>JAFMSR010000001.1:40277504-40297354 GCA_022818135.1 Saxidomus purpurata | reverse complement strand
TCCCATGATCAACTTTGGGCCTAAAACGGAAAAGAGTAATCATCAGCGGAAAGGTAGTATGATTATGCTATTTAAAGAGGTCGTCTATTTTCTAAATGCTCATAAAATAAATATGGAAAACCAGTAAAATGTTAACCTGTATATTTATTAAATTATAATCTTTTACAGTATATGTATACATACAGAACTAAAATAATAT
This sequence comes from Saxidomus purpurata, assembly GCA_022818135.1. Lineage (NCBI taxonomy): Eukaryota > Metazoa > Mollusca > Bivalvia > Venerida > Veneridae > Saxidomus > Saxidomus purpurata. The sequence goes on along the minus strand of JAFMSR010000001.1, from coordinate 40,297,155 downwards.
GTGCCTTAAAATTATAAGAACTAAAATGTGATGCACAATGCTAAAGACTGCTTACGCTTGACGAAGTTTATTGACGTTAGCAGGTTGGTTGGGACAACGCCTCACTTGTCTGTCAAGAATGTCCCAGACCTGCTTGATTGGGTTCAGATCAGGACTTTTAGCCGGCCAGTCATCGATGAAATTAATCTTATTTGTTGCAAGAAAAATTGCAGTGTCTTTAGCTGATCTCCAACAGAACAATATTCCACTGACAGAAACCAACACTTTAGTCAATTATATGCGCCGCCATTTTCTGTTAACCTTTAGCCATAATTTTTGCACTAAATGATGCATTATGGAACACTCTTAAACGCATAAGTAACAATGATTCCCTGATTTATTTTCATCCAGCTAAGCTATGTTCAAGCAAACTTAGCAGAAGTTTCTTATTTTGTTTAGTATATGTGTATGTAATTGATGGAATAATTGATATTCTGTAATGCATATATAGGTGATATTATAACATAAGAGTTTACACATTTTGCAGGAAAAAGTTGATCCGGCTCTCGTTGAATACAACATGGGGGAAAGTGTATTACGTCCAGATAATAGCAAAAACAGTGATTTACTGCTTCAAACCAATAGGGCAGATAAGAGAGAATACCTTCCTACATCAGCAAACACAACAGTCATTCATACCAAATATGAAAGACATTCAGGAATTTGATGAAAAGTTCATCATTTGCTATATGATGGGGATTTGTAATGGTATACAAATAGTTGTAGACAAGACATCCATGGGTATACCTGACCAATTGTCTGTGATTAAAGATTACATAAACATTTACACAAAACCGATTGAATTGTAATTCCAGTAAAGTCTAAATTTCGGCCTTGAGATACGACCTTTTCGTGTTCCTCGATTTGTTCTGTTGTTTTACAATTAGCTAATAGTACATTCACGGCTCAGTGCTTGAAATCGGACTTTATATACGCACACTTTCGATAGATCTAGCCATTTTATTAATTAACATATATAAAAATGTACACACATATATCACTTTTTCAGTTTAAGCTCCATTGAGCACATAAGACTTAGCAAATGAAAATATGTGTTACCTTTGGAAAATAAATATCTTATACGTTTTTATTATTTTACTGTTGCCTTCTTGAGTTTTCTTGGTCTGAGAAATAAAAAACATGTAAGGTGACGAGATAGAGGAATGTTCCTCTATGTTAGAAAAATATATCGAACAAGAAAGATAGAGGAATGTTACTCCTATGTTAGAAAAATGTATCAGATGAGAAAGATAGAGGAATGTTACTCTATGTCAGACAAATGTATCAGACAAGAAAGATAGAGGAATGTTCCTCTATGTTAGAAAAAATACATAAAATGAGAAAGATAGAGGAATGTTACTCTATGTTAGAAAACTGTATCAGACAAGAAAGATAGAGGAATGTTACTCTATGTGTGAAAAATAGAGGAATGTTCCTCTTTCTCTGCTAAGACCAAGTACTGTTGCCTTTGGTTTTCAATGTACCCCCGGAAAAAGGACAAATGGAATTTCCTTTTTTATTCTGGAAGGCCTTCTATATTCAATGTATTTTCTAAGTAAAAAAAGGGGCATAATTCTGTCAAAAATCTTGACAGAGTTATGTACTCTTGTCTGTTGATGAAGGTCATTATGGTAAACAAGTATGGTTAGTTTCAAAGCAATACCTCCAATGCTTTTGAAATAAAGTGAGGTGGTACGAAAAACTTAACCAAGCTCAATACACTTTCTAAGTCAAAAAAGGGCCATAATTCTGTCAAAAATCTTGACAGAGTTATGTACTCTTGTCTGTAGATAGAGGTTATGATGGTGAACAAATATGGTTAGTTTCAAAGCCATACCTCTAATACTTTTGAAATAAAGTGGGGTGGTACGAAAAACTTAACCAAGGTGTGACGCCAACGCCGACGCCGACGCCGACGCCGGGGCGAGTAGGATAGCTCCCCTTTTCATAGAAAAGTCGAGCTAAAAATTGCCAAAAAAGACTTTGCACCCGTCATTCCTTAAAAAGTGTGTATCCTGTATGTGTTTGGAATATAATGTAGAAAGGCTGGATATAATACAGGACGAATGAATTGATCATTCAGTCATCAGTCACAACATGCCAGAAAATAGAGTTTAAATCTGAGAAAACAGAGTTCAAACTTGAGGAAAATAGAATTCAAACCTGAGAAAAGAGCTCGATCAAATCTGAGAAATTAGAGTTCAAACCTGAGAAAAGAGCTCAATCAAATCTGAGAAATTAGAGTTCAAACCTGAGAAATTAGAGTTCAAACCTGAGAAAAAAAGAGTTCAAGATTCCAACACGGTTTTATTCATATTTATTACAATTAAACAAACATAACAACTGGCATTCCTTGCTGTGAGTGTGTGCATTAATTACCTTCCTCTGGAGATCGCACTGGTTCTGTTACCGTTGTAGTCGATAATGCTATATTAAAGAAATGAAACTAACCTGAATGTGGAAAGGTTAAGGTTTCGTTATATATCCCTGAGCACAAAATATGACACTTACTACTTTTTCATATAAAGGGAGGTGATTCTCCATGTTTGTTCATTATATTATGAAGTTAAATGCGAGAGTTGTCTTGAAGACATTTAATGCCGAATCGGATTAAAAAAAGGCGCATTTTATTCCTGGTCATACTGGTATTGTCTTGCACAACTTCTATTTTTTTGGTACCAATTTCCCTCAAGTGTTTTTTTCCTGTCTAATAGAAGAAGCACACCCTAAGACTGGATGTATTTTGAAAGTACTAAAGGAAAAAATCTTCCCCAAACCTAAAAAGCAGTAATAACCAATAAAATTAGCAAAATTAAACACCATGTAGTGCCATTTGATAATCAGTTAATTAATAGTTGGTTTTAACTTTTGATTATGACAGGGATAATAGATCTTTGCTAGGTTTTCTCTTCTGCATCCCAGGGATACAATTCAATTCCTTACATTATGCTTTTAATCAAATGAATAATGAAACATACTGTGTCATTTTCACATGATTTTTAAATCACTGAAGCTGAAGGTCATTATTTGTTTGTGAACCCACACATAAACAACAGGAAAACACATACATTATTAGTTCCGGACTAACTTATACTACAATTATTCCTCATCATGTCTGAACAAAAATATATCTAAAAACAGATATATTCAAGTGTTCACATGACATTAAGTACAGGCGTGACCTGGCTGAGTTAATCTTTTTTCAGAGGAAACTTTTAAGAAAGTCTATAGATAAGTGGACCAACAACAACAACAGTACTGTTAGGCGCCTTATAGAAGACAAGTGCCACTAACATCACTCTACCTCTCTTGGCATTGTCTCCGAAGATTATAAGACAGAATTTTGCTTTCCCATGTAGCAGTTTCACTATTAAGATCACCAGATATTAACACCACCCTAGATATTAAGCCCAAACAACATTTCAGCACAAAATTACCAATTTCATAGTAAAGAGGTCTCGATAATAAGTAATGCGACCCCTTTTCAGCAGTCCAAAGGTAACAGTCTTAACACAGAAACTTTGCTGTAATTTGTTAATAATCAACCTGTTTTGTTCAAAAAATGTATTTATAACAAATACAACTATTTTCTGCCCACTGGTGTTTGCTCTTAAAAGGTTGGACTGTACATAGACCAAAATTGTAACAGCTTCAACCAAATTCAGCTCTGTTCTGTGCTTTAAAGCTTTACTGCCAAAAACTATAGAAACTGAAGGATGTGACTAATTTCAAGTGATTGATCTTCCTTGTTTTATCTTCCTTGTTAATAAGGAACAAAAGAAATGCAAATACTTGCATACTTACATGTACTTTATAACCCCTCCTTACATTAACAATTACATGAAACAGGGAAAATTGCTTTGACCGAATAAAACTGAAATCATGAAAGTTTTATTTGTTCCAATAAAAAGCTTCATACTGTACATGACAAGCAAGGTTAGTGGGTAGTCTTATGTCTGTATAATACCTGTTAAAGTCACAGGATCACTTCAAATTCACTGATATGGAAAATAAAGTTACATTTTTTATTCACCTTTAAACAATGTTGACATAATTTCCTTTCTTTCATATTCAAGTCGTTTCTTCATGGAAAAGAGTTGCCAGGAAATCTTTCTTATTTTCTTGCAATATCATTGAAAAAAATACTGCACTGCATTTATAACATGTATCTAATGGTTTAAAAAGCTAAGTAAGGAATATTTTTGGTACAATTTAAAGATCAGTTCCGCCAGTAAGACATATTTCTTAGTAAATAATTGTGCTCCTGGGACTTTAAGTTATATGTACATGTGTGTAAAGAACATTTATATTAAATATAACATGAGAATTAATTGTTTCACATTGTAGAGACATTTTTTTTGGTTAAAACAAGAGGGCCATGATAGCCCTATATCGCTCATCTGAGAACAATTGCTCCAAAAGACAAGAAGTAGCTCAACAAGTCATGATCAAAGAGGACAAGCTTGTGTTCTGCTTACAAAACTGTACACAAGTCCATTTTTAATTTCATTACTGAAGCTATAAAAACAAACTAGCATTTGACTTGGTGACCTAGTTTTTTACATGATATGACCCATATTCAAACTCGACCTAGATTTCAACAAGGCTATCATTCTGACAGTTTCATGAAAATCCAATAAAAATGCAGCCTCTATTGCATACACAAGGTTTTTCTAGCATTTGACCTAGTGACCTAAGTTTTTTTACTTGAAATGACCTATATTTGAACTGGATCTAGATCATTTAGGCAAACTTTTGTTAAGATCCAATAAACAAGAGCTGTCAGTAGGACAGCGCGCTCGACTTTGAAGTGCTTGCCTATAAAACAAAACTTTGACAGTTAAGGGCACACAAGACTTTAACTAGGAATTTCTAAGTACAAATAAAGAAACATTTTCACAGAGTTATCTTCTTTTGCTTACAGATAGGTGTCATGATGGTACATAAGTACTCCAACTTTCAAAGTTATATCTCAAATGGTTAAGTCAACAAGTGGACAAGAATGAAAATTTTAACTGAGTTTCTAAGTCAAAAAGGGCCATAATTCAAATAAAATCCTTGACAGAATTATCTTCTCCTGCCCATGTTTTGGGATCATGTTGGTAAACAAGTATTCCAACTATCAAATTAATACCTCAAACAGTTTAGTCAAAAAGTGGACTGGTACGAAAAACTTAACCAAGATTCTAAGTCAATAAAAGGCCTTAATTTTTAAAACAAATCCCTGACAGAGTTACCTTCTCTTGCCTACAGATGGGGGTAATGATGTTAACATGCATTCAAAGTTTCAAAGCAATATCTCAAAGGGTTAAGGCAATAAGTGGATTTTACCCATATTCAATGTATTTTCTAAGTAAAAAAGGGGCATAATTCTGTCAAAAACTTTGACAGAGTTATGAACTCTTGTCTGTTGATGTAGGTCATGATGGTTAACAAGTATGCTTAGTTTCAAAGCAATACCTCAAATGGTTTTGAAATAAAGTGAGGTGGTACGAAAAACTTAACCAAGCTCAATACACTTTCTAAGTCAAAAAAGGGCCATAATTCTGTCAAAAACATTGACAGAGTTATGTACTCTTGTCTATAGATGGAGGTTATGATGGTTAACAAGTATGGTAAGTTTCAAAGCCATACCTCTAATACTTTTGAAATAAAGTGAGGTGGTACGAAAAACTTAACCAAGCTCAATACACTTTCTAAGTCAAAAAAGGGCCATAATTCTGTCAAAAACCTTGACAGAGTTATGTACTCTTGTCTGTAGATGGAGGTTATGATGGTAAACAAGTATGGTAAGTTTCAAAGCCATACCTCTAATACTTTTGAAATAAAGTGGGGTGGTACGAAAAACTTAACCAAGGTGTGACGCCAACGCCGACGCCGCGGCGAGTAGGATAGCTCCCCTTTTCTTCGAAAAGTCGAGCTAAAAATGCAGTTTCTATTGCAATTTCACAAGGTTTTTCTAACATTTGACCTGGTGCCCTGGTTTTGTAACAGAGATAACTCATTTTCAAACACAACCTAGATTTCATCATGCCACTCATTTTGTCACAGTTTCTGGAAGATCCAAAACACGCGGTCTTACTATGATTTGACATGGTGACCTAAATTCGACCTGGACCTTAAGATTTCATCAAGGCAATAATTCTGACTCAGATTCATGAAGATCCAGTGAAAAATGTAGACTTAATCATGTTTCAGTCAAAACAATGTCATTTTTCAAGATCAGACCGTCTGAACAGAATTCAAGCAAAATCATAAACGTTTAAGTTCAGATTTTACAAGTATTTCACAAACTGTAAAATGCATGCACAAGTAGTACAAATTGCTCCAAATAAGACAAGACTTGCATTAATTAAACGAACATGAATGCGTCACAAATACCTAAACAAAATGTCACATTTACAGCTAGAGACATATCACAAGACAGATTATTCAAACATGGTCTGCATTAATTTTGCTCTGTATCATATGATTGCTCTGTACCTCCAAGAGGAAGAGGGTAGGGGCAGTGAGAGTGTAAACCTTTATATCAGGGAATGCAGTGTCCGATATTTTATAGCCCCATTAGCACTTTAAGTTCTAAAGTATAGAATAATATATTTATAAATAAAATAATGACAGAATTGTGTCAGGTCCAAAACAATGTTGGCATATACATTTATATTCTTTTCTTTATTATGTTTATTTTTTTGTATTATATATTCTAATTAATAAAGTAAATTACTCTCTGATTCAATTCAATATAGAGAATACAGGCAGAATCTCATAAAAATCTAGCCATACTGAAGCGATCTATGTTTTGTATAGGAAAATAGGAGACTGGCCAATCTATGTGTATATAGATCCTGATTTGTAGTATGTAATATGCATTCAATGTTGTAAGCAATGTTAGGAATGTTATATGAGCAAATAACAGTCATCTTTCTTGGTAATTATAATAAGAGCTACCAGTAATTTTACATCCAAAGTGCTGATGGGACTTTAACATCTCCAACGTCATTTTTTTCAGGTCCAGCGGGAATTATATCAATAATTATAGCCTATAGCTACCCTTCATCAAAGGCATTTTCAATTAAACATTTTTGTAACAAGGTTAAGAGTTGATGATCAATGACTAAATTATGTGTATTTGAAACATGTCACAACTATACACAAATGTACCATTGCTACCTAAAAGACTGGTTAGTTCTCATACATATTATGTATATTTTTTCCAGCATACAAGTGTTTAATTTTCACTTATGATGTACATGCCAAACATGTTTAGTTTTATATATCAAAAACATTGATAAAACCACAATCAACCCAGTTTGCCACAGCCAATCAACAATTAAAATAGCAAATATTCATCAACATACATCATTTAGTTACCATACAAAAAAAGTTAAAGATATCCTTATAAAATTTCCTTCTAATAGGAAACTCTGAAAACATTTCCTGTTCACGCCTAAATGAAACTTAATTGTTATACTTTGCAGATTCTACAAAATTTCCAAAGTGACTAACCCGAGTGTACATAAAGGAAAAACTCGCATTTTACAGATTTTAAAGTTGATGAATACTGGCTGCTGTTAGGAAGCAGTAATTGCGGCAGACGAAACGTGGTAGCGGTATTATGTGCATGTATTGGGTACAAGGGAGTTACGTTTTACCTGCCGTTGTCGTTATTGACGGACCCAAACTTGTCACTACAGTAGTAGCTGCAGTGGAGGCTACAGAACAATACAAAATACATCATAACATATTCAGTACTGCATATAATCAAACAATGTATTGTTTTCTAAGAAATAATAGTTTCTGCCGTTAACAGAACACAGAATTTTTATTTTCTCAGAAACAGAAGTCTATAATAAAACATGAAATTGTTTTCTATGTAATAGGGCTTCCTTCCTTTCTCTTGGTAGAAAAACATTTTGCATTGCTATACAACAATAATTTATCAAAGTCTATGATTGTAATTTCACTCACATTAACTCTTATTTAACAGCAGAAATTAAGATGTTCATAGAGCTATCCTTAAGGCAACCAATACCCTAGCAACGGAAAAGGGTCAAAGCCTTTGACCTTGACCTTCATTTCTCTGACTCAAAATTTTATATGGCTCCCTTAAGTGACTACAAAGTTTGACGACATTAAGTTGATATTCACAAAATATTTATATAACAAAAATGCATATGTTCTTTTAAACATCTGATAAAATACTTGCGACCAGAAACTGCCATGAACAAGTAAGTTGCTGTCCAGCTAAAGCAATGTCTACTACACACAAGCAGAAAGCTTGGAAATTTAGTTTCACTAGCAGCAATAGGGGCAAGGTACAGGATGTTTTCATACAGAATATGGAATTAATCAATGTTTTAAAGCTCTTTAAGCTACAGACATTCATCAAGCATTAACTCTTCTCATACAAACACACCCTTTGGCCTCAGAAACATACTCCTTTGGCCTCAGAAACATTACTCCTTTGGCCTCAGAAACATACTCCTTTGGCCTCAGAAACACACCCCTTTGGCCTCAGAAACATACTCCTTTGGCCTCAGAAACATACTCCTTTGGCCTCAGAAACATACTCCTTTGGCCTCAGAAACATACTCCTTTGGCCTCAGAAACATACTCCTTTTGCATAGGACTACAGTAAGGAAAACAGGTCAGAAAAAATGAAAATAATCAGAATTATTATCTCCTTCATTCATTTTTTTTTTTCAAAGAATTGTCAAGATTTTCCTTTAGTATTGATAATAGAACTGTTTCAAACAGAAATGCAGAAAAAGTAGGACTAAAACCCTAAGTGTTGGAAAAAAGGTGGGTCTGTCCAGTTGACAGCCTGCAGTGAATTTGAGCAGAATGATTAAATATTTGGTAATTTGTTACTTGTAAATGCAACCATAAAAGCACATAAAATAAATCAGCTATGACACACATTTTTCGTAAACTATGAACTAACACTTTTTAAAATAACATTACTAAATATTTAACAGGTACTTTGTGCAATAGAATATTAAACTTTGTGGAATACTTCAAATATTTATGAAGCAATGGTGACACCGGACAACTTGATCTGTTTTTATGGCTTCAAATACTTATGCACTATGCAACAGAACACGCATCAATACAGTTGAATTGTAAGAACAGAATGCCATGACCGTAGGTGGTAATAATACTCCTATTACCTTTACTGGTACCATCAGTGGTTGGTTGAAGTGATGTTTGTGTTGGTAAAGCTGATGTTTTTACTGTAACAGGTTTTAATATATTGAAACATTTTTTAAGGGTGATGCAAAAACAACTTGAACAAGAAGACGTGACAATGCCGCCAAAGCAGGTTTAAACGGCGCCTGTAGAAATTGTAAAATAAAAAAACCCCAGTCACCTTGACTCCCTCCCTGCAAAGAAATTGACCTTGACCCTAGTGACCCCAAATGCAATCCCAAGCTGCGTCTCCACGCATGCTGCCTGCACACCAAGTTTCATTGCAATTGGTCACTCCTAACTGGAGTTATTGAGTGGAAACCGTTTTTCTATTTTTAGTAACAGTGACCTTGACCCTAGTGACCCCAAATGCAATCCCAAGCTGCGTCTCCATGCAAGCTACCTACACACCAAGTTTCATTGCAATTGGTCACTCCTAACTAAAGTTATTGAACGGAAACCAATGTTTGACGCCCGCACGCCCGCCTGAAACCCACCCGCCCGACATTGCCATTCTAATAAGCAGTTTTTTTCAAAAACCCTGCTTAATGAAGTACAAAGTTCTTTTTCCAATTTTGAAAAAAAAACGAAAAGAAATATTTGAACACTGTTACACAAATTATCAATTTGCATTTTTTTAGAACTCTTCCTATTTTCACCAGTCCTGGTAATGTTTGTCAGTAAATAAACATTCCCAGTCTTTCTCTAGCACTAACTTAATGTCATAACTTAAGGAAATATTTACAATAAATTAACTTATCACGGAATATATTACAATAAATTAACTTATCACGGAATATATTACAATAAATTAACTAAAGGAAATATTTACAATAAATTACATTTGTTGCGTATAAAAAACATAATCGCCATCTTTATTTGAAACTATCATATAATTAAAGGCCTATTAGCACCTCAAGTACTCGTGCATAGAAGATAAATTTAAGACAAGAGTTATTATAGATTACTGTGTTCCATTTAGTCTAAAACAATGTTGTCCTATACATTTCAGTAAATTTTTTGTGCTCTTTATGAAAATTCTTGTCAGATAGTGAATAATATTTGTTGCAATATCATTGACAAAAATTCTGCGCTATAAAAGGTAAAGTGTTTATTTATTATAGTGTCACCCCTATTTTAAAGGGCCAGCCATTTCTGACTTATGAGACACCTTCTTTTTGAGCACATGTACCTCCCGAATCCTACCCTTTTAATGCCAGGCACCATATATTTATATTTATAGTATGTACATTAATTTTTCATTTAAATAGCAATGTATGGAATGTTTTTCAAACATATAACTGTCACTTTCAACAGTAAGATAATCTTTCTTGGTAATACAAGAGCTACAAGTAATTTTACATCCAAAGTGCTCCTGGGACTTTTATGTAATGACAGCTTGTGCAATATTTTCAGCTAAGTTTACAACTACTTAGTTTGATTGTGACTCATCATGGGATATAAGACACAAGGAAAGACTTCATAACAAAGGAACTCGGATCACAAAAAGCTCCTTTTACTTGCACTTGTGCTTTCGCTAGTGTGTTCTGTTGTGTTAAATACTGTAAGAGTAACTACAATATATATTAAATACTAAAATCAAAGCTGCTCGCTCTCAGATTTTGGTAAACAAGAGGGCCATCTTGGTCCTATATTGCTCACCTTGGTACAAGTCAACTTGCCTGGTGGAAGATTACTAGACAAATAAACTTTAAAGAGGTCTACTAGCCAATGCTACATGTCAAATACCTAAGCTCTAGGCCTTGTGGTTTCAGAGAAGATTTTTAAAGTTTTTCCTATATAAACCTATGCAAAACTAAGTGACCACCCGTGTGGGGTCAATTTTAACCTGGGGGTCATAATTTGAACAATCTTGTTAGAGGTCCACTAGACAATGCTATATGCCAAATATCTAAGCTCTACGTAGGCCTTGTGGTTTTAAAAATTTTCCTACTTGTTGCCATAGCAACATCCCTGCAAAGATTCATCAACATTGGCCCAGTGGTTTCAGAGATGTCGTTTGAAAGAAATGGTGCACGGACGGACGGACGGACGGAAGTACGACGGATGGAATGGGATCCTAATAGCTCACTCTGGCACTTTGTGCCAGGTGAGCTAAAAAATAAAGTTCTTCAAACTGTATGTAAATAACGTATTTTAGAACATAATAGTCAAATAAAAAGGCTCCAGTATAAATTAATGCCACGTACATCTCTAAATTAAAAAAAAAATATGCTACCAAATTCAATAGCGTTGCAAACGCTTTTGAAATTTCAATATAAACATATAGTGTAGCGGTGCCGTACAACCAACATATTCAATCGATTTCTGCAAATTCCGACTTAGATTTTTGCTTTAATTTGATTTTAGCTATTAGTTTTATATTTATGTATAATTATGTCATTTTCAATAAAATATTTTTTTCAATGGTAACTATGAGCGAGCAGCTTTAAGCACGGATGATACATTTATACAGGCATGACAACATGGGAAATGGACATTAATTCATCACTGTCATCTTCCTACATATATGTGACATTATATAAAATTTATTAATATAAATCATATGAATTTGTCTTAATATATACTTCTGTACTAGAAAATAAACAGTTACAGAAAAGTCTTTTACATTTTAGATAACTGACAACAATTCAACCTGGATTAAACAGTCACTTGGACTGACAAATTTGAAGAAAAGCACAGTTCTCTGTTCATAAAACAGACATCTGCTTTTTGTGCCTACATTTAATGAATACCCAGACTCACTGCTTAACACAGGTTGCACTGCAGTCAGATCCAGTACAAGATAATGAACAAAATAGTGCAGAAAAAAATGAAAATAAAACAGTTAACTTATCATCTAACTATATAATAAATGAAGTCTGAACACGTCTGATTCTCTGTCTGTTGACTGTTTACTGTATAGGGATTCCCCTTTCAAGGTACTAAATTTATCTATGGCCACAATTTGATAAAGTCTGAAATGTTGTGAGAGAAGCTGGAAATTGGTGACAGAAATTTTGGACATATAGTATGCAGCCTAAATTTCTGTTATTTGCCGTCAAAAGACGATTTTGACCAATAAAATGGCAACAGATTTTAAAAGCAAGGGGTTCGGCCTTCCACATAGTGTAACTGGAAAGAGATGATTTTGTCTTGTCCCCCCACCCCAACCATCAAACTCAAAAAGTTACTTTTGACATGGTCATTAATTCTTGGAATAAAAAATAATTTATGAAGGATAGTGTTTATGTACATAGGAATAAAATCATGGAATACAAGAGAATATTTCACTCAGACGTTAACAACTTTACCATTCATGCAAACAAAATAAGAACATAATTCTCTAATAAGCTTATAATTTAAGTTATGTCAGATATAAATATTGGAACACTTACTGGTAGTTGTGCTGGCAAGCTTTGGAATGTCAACATGGCAATCGTCTTGAAAAACAAAATAAAACAAATATGATAGGCATAACAACATAAATCTACAGATCTAAAAAACAACAGCAGTTACAATGTACAATATTGTATCTACTGGTAAGTTAGGATGAAACTTATTTATTTCACATCATTTTTAAAAGTTCTTGCAATTCACATTAACAACTCACAGGACTGCTTCTCTTGAGTTCTGATCAATACTGACCACTTAACTAATGAAGGACTGTGAAAGTCGCAATCAAATTTCACAAAAGTGGATTTCACTGAAGGGATTCGAACATGCAACCACGCAGTTCAAGTAGTCCGCTGCTCTATCTCTACACCTTGGTGCCTTCATCTATTTGATAACAACTTTATTTCTGCATCAATTCAATTTTGAAATCTCAGCGTACGTGTGAAGAATATTCGAGAAGAGTGTCACCTTTTTCCCCCTTGAACTAGCTTTTAATACATTTATGACTAAAGATCTTTGTGACCTGAAATCATGAGAAGAGTTTCTGCATATGCATTAAAAAAATTAATTTATCAACAAATAAAAAGTTTATATGGAAGCAATTTTGCCAAATTGCAATATTATATATGGGGAAACAGGAACCTGTGTTTTTAATGAAGACAGTTTCATCTTAAAACAGTCACATACAATACTTTGTCAACACTATAGGTATATATTGAATGTCACATAAATTAGGGATGTAATCGATTCAAATGATATCGATATAGCAACGATAAACACTTTCGATTCGATATTGATTGCCATTTTGAAAAATTGTATATCGAATAATGTATTACCGTGAGATATGATGTACAGTTTCACGTTCGAAAATTTCATCAAAACTGAACCGGAATATAAACAATCACTCTACCCAGAGTTCCGTGTTTTTCTAACGAATGATAATTTAATGAAATGTCACTGTGGTCGCATTTCAACTCTGTCGTCCTGTATTGTCTAATTCGGCAAACAAATTCAAAGTTGTGTCTTGGGAATTTCATAAGAAATAAATAAGAACTATCTTTTAGTTTGTTTGGTCCTGTTTGCTGGTATCTGACTCGGTAAGCGCAGGGCTCATCTGGAATGGTCCGGCATTTAGCATTTTCGAGACGGATACAACAAAATGCTATTCGTAAATTATCAAGAAGTCCCGGCAAAATGGAGAAGGGAAGAAAAAAAACTTCAGTTTCGCCGAGAACAGTAAGGACAAAGTTGTCTGCAATATCTGCAAAAAGACTCTTCCATAGAGTGGCAACCATGAGGGCTGACCAGTTTCTACACTCTCTGCTGCCAAGTCAGTAGCATACACAGTGTAGATGCGGATCAGCCAGTGTGGTTATGGGTCTACTGTTGTCTCATAGGCAAAAATATTTCAGCAGACCAGAACCATATGTTTAGTACAAATAAAGTCAAGAGATTTGGTAGAAAATGTAGTCAGTGACTTTTTTACGCCCGTGTATCGATATATCGCTGTATCGTCAATATTTCTAAATCAATATATCGATACAAAAATTTCAATCAATGACATCCCTAACATAAATCATTTCTATAATTTTGATTAAACTTCTATAAATTTAAGATGGTTAAGACATGCATAAAATGAAACTGATATCAAAGACTTTTTTAGATATTTTTTTCAAATCCATTGTTCAGTTACTTACTTCTATACAATATAAAGCCTTCATCTTTCAAAATATAATCTAACAGGTTTTCTGACAGCTCCTTTGGTATGGGAGGTGGCCTCCAATCCTTACACCATTCTGTTGCCTTCAGTGCATTTTTAAAACAGTCACGGTTTCCACAAGTAAATTTAAATCCCTGAAATAGAAGACATGTATTACTTCTTTCAGAGCTACAGATAAGCTGCGTATTTACGTAAGTGCGCAAACAAAATTGGCAAAAAATCAACTGAAATAGCAACCCTTAGGCGTACAGAAAAGCAAAGGAAAAGAAGTTTACGCATTTGCTTTTAAAATTGCTGCGTATCTAAAGTAAATAAAAGGAAATCGTATTTATAGACTGTTCCAGCGAGCATTGCCTTTCCACTAAATAGTGAACGTGGAATCGGCAGGGATAATCCTTTTCGTCCGTTTGGTTTTTTAATCAAGTTGTAAACCAGTCTCGGGAGAGATTTAGTATTTCCGGCTTCATTTTGTAAACAAGCAAAATGTTTTCACGAGGCCGTAAAAAGCAAACAACTTACTTTTAGTTTAAGTTTGTCCTGATACGCAAATGATTTTCTAAACAAGAGGGCCATGATGGCCCTATATCGCTCACCTGACTACCATTGGCTATAATACAAGGGCTCATGTCATGATTCTAACATAATTCGTAGCGGACCACTACACAATGCTAAGTAACATTCCAAATATCTATTCTCTGCCTGTCTGCCTTCTTTTTTTTTTAAGTTTTCCCTATATAAGCCTATATAAAACCAAGTGACCCCCCCCCCCCTGGGCAAGGTCAATTTGACCCAGGGGTCATGATTTGAACAATTTTGCTAGAGGTCCACTAGCAAATGCTACATGTCAAATATCTAAGCTCTAGGGAAGAAGATTTTTATAAGTTTTCCCTATATAAACCTATGTTAAACTAAGTGACCCCCCTTGTGGGGTCAATTTTGATTCAGGGGTCATAATTTGAACAATCTTGGTAGAGGTCCACTAGACAATGCTACATACCAAATATCTCAGCTCTAGGCCTTGTGGTTTCAGAGAAGATTTTTTAAGTTTTCCTATATAAAGCCTATGCAAAACTAAGTGACCACCCGCGCAGGGTCAATTTTGACCCAGGGGTCATAATTTGAACAATCTTGGTAGAGGTCCACTAGACAATGCTACATGCCAAATATCTAAGCTCATAGCAACCAGAGTTCTGCATGGAATGGAATTCTTTGAACAACTTTGATAGAGCTTCATGCAAGGAACATCCCTGCAAAGTTTCATCAACATTGGCCCAGTGGTTTCAGAGGAGATGTCGTTTGAAGGAAATGGTGGACGGACGGATGGACATACGATGGACGCCGGACGGAATGCAATCCTAATAGCTCACTCTTAGGTGAGCTAAAAAAAGCAATTGCTTTCTAGAAAAAAAGCAAATGATCAAAATATAATGGGGTAAAAACATTTTGTTACTCATTAGAAATTTAAACAAGAGCTGTCTCACGACAGCACGCTCAACTATTCGAAAGCTTGTTGGTAAAATACGTTTTATTGTCTAAGAACAGGTGTATTGTGTAACTGTCTATAAGAATTAAGGTAAAAGATATGAAACTTGTTCAAAGACCTTTGTAAATGTACATTATGTGCAAAGACTTACCCTGGATTCTGTAAGCCAACTTGGGGGAGGAGGTCACAGGGGGGATAATTTCAAAGAAATACATGACCTAGTATATTTGATCATGAATATTAACTTTGTAACATTTCAAAATTGATGTATATGAAATTGAAAAAGCATGACCACAGCATGCTGCATAACTATTCTATGACATTTCAAAAGTAAGCCATTCAAGTATTTCCATAATAATAGTCTGGTAAAAACTGTAACAAAATTCTAAGTTAAAAAGGGTCATAAATATATCAAAAATCAAACACATTGGTAAAGATGTTGATAGTAATCATACCTTTCAAGTTTCAAGTAAATATTCAAGATATTTGAGTCTATTAAAATCTTTAACTAAAACTTCCTAGTTAAATCTAACAAAAATCAAAACAGAGTTATGGGGATTGTTTCCTCAAGTGAAGATGTTAATGGTGGACACATAATTTGAGTTTCAAATCAATACCTTTGAAAGAATTCAAAATATTTGACTTTATAAAATCTTTTACCTAAAATTTTAAGTTAAAAAGGAGCATAAATCTGTCAAAAATCAAAACAGAGTTATGTGAATTGTTTCCTCTAGTGTAAATATTGATGGTAAACATATATTTTGAGTTTCAAGTCAATACCTTTGATAGTATTCAAGATATTTGAATTTATAAAAATCTTTAACAAAAAATTGTAAGTAAAAAAGGGGCATAAATCTGTCAACTAGATGGGTGTTCAGTAGAACACATGTGTCGCCCTCTTATGCTTTGTCAAAATAACTAGTAATTTTGTGACAAAATCTAAGTACAAAAAGGGGCATAACTCTGTCAAATATGACCTTGACCTACAAATGTTGGCGGCATCATGACCCTTATGTCATAAGCAATGCAATTTGAAAGTTTGATGAAGAAATCTTAAGAAATGGCAAAGTTATAGCCAACATTAAGTTTTTGTGACAAAATCTAAGTACGAAAAGGGGCATAACTCTGCCAAATATGACCTTGTTCTACAAAATTTGGCGGCATCACAACCCTTTTGACATAAGCAATACAATTTGAAAGTTTGATAAAGAAATCTTAAAAAAATGGCAAAGTAATAGCAAAAATCTAAGTATAAAAAGGGGCATAACTCTGTCAAATATGACCTTGACCTACAAATTTTGGTGGCATCATGACCCTCTTGTCATAAGCAATACAATTGTGAAGTTTGATGAAGAAATCTTAAGAAATGGCAAAGTTATAGCCAACGTTAAGTTTGTGTGACAGACGGACGGACCGACGGACAAAGCGATCCCTATGTATCGCCTTTTCTCCGAAAGGGCGACACAAAAATCAAAATAGAGTAATGGTGATTGTTTCCTCGGGTGTATATTTTCATGGTAGACACATACTTTGAGTTTCAAGTCAATACCTTTGATAGTATTCAAGATATTTGAATTTATAAAAAAACTTTAACCAAAAATTCTAAGTTAAAAAGGTATGAGGGAAACTTCAACAACAATACGTGTTCTTCTTTATGATCTATATAATTTATATGTTCATCAACGTTTCGGCTGACGCCATCATCAGGATAATACATATAATAACGACGGATGTGACGTCAAGCATTTTGACGCACGTTTAGCGGGAAAAACAAAGTAAAATAATTAGCGTGATGAAATAAAGGAGTAAAATGTACCTGCTGAGTATATGCCGGATAGCATGTATACAAGATTTCCCATAGAATACTTTTGATGGTAAACATATAGTTTGAGTTTCAAGTCAATACCTTTGATAGTACATGTATTCAAGATATCTGACTTCTTAAAAAACTTTAACCAACGTAGACGCCGACACTGGGGCGAGTGCAATAGCCTCCTTATTCTTTGAATAGTCAAGCTAAAAAATCCGTCCGTCCGTCTGTGCGTCCCCACTTACAAAAATTCGTGTTCGGACTGTAAATCTGTCAAAAATCAAAACAGAGTTATGGGGCTTATTTCCTCAGGTGTAGATGTTGATGGTAAACATATAGTTTTAGTTTCAAGTCAATATCTTTGATAGTATTCAAGATATTTGACTTTATAAAAAACTTAAACCAACGTAGACGCCAACGCCGGGGCGAGTGCAATAGCTTCCTTATTCTTCGAATAGTCGAGCTAAAAAGGGGCATATCTCTTTCAAATATGACCTTGACCTACAAAATTTGGCAGCATCACAACCTTTTTGTCATAAGCAATACAATTCTTAAGTTTCATGAAGAAATCTTAAGAAATAGCAAAGTTACAGGTTTATAGCCAACGTTTAGTTTATGTGACAGACGGATGGACGGACGGACCGACAGACGGACAAAGAAATCCCTATGTATCGCCTTTTCTCCGAAAGGGCGACACAAAAAAATTACCAGCTACTCCATTACACTTTTTTTCTATGGACTTTAAAGCCCATTTTAACAAAATTATTTACATATGGGTAGTTTACCTAACCATCATTCCTAGGAAGGAACAGAACAATACTCCCACTGTAAATGTTCTCATACAAAAAGTTACGTTGGTACTTGGTAGCTTGGCTCAAACCCATGACCTTTAACCAGAGCAAGCTTTAGTAACTTCAGGTCTGTGACCACAGGGCGTGGTCACATATTCACTCTAAAAGAAAATGCGGGTGTGTCTTATTAGGGGAGGTGCTTCCTGAGTAAGTTAAAGACAGTACACCATAGGGCAACATTAATATTGCCATACATTTTGAAAGGTCACTTTTTAACTGCTATTTGTACATGTTTCAAACTGTCTAAATATTTCTGTCTTTATAAATGCCGCGTGCTTCGAGGTTACCACCAAAACAGTTACCCTCGAGCGAGATATTCCCATCTGCACTTGCAACCAGTGAAAGATTCTGATAACGTCGCCGCCGCTTTGATCTCGGAATATAGCAGAGTAACGCACATAAAGGGTACTTTTTGCCATGTTCACCCCTTTGGCTGATTCCCGCTATTATATATTACTGATTGTTATCGATGATTTATATGTTTCTTATGCTTCTATTTTCTTTCTGTTTCGGAAAGGAACTCATTCTTTGATAGCTTAGACTCATTGTTTTGAAAAATGTGCATCCCAGGGACTCGTATAAAACAAAACTTAGATTATTCACTGAAGAGTAAAGTTCAATTTTACAAAGAGAAACATAGTAACAACAACAACAAAATTAACATACCATCTTCTCTCTTACGAGTCCTTACAGACACAATATCCTAAAATAAATGAGGAGATAGAGTTTTCCTCATGTTTTATTAATGTGGGAAATCCAAATAAAACAACAGGATTCGGGACTTGACCCTATATATATGGCATTTTCACTTCAATAAACAAGGATATTGACCACTTGAAACCTGAATTGTTATCAATCAACACTTCAGTGACTCAGTTTAACACATTGTACTTCTTTCTTTTTGAAAAATCCTGCTTCAGCTAAGACATAAAACAGAAACTGAACTGAAAAATATCATGGCCACCATGGCTGTGTCAATAGAGAGCATGTGAAACTCAGAGACTATAATGTACATGCAGATCTGAATACAATGAAAATATGATGTCAGTTAGATCATATTCTGTAAACAAGAGCTGTCCATAAGACAGCACGCTCGACTATTGTGGGTGCTTGCTAAAAAAAAAAACTTTTATCAGTATAATAGTAAAAAAAAATTCTGCTGA
>JAFMSR010000001.1:40254145-40277004 GCA_022818135.1 Saxidomus purpurata | reverse complement strand
TTAATACTGCGCATCTCTGAATCATTGTTTCTTAGACGATGAACACCGCTGGATTGAATATTATTTCTTAAATGAAATATGATTAAAGTGACATTATGCGCATTTTTTTCAAGTAAAAATCCAGCTGAAAATGGTGTGTATACAAAAGTGTAGAGGAAATAATAGCTTTTAACCCAATACACAACAAACTTTTCCCGCTCCCAGTATGAAAAAATAACTTTCCAAATATTGATTTTCTTATTTGACTGGGAGAGTCAATTTAAGAAAAGAGCAACTGCATGCAGGAGTTGCTTCCCTTCCACTGTAATCTCTACCAACATCAAAAACGACACAATCAACTATCATTTTATCAGTCCGATTTTTTTATATCTAAAGCACCAACTTCAAATACTAATGCGGCATAATCATTAATTTAACGCATTTAAATGCACAGCAACCAAAAATTGCTTTTATAAAACTATCACCGAAAATACACTATGTGCAGTAAGATGTGCATAATGTCACTTTAAGTAAAACTATATCTATGATTATGAAAAAAACTATTACATACACTGCCACAATAACTTCCAGTGTCCCGTCGTTATCCAGATCCGACACTGCTAGACCAGACGTTTTACCGGTAGGTGAAAAATCCAAGTTTGTTAACTCACGTAACGTGCAGCATGAAATACTGAACTGTGCCAGAAATAGCTTCAGAAATAAAGTCGTCTGCATAGTGATTCTAACAGAAGTTTCAGACCAAGTATTGCCTTCACGCTGTTTTGTACAGAATGTAGCGTCTACCTAAAAGTCAAATTACTGACGAAAGCTACTTTCCAGTATGGGAAACATTGAGCTACTTGTAGGTGCATACTGCTGAATATTTAATTATGTGACAATCATTAATCAAGATCCAAGTGATGAGGTTGTGTGTTTGATATGAAAATCGATATAAGTCATCAATAATGGTTTGAATTATTTAGACATTTAAAATAATCGACGCTTGTCTTGTCTTTTGCTTATTATTATTAGTTCTGTTACTAATGAAACTATGTACTACGCAGTGCAGTGTTATGTCATGTACTAAAATTTATTACATGTATATGAAACTGAATACTGGTAATACAGTTCAGAGTGAACGAAATTGTATTAGTTTAATTTTTTATTTGATCTATATAGAAGACATAATAATTTCAAGTTTTCATTGACTTTCCAAATGTCCGCCACCATGCAAACAAAAGCTCTAGGTTTTCATATCTTCTTTCCAGCTTGATACCATTTGGCTGAACGACGTCGAAACTGCTCTAGAATCGCTGAAAATATTTAAATTATATTCATTTCTATTTAGGTTTAAAACAATTGTGTTTATGAAAATACAACGTAAGTTATACTACTTAAAAGGGATACGACTAACATAGCACTTCATTTTTGCGAATACATTATCTTAGAAGTAAGAATTCTAATTGTTCGTTTTCCGGTTAGAAGTACTTTGATTCGTACCTTTTGTCTGCAGATCCTGGAATATTATCAAGCAACTTCATCAGCTTTTCAAGGGTGGCCATAGTCTCACCAAATTGTCCTGACAGAGAATGTAAAGAGAAAATTTAACATTTTGAAATGCTGTTTGTTTTCAACGGGAATAGTCATAATAAAAGAGCCAGTACAATAGACAATCTACAGTTATCAGACATCGAGTGCACGTTCAGTATTTAATTAAGCTAGAAACGTATGTATGCACTGATAAAGCAAACAATCCACGAATGTTTCAATTCTGTTTTTTAATTTTGAATTAGATATTATGATATACCAAAGTCATTGGACGGGGTTTTCTTTGCATCATCAATCCCGGTAGATCCTGAAAGATTAACCATCACAACGTTTAATGACCAGTATCTAGCATCTTCATCGTTACTTTTCGTAATCATTAATTAAAAGCAATTGATTACTTTTCAAACAGATAGATCATAATTATGAAATATTGCAAACAAAAGACTGAAAGGTATATATACTCATTTGGATATTGTTATCAAATTGCAGTACACTAATCAATCAGTTATCACAAATTAGAAAGAGAAATAGTTTAAAACATAGTTATAAACATAAATTATTATACCTGGCCAGCTTCCATCCCAATTCATGTCCGAGCTGGAGTGACTTGCTGTGTTGCCGAACTGTGAACCATCTTTATTGTTTTCTTGTGAATCTGTTTCTATATTGTGAAGTATGAATAAGAAAAATGCAATGACTTGAATACCATTTGCAGAGAAATGTTTTGTTTAAGAATGTCTCTTTATATTGGTGCGCTGGATTGAACATTCTAAAGTACGTCATGAAGTAGCCAATAAAATGCCTTTATATTCATAAATGCACTTCGACAGAAAGTCAAAGCAGGTTTTGCCGTTTTCAAATTAAATATTTATGCAATTATCTATATTTTGTCAGAATGTTGAACTGCCGCACATATATTCATCAAAGAGCAACGGACATGATTTTGATACAAAATGATTAGGTTATGATTAACAGGTAGTGTACTGGCCATTACATTTGTTTAAACCTTTCAGTAACCTTGAGCTTTCTGCTAACGGCAACACTTGCTATTACCACAGATCCGCCTTACAAAACTGATAAAATCTGGCGTAGAAATTGAAGGTAGTTTAAATATAGTTGATGAAATAAATAAACATTTTATAAATATTGCAAACATAATATCAAAAACCGCATTTTCAAAAGAACACTTTTCCTCTTTAAAAATCAGATTAGATGCAAAATTAAATAGTCGCGAGTTTGACATTAAGTTCATTTCACCATTTGAAGTTCGTAAGATTATAGATAAATTAGATATAAATAAATCAACAGGTTTGGACGGGATAGGCCCAAATATTTTGAAATATTGTGGTGATACTATTACACCATGTATAGCGTCAATTATTAACAATAGTATCAGTACTGGAATTTTCCCTAATAAACTGAAGGAAGCTCGTGTGTTACCAATATTCAAGTCAGGTCTCAAAGAAGAAGCTGAAAACTATCGTCCTATTTCTATTCTACCTACCATTTCTAAGATCTATGAACGTCACATAGCTTCTCAAATCCATACTTATTTCAAGACTACTGATGTCATACATAAAACACAATCTGGTTTCAGAAAACATCATTCGTGCAATACAGCTCTCACAAGGTTAATTGATGCTTGGATTAAGGATGTTGATAGTGGAAAAGTAATTGGAACAGTGTTTCTAGATTTAAGAAAAGCATTCGATTTAGTTGACCACGAGATCCTCCTCTATAAATTAAAATTGTATCATTTTTCTGACAAAACGATCAAATTATTTGTATCGTATTTGTCGAACAGGCGGCAGATGGTTAAAGTAGGAAACGTACAATCTGAGATGCTCACAGTCAAATCGGGTGTGCCACAAGGGTCAATACTTGGACCTCTACTTTTCTTATTGTACATTAACGATATCACATTTTCATGTCCAGATTCAAACATAGATTTGTATGCTGATGACTCCACTTTATATGAATCCGGATTCCATCTTAAAGAAATTGAAGAGAAACTGCAAGTAAATCTAAATAATATCATTGACTGGTGCGCAAACAATAATATGTCTTTACATCCGTTAAAGACAAAGTGTATGGTTATCGGATCTACATATAAACTAAAACACACAACCACACTGAATCTAAGTATTAATGGCATACTTTTAGAGAATGCAACAGTCCAAAAAGTACTAGGTGTGTATATTGACAATACCCTAAATTGGCATGCTCATATAGATTATGTATGTAAAAAGCTTAATACCAAAATAGCATTATTAAAACGCATTTTGTTCCTTCTCACAGATGAGACGAAAATTATGTTTTATAACGCGTACATTTTGCCAATATTCGATTACTGTTGTACAATCTGGGGAAAAGATAACAAAAACTATATGAACAAAATAAACATGCTACAAAAACGAGTTGCAAAAATTATCTTAAATAAGCCGATGAAAACGCCAACATTAGGGCTATATAAACAATTAAAATGGCTTTCTTTTACTGATAGGTGTAAATACCACACTGCTGTTCTTGTGTATAAAGTTATGAATCATATGTCGCCATCATATATGTCAGAGATTTTGATATTTTCCAAAAATGAAAAACATAATCTGCGATCTTCTGTGCACAACGATCTTGTTTTACAAAGAATACCTCGAACCAATTATTATAAAGATTCATTCTCGTATTTTAGTATGAAAGTTTGGAATGATATTCCGTTTGATATTAGAGGAATTCCTGAACTCAAAACATTTAAATACAAATACAAGAACTATCTATTAAGTAACACTTAACAACTACAGTTTGGACTAAATTTTTGAGTGTCTGTCGTATCAAAAGAAAGTTTCAACAATTTAAACAATTTTTGTCTCACTTTTTGCATATCTAACTTTGGCAAACAAATATACTATTTGAAAAATATGATTTTTCAATTGAAATGTATAACTAGCAAATCATATTTTGTTTCATAATGCTTTATCGACGGTATGTTGTTGTTGTTGCATTTTAATTCTTCTTTTTTATTGTTGAAGGCCATATTGAAATAAAATTGTTCTAAATTAAAAATTTACTTCTACAAATATATTTCCGCACTAACTTTTGGTCTAAATTTTTTGAGTGTCTGACTTATCAAAAGAAAGTTTCAACAATTTTAACAATTTTTGTCTTACTTTTGTCATATCTAACTTTGCAAAAAAATAGACTTTTGAAAAATATGATTGTTAAATTGTAAAAATGTATAAGTAGTAAATCATATTTTGTTTCACATTTCTCTATCAACGATATGTTATTTTTGTTGCATTTTAATTCTTCTTTTACATTGTTGAAGGCCATATGAAAATAAGATGTATTTTGATTTACATGTAAATCCTTGTATGTCTGATATGTAACCTTCATGAAATAAAGATTTTATTACATTCCCTTGTATTAATACACCACTTTATATCGTACAATAATTTAAGGGCACCCCTGGGGCAAGTGCCACATTGTTAGTACACCCCTTTACTTACTCGGCCATTTGCTTGTCCAGTCACCCGACCAGTCACCGCCAGTGCTCGTCTTCCCTGCAGTATAACAATGGAAAAAGTTCAATTCAATAGTCGATAATTCGTAGCATACTGAGTGTAATATTGAATGTTGAATATTGTTATGAATGTTTTATTTTATTTTTTCCGGTGAATTATAGAGTTTTCTCAGTGAAATAAAAGTGATAAATCCACAGTTTTAAAAAAGTGGATTACCATTTTTATTTTTCACTGTTTTTGCAATCTTTAACCGGGATTTACGTCAAAAAAGTATACCGAGCGTAATTAATGCTGCAAACCATGCCACGATGACGTCGTTTAAATGACGTCATTTCCGCTATGTTTCTGATGACGTTTCCCGCGATTTTCGATATTGTATAGAATCAAACTCAATAAAAGAGGCATTGAGTACATACGTTTTTTGGTTCTCAAGGTTTGCTTTTTATATATTTATACACGAGCATTTTTGTGTTTTACATACCATGCCTTTTGTTTCCATTGCGTGTGTTAGAGATTCACCTAGCAGGGATTACTTTTATTTACACTGTCCTGTGACTTTGGAACATGGTGGGGGTAAGAGTGAGGTTGGGTGCGCACCATAAACCGGTTTAAGCTCCCCAGTGGTGTTTTTGCCACTGACCGTTCCAAGGCGGTGCCCCACTGTGTTCCTTTAATTGTTCGTTTTGTCCTCGTGTGTTTGCTTTGTATGCTAGTGTGTGTTGGTAGTGTATATGTGTGTGTATGTACATGATTGTGTGTGTGTGTCGTGTGTGTGTGCGTGTGTGTGTGTGTGTGTGTGTGTGTGTGTGTGTGTGTGTGTGTGTGTTGGTGGTGTGCACTTCTGGGTGCTGTGGGGCTCGTTTTGGGGAGGCTGCGTTTTTGGTACGTGGCATTCCCTGTTTGATATTATTTTTGTTTTTAACCATACAATAAACAGAAAAATTGTTGGTATCGGTGTAATATTACGTTAATTTCACTCGTGAACACCAAAAGTTGTTATTTTCACTCGTGGCTGCGCCACTCGTGAAATTATCACTTTTGGTACCCACTCGGTGAAATAATATAGAGGATAATTGTTGGTTTCGGTGTAAGATCACGTTATAATTTCACCGAGTGAGCACCAAAAGTGATATTTTCACGAGTGGCGCAGCCACGAGTGAAAATAACTACTTTTGGTGTTCACGAGTGAAATTAACGTGAAATTACACCGATACCAACAATTTTTCTGTTTATTTTATGGTTAAAACTCTATTTTTATTGAGTTTGTTTCTATAAAACATTGAAAATCGCGGGAAACGTCATCAGAAAACATAGAACAAATGACGTCATTTAAACGACGTCATCGTCGCATGGTCTCCAGCATAAATAACGCTCGGTATACTTTTTGACGTAAATCCGGGCTAAAGAGTGTAAAAACAGTGAAAAATAAAAATGGTAATCCACTGTTTCAAAACTGTGGATTATCACTTTTATTTCACTGAGAAAACTCTATAATTCACTGGAAAACATAAAATAAAACGTGATCTTAACCCGAAACCAACAATTATCCTCTATATCTTTTCTGTAGGCCTCCATGTTTATACTTCGTCTGTTAATTATAAAGAACAAGCATTTTTAAATACACATACCTGGCCATTCACCTTTCCAGTTATTTGTGTTAACACTCGGGGAAGCCGACATGTAGTTATTTGTGTTAACACTTGGGGCAGCCGACATGTAGTTGTTTTTCTCCACATCGTTAACCCCACTGTTACTGTAGCCGGACTGATACTTGTTTGAGTGGCTTTGTGAGCTGCTGCTCTCTCTTGTATCAACTGGAGCATTAACTCTATTACCCACATTATTATACATCTGGCCAACACCAAGCATACCTGGGTATCCACTGTAAAATGGTTTTGGGGTGCTCGTATCTAGATCGGTCGTTGCGATGCTACCTTGCTGCTTACTACCCTCCATGCCAGAAAATTCCACGTACACGGGAGACAAGATCCGCGTCTCAGAAACATTTCTTAAAGCTGCAGGTAGGTACTGACGCTGTGGTTCAGGGCTACGATCCGGTAAGACAGCTTGTAATGGTATTTGTTTTCCAATCCCTAACATACCAGGTTGTCCGCTGAATGGTACACTGGGAAACATGTTTGACGCATTGGCTTTCAATGCCGACATGATATTTTCTGGAAATGTTTGAAGAACAAATTCTGGTAGCCCTGCATTTAAAGGGCTACCAGCTGCAACAGGTAATTGTGAAAAAATGTCATCTTTTTTGCTAGTTTCATTTCTTACACCACCTGCATATGATACATTGCTTTCTCTTTGTGATGAATTCGTAGTCAGGATCTTTTGTGCATAATTTGGTGAATTATTTAGCGATGCCGAATTAACGAAATCTGGACCAAAAGGGTTTACACCCGGCCCATGTGCTGTCCCTGAAAGGAAATGTGATAAGTCGATTAAGATAATAATATTACAAATAATATTAAGTTTAGGTTTCATAAAATCAAACATAAGTTCAGTGTAAGCCTTTGAAACGTGTACTAATACCATACCTGCATATTTATATGCAAATTTATCTGGGTTGTATCTTGGTGTATCAATGCCATTGCCTTTGTACTGTTCATTTTTGCCTAAAAGAATAGAGAATTCATTTTCTGAAAATAGATCATGAACTTAGCAACACAGAGACTATACATATCTTCTTCGTTATTAAATACTGAATTGAACATGGAATTTTCGTGCTTGTATGTGGGAATAATTTCCTGTATTCATCTCAAAATGCCATGACTAATAAAGACACATGAAAGCAAACATAAGTTTAATTTATACAAAATACTAAAGTCTGTTCCACCTAATTTTGGACCATTAGTTTCTTGTCGCCCTTGCATGTATTTTTGCTCTTTATAGCATATATATATCTGGAAATTTAATATCTCCAGGCATGTTTTTTATTTTTCCATTATTTCTTACTTAAACGTAAAAATCCGCATTTTTGTTATTTTCGCCACAGGGCGTAATGCAAAGTGACGTCGCGTTGATTTCCAAGATGGCGGCGTCCATAGCTGACGTTACCAGGGACGTACTCAAAATTACCAACGTCGAAAGAGACAAATTTCTGCTGCGCATATTTAGTATTTGATGTATATGTATATATGCCGACATGAACAAATCCGTTTCGGCTGTTTGAAACGATTTCGGCATACCAACTTGCTTTAGATCAGCCGGTACATTTTCGTCATTTTGTAAAGGCCCTAAACTGTTAGTTGTCGGCATTAAACATGTGAATCCGACAGGCAATTTTCGGATCATAGAAAAACATAAAATAAAGTATCTATCGTCGAAAAACGGCAAATATCAAATGCTTAGTTATAGAAAATATATGCCCCGCACTCAGGTGCGGACGAAGATTTCAGCTGTTTAAAGAAGGGGGATTTTCTTTGGGAGTTCACCATAACATTAAGAGATCATGACCATATATTTTCAGAAATGAAAATTATTTATAAAACTATTCTTTTGTGAATAGATCTTTGAAAAAATAGGACGAATCCCTCAACCGCGCGTCCTAGAATAGACACTGCAAGGCTGTCACTCCCGTAAAAGGTAATGTTTCAAGTACATCTATACAGACCACGGACATACAGACGCACGCACACATGTCATATATTATTTTTTACTT
This sequence comes from Saxidomus purpurata, assembly GCA_022818135.1. Classification (NCBI taxonomy): domain Eukaryota; kingdom Metazoa; phylum Mollusca; class Bivalvia; order Venerida; family Veneridae; genus Saxidomus; species Saxidomus purpurata. The sequence continues at coordinate 40,268,289 of JAFMSR010000001.1, read as the reverse complement.
AGAATACATTTCTACAACAATAACAAGTCATTTTAAAGCCTTCGCACATATAAAACTGACATTTATATCAGACACATAGATCTATCACTTTTCGCTTAACTTTAAAGTAAAATACCCCACTTTGTTGCGGAATTTGCGACCAAATCTATCGTCGGATAAGAAATAAAACATACTTAGCCGTTATGTTAAGAGACTTAAGCACATATTAAAATGAATTTGAAATCGATACGTAACTCAAACTGTTGAAGATGAAGACATCCAATGTAGCTCATTTACAGTTCATGTATTGCGTCCAGACGGACAAAGCATTTTTCCATGAGAGAACTCAACTGGCTACACTATCTGGCTATAGCAGGCATATTTTCTGTAAAAATGGAAAACATTGCCCCTATCCAGATTTCCAGACCCTGACAAAATACATATTATGTGCAAGCGACGATGGGACGATGCGCAGGGACGATCACACAATGCGAAGACGATATTCATATCGCATCGCCCCAACGTGTCTTCGCATCGTATTAACGCCCCTTCGCATCGTGACTAACGGAACGAACAAGTAAGACTTACATGTATATGGCAGCGGGTTTTGTCCACACAGCAGTTGATATGGGTATGTACCTACGAATGAGGAAGGCACATGCATATCGAACAGGTGATTCCCTAAAAGCGTGTATTTCGTAAAAGGTGTGTTCCGCACTTGTTGTGCCAGGCTATGAAAAAACGGTATATCAATCTACGACCAAATGCCTATACAGAACTATTAGATTCTTTTGTGTTATTTCAATTTATTTAGCTAGGTACCAGTATGCATAAGGGGATGCGCGCAAATGCACGCTCCCACGTCGGATCCACTCGTGTCGCCTGATTTGTTATTCATACTACGTCATCTAATCAATACGTCACGAGCAAGTTTCGGAGAATTGAAATCTATCCTCGAGTACACAGTAATGACGCACCTAAGACATGATTCAGTCTCTAGAACAGTTTATGAAATAAAATGATAAAAAATCTTGATAAATTAATTTTTTGATGTATGTTTATATCTGTCCTGCGTTTAGAAGTTCACCCTGTACCCGTATTCAATAAAAATATCTTCTTTGCAAATGTAGGTCAACAAGTAAGGCCGAAATTGACAGTACAATAAAACGACGGACTTGATTGGTTTCTTTATTTTCACTCCCCTGTCACTGCTACACCAAAAACACTGATACAGCGTTTCACATTTTTTGTAAAGTAATAGTTAAATAAAAGATGAATCAGGATAAAACAATGAGAAAATAAAACATAAAACAAGGCAAAAGATAAAACGGTTAACAGTTTAATAGCTAAAATGTCATTAAAGCTCTTAATCACTTCTTTAGAAAATTTTAACTTGTACTATATATCTGCTTGTATAACATTTATTTTTTACATCACTGATTCAGATTATTTTTGAAATGTACAGTTTACTCTTCAGACCCTACAACAGAGGTACAGTGAATACAACAAAACTTGTCACCCCTTCTTATTACTGCAGTCTTAGTGCAAAACCTCAGATGAGTCCAGTGTTCACACTTGTCACACTTCACCCATTTCACAAATATGAGTGAAGTGCTCTGTCTTACTTCATCTGGTGTGAACTTCCCACAAACACAACATTTTTCATTGTCCTCAATTTCATCATCATCAGAGGAGAGTGTATATTCAGTGTGTGTTTTCACTGGTTTTGCCTTAACTGTACCTGAAGTACTAGCAGTTGCAGACTTTGATGGTTTAGACTTTCTTTTTGATGGAAGCTTTTTCTTCTGCTCATGCTCTCTTATAACCTCTACCATGTTGTCCTCTGTAATTGCTTTTCCACTGATTTCATAGCTCAGGTATTTTCTTTTCTTTGTTGCTGATTTTTTATCTGTTAAAGGCTTTCCTTTTGCTGTGAAGAAGCTGGAAACTGAAGGGTTGTTGTTTGAAGGAGTTAACACAGCACATGTTGGAGCTTGAGTTGGACTATCTTCATCTGATGGTTTTTCCTGTTCCAGTGTTGTTGATGTTAGAAAATTAGATGGATCAACTGCATTAGGGTTAAAAGGGTAAATTCCAGCTTTCTTAAATGATGATTGAAGATTTTCTGGACTGAGAGCCTTCAAGTATGCAGATGATCCAAGTTTGCATATGTCAAACTTAGTGATGGAACGACCACAGTTTTCCCTCATAAATCTATGGCTAATGTTATTGAAGATTCTTTCAAATGGCCCAAAACATGCAACATCCATGGGCTGCAAAACATGGCTTGTGTGAGCTGGCAGCACAAACAAAATAATATTTTGCTTTCTTGCCCATTCAACCAGGCCCAAGTTGACATGGGACCTATGTCCATCATAGAAGAGTAGCACAGGACAAGATGATGACCTCTCTGGTAGAAATTTCAACAAATGGTTTTGCAAATATTTGCGGAAGATGTCACCATTGCTCCACCCTGACTCAGAAACATCACCGTCAACACCAGGGATACCACCTTCTAAGAGGACCTGATTCATTCTGGTACCAGGAAATACAAAGAAGGGTGGAATCTGCTGACCTTGGGCATTCCCACAACCTAGCACTGTTACATTTGTCCTACTGGCAGAAACCACAACAGGAGGCTTGGACCCAGAAGCTGTGATGACAGGAGGAGGTTTGTGTCTAGTTGATAGACCTTTCTCATCCACATTGTATATCCTCTCTGGCTTTTCTTCAAGATGATACTTCGTGAGGATGCGTTGCAGCTCATTATAATACTTGTCAACACAGTCCTTTGATGTGGCTTTAGCTCTTTGAATTTCCAGGCCCCTGGGAGCAAGTGCTTTAAGTTCTGGCCAGCGTGACTTCAAGTGAACAAACCAACCAATGGATAGTGTCTGTCCCTTCTCCCGATGTCCTAGGCTGATGGCAAATTCAGTGGCCATGTCAACAACTTCCCTTCTGAAACAAAATAAGGCAAATATAATGGTAGAATTGAAATTTTGAAGCTTTACATTTTTTACTTAGTCAAATGCAACTGTAAGTTTAATTAAATAATGATCTCTTTGCAAGTACATACCGTCATACATGGTAATGAGCATATCTTAATTATTGATTACTTAACTTGATATTTGATAAAAAATTTGTAAAAAAATAAAGTTACCTGCTATAGCCATAGCCAGCTGATGCTGTGAACTTCAGGTGCTCCACCAGCATTGCCTCTTCCTCCTGACTAAACACAGGCTGGGGACCTGAGCGCACTGCCTCTGGATTGACTCTGCCACTCAACTTATGTCTCAGGGATGCCTCTGGAACCATATATTCACGTGCTGTTCCCCTAATTGAAGCACCAGTGTCTTTCACCTTCATGTATGCAGCTGTCATGGAAGTTGGGGAGTAGCATCTATACTTTGACATGTTAGCCTATGTAAAAATAAAGCACACTTATTACAACAACGTTTACCCCACTGCTGTTTACGGTCCATTTTACTTTAACGAGTACACCTTACACAAGAGTGAAATTCTTAAAATAACCATGGTCGTGTCACATGACTGTCACGTGACCTGATAAAAATAGAGCAGCGGCAGCCGACAGTACAATGATTTTTCTCTAATTTTGCTTATTTCCAAAAATATCAATAAATGAGTTTCATATATAAATAGGAATAAGAAAAATACCTTTTTTCTAAGAACTTTTGAAAAAAAGCGTAAAAATTACCTTGCAATCTCTTACTCGCCACATTTTGACACGGTTGACAGCAGCGGGTTATATACAAACAAAATCCGATGCAATGACGTCACGGAAATTCCGGATAATTGAAAGCGAGGTCAAAACAAAAATGGCGTCGAAATAGTAATGCGTCGAAATAGCGTACCGGCCGATATGTTGTCGTTTTAATATCAATAGATCTAGCTCATTACTGTGAAGGAAAATAAAGGATTTAGAATGGATTATGGAGTGTTCAGGGTTATACTGTGACATGCATGTTGGGCCACTGTTTAAATGAATGTGTGTTTCACTTGCATGTTATGCTACTTCACCTGAAATTCAACAACTGCTTAAGATTTTTCAAAAATGTTTAGTGCTGTCATGACTCATGGACTGGAGTAAATCTGAAATGTGTGACGGACTGTCAGTATGACATTAGCCTAATGCAGTAGGCTAGGAATCATTTGAAAGCAGGAATTATTAGGTAAATCTTTTATTGTAGATCTTATTAGATATTCAACAACTTTTTTTACATTTTAGCGTTACTTTTGTGCTTATATACCTCTTTATTAATAACCATGCATCTGATTGCAATATTGAAAAGTCCCCCGAACATTTTATTGAAAAACACGTGAACTTTGGCGTAACTTCTTTGTTACGGAAGAATAAACGTCAATGGCGTCCAATGTAAACAATGGCGAGTCTCCATAGAAAAATAAAATCGGCATCTTTACAAAATGACGTGATTGTTTCAAAAACGCTTAAAATTCTCGAGGGTGACTTTTTTGTAGATCACAAAACAGGTAAAATTTATACGAAAACCGCTCAGGATTTTTCAGTTCAGGTCAAAGTTGGGGGTCCAGAGTGGAATGGAACAGACTTTAGATGGTTGATTTTATTTTTACCTTCAAATATAAATCCCATCGGGTCCATTGGGTTGTAGATTCCATTTCCCGAGAGCAAGTTAAAAATAGTAGTATCACTCCCTGCAATTGATGACGCTACATCAGTTTTACAAAATTAGATGATTCAGAAGTCGCTTGTAGTGCATCGTAATTTCTGTTTCTATGTATACAGTACACTTCGGCATATATTTCATTTTCTGCTTCAGATGGGCATAAGTCGTTTTCGGATAGGACTGACTTTACATGTACTTTGAGTTGCCTCATTGTCCTAAACCTCCGCTTCAAAATTTAAACTGTTAATTGTTCTGGATTACGTTTTTATAGACTTTTTGTTAAAAATTGGCTTACCTCGTTGGGTGTTGTCAAATAGATATCCAGGGAAAATGAAGGTCGAAATAAATAAATACGTCTTCCACATTTTGTCAATTTTATTAATCAGATTGATATTTTACCAATGTTTGAAGATATTTCGAATGCAAAAAGCCACTATCGACAGCAGGTGTTTGACAATGCCATTAACGCACATTATCATCGTAATGTTGGATTAAATACCTCCGCATTTCCTCCACAGATTAACCTTTTGTTTTTACTTTCTGTTTGCACTTGATAACTGGTCATATCTGAATACTTTATCTATAATGTTTGGCCTTAAACTGATAGTGTCTATATTTTGTATTATTGTTTTGTGAAATATTTTATTGATATGTATAATTATTATAAAAGACTAAGCTAGCATAAATAGCGTCTTAAAATTTAAACACATTATAGTGCAAAAAAAAAAAAATATATTTATATATAAAAAAAAACACATTAAAGTGCTAAATTGTTTTTTCCTCACGTATACAAATTTTTGGAAAGGTCGTCTTGTAATGGTCAAAACCATTTGCCATATAGTATTTACAATAAATACTTTCCTAGAGAGAAAAACAATGTATGTATAATTTTTATTTCCGCGGCCTTATTCAAATTACGGCAAATAGTAAAAAGTAAAAGAACAGAATATTTGAATATTAGAATTCTTTTCTCCGTGTTCTACCCGAAAATAGTATAGTTTGATGCCGTCGGCCGACCTTCCGTTATAAACAGGTTTCCGACGCTGACATTTGTAGTACTTTAACAAGCCTAAGTCATTTGGACTGAACTTTTATTAATGTAAATTACGTTAAAATTTCAGAGGCTGGGTTTACGTCGGTATGAAACTTTCAGCTTCTATAATATTTGATAATAAGCAATTTTAAGTACGACGTTGCAGCTCTTGGTTCAACCGGTAATTTGTTTATTGTATACTTTGTTATGACGTATACTTTGCTAACAGCCGTTTGCCGTTTATCAATTTTTTGTCAGTTCAATTTGAAAACACGTCTAGTTAGTAGGGTCCACATGGTGACTACTTAAGTGAAAATCGGTCAGCATTCTTGACGGTTCTGTTTTATTCTCTAGTGTATTAAGCTTAGTGATATTCCAATGATAAAATGAGAAAACAAATGTACACGTTAAGGTCAAGGAGTGAAACAACAGAAACGAATTGACAGTGATAGGTGCAAACCAGGTTTGGTGTACATTTATTCAATAGTTCCAGATTAAAATAGTTATATGCAAAGATTCTTTACACATATCTTTCTGATGCAGTAAATACATGTATTACAACTAAGGAAGACGATTGTCAACAATGTTGGTGAAGATTACAAGATTGAGCTACAATCTAAGTGCTGTGACAGTCATTCAGGTCTGACAGTAATTTGTTTGGAAACCATTGTCATTGAAAAGTCGTATAAACATTTATCTAATTTTAACTCCAGCAAAAATACAAAGAAATTGAACAATTTGAATACTTTTCGCTGCAATCAGTTATTTAATTTTTGATTCACGACGATTTTCTGGTCATGATAGTATAATCTAAATGCTCGGTATGGAGCAAATTTACAATATTTTCCTAACAATTTACTGTCGAATGAAGTACTGATAGCGGTTTATTTTGCACAAGCCGAGAGAGTTCAAACTGATAGTGAACAGTGCCCAGCTAGAGTAACAATGTTTGTGTGAATTTGAGCGGGAACTGAAATTCCAGCAAAATTACGATACATTGCTGACAAGGATTGCTGTAAACATTAAACTAAGAAGAGAAATAGGACATTAGAGCTATGCTGTTTCATTTTATTTTTGTCAAGTTGATTACACAACTGCAACTGGATTATATGCTACAATCTTACGAAGGCTTTTTTCGGATGCAATATACAATGACCGTAATGTTGTTTTATTAGTGCTGTTTGCCTGTTAGAAGTCCTAGAAGACCACTGTCTCTTCTCATAACCGAATTAAAATGTATGGAATCCACTGAAAATATACACAACATAGTTGAAGTCAATGAAATCCATGAAAATTATGTATTTTCTGCTTCACAATTCCTTTGAAATTTTGTGAATCTTGATTACAGGTTAATCCTTATTAATTCTAACGCACTTTCGCTGTAGAGTCGAAATCTCAGTGACTTCGTCCTACAGATTTCGACATACATTTCGAATATCGAACAAATTTTAAATGTAACATAATAAGCCCACGATGCATTACATTGATTATGGTTACGTGCCTTCTTCTATCACACAGTATTCTGTTGTATATTGTCGTGTACGACTTTTGTTTTGCATAATGTTAATGGACTTTGTGGTCACTATCTAAATTGTGATTTCTTTTTTAAACAAGACTGTGCAACCGGTCAAAATTGGCCATGTTAAGTCCTTGTTGCAATGTAATACATATAAACCACATGTATACTGTACCTGTATGAATAGCTCTTCCACTCAATGAAAACATATTGCCCATTTTTCCAGTTAGTCCGCCACCTGAAACATATACAGATGACTTTAAAGAGACCCACACGAACTACAAAACATTAAAATCAGAATTCTTGCTAAAATCGCCCATTTGCTGGTAGCCTAGGTGACCATTTAGTTAAGGACGGGTTCTTAATCTTACATCGATTAGATGTGACTTTACTCAAAACCACGCTCCGAATTTAAAGTTAAAAGCAAAGTTAAAGATGGATGTGCCATTAAAATGGCATGTGTAAAGCAAAGCCCGAATTAACTCGATTCGTTGCCAGCATCCGGGGTTAAAGAAGTTAATGCATTGCGAGGAGGAGGCACTCCGTTAGATGTCGTCGTTTTGTTGGTAAATTTTCTGTGAAACTTGTGTATGTCAGGACTGAAAATGTACGACTTCATTTTATTGAGCAAAAAGAACGTTTTGAAACCTGAGAAGAAAAAGAACAAGATGTTATTGTAAACAAGGATAAAGATCTCATCTGATGTATCTCTTAAAGTTAAATGGTAAGAATTTGAAAAGATTGTTCGGAGATTACAATTGACTGCAGCCTTACTCTATTGAACTGTTTAATATGCAATTTGTATTAATGATGCCATATTGGACCGAGCTCCACTGTCTTATATAAAGAATCAAATACGAGTTATAAAATAACCTGGAGAATAATTGAAATTAAACAAATTAAGATAAAACTTTATGAGTCAACCATTTCTAAATGTTCAGTTGACGTTAGTTTAAATTTTGATTTGATTTGTATTAACATTTCAAGACTAAAATTATTTTATGTAAAAAAGTAATCACATACGAGAAGAGATTAACGGTTTTATCCGCCAGCCAGTGACTGCAAATCTGATTATAGGCTTCAAATTGTAATTATGTTTCACACAAAGCATCTAGCTTCAGTCAAGAGCATTACATGGTAGAAGAAAAGAAGAAAAACAATGCTTCCATATCATGGTTGTTATAAAAAAATTCCCTATACTTTTTTTATAGAAGATGCTAAAGCATGTCGGCCTCCATGTAAAAATGAAGATGCGTTACCGTTTTTTAACATCGGGGTAAATAAGACTTACCTCCCATAAAACCCATTGGGTCCATTAAATTACCTCCTCCCGAGAACTCTTTAGCACCACCTAGATATGGAAGAAAGGTTTAAACTGACTTCTTTGACATGTAATACTGAATCCTAAAAACAACCCTTAAAACTTATGAGATGAAAAAGAACAGAATTGAATAGAACTTGTTTTATTTACATCTTACAATAACTATTAAAATCCGAAATGTGAAAAGTAGTAACTTGTTAAAGAATTTCACTTGCGGTGAAAGTCGGTTTAATTGAACATCTTAATACTAGTAAAGAGTCGTGTTACTAGCAAGTTTTACTAGAAATTTTGCTGTTTTTTTCTTTTCTATAATCGGTCTAAATGAAAAAGTTCCACATCACCCTTATAATTTCAAAGGCGGGTTATGAGAACATTTCTGACCGCAAAAGACGAAATCCATTTTTAGTGACCTTTTTTTGTTATCATGAGCCATTACTTTCTTTTGTTTCACTTGTTTAAAAATTGGAACGACCTTTCTGAAATGTATAGGTTTACGAAATTTCTATACGTAATAAAAAGATATAAACGTTTAAGGTGTTTTGGCGACAACTGTTAGAGCTTAGGCCAGGCGCTACCTTAAACCCGAAATGATCACAAAGCCAGCAATCTAACTGGTCACACATTATTGCATATTGCACAATGGTCAATTGCAATTGATAATTACACAACAATATAAAACAACAACAATATAGTTTATTAACAATGCAAAGTGCCCAATTAAAATTATGAAACCATTATTTATGTTTTCAAGTTTCAATCTTGAAAAACATAAAATATACAACTTGGTAAAAAGCAATTCAGCAAAAGAAAGTTTCCAGCAACCCTATAAATGTTCAGAAAGTATATCTTTTTGGTTGCCGATGACACATTTTATGTACTGGAATGAAATATTTTTCTTAAAGTGAAATTTGACACGTATTTAGGTAGATATCGTGATTTTAATTATAATGAGTTTTCAAATACATTTGCGTCAGAATTGTTTTTTAACCAACAAAAACTATTTTGATTTACATTCTTAATTCAAATGTAAATCTAATTCTTTAAACTACCCACAAGAAAACGTGTCATGAAAACTGACAAGCTCATCATTTTAGATATTGTAATTAGATCGAGCATTTGTGTTCTCATTTTCATATTTGTATAGTTTGTAAGTCACGTGCATGCGTACATTTAGATCGTTTCGATACATTTACATGGTACTTTTCTTACACATTTAAGAATGAAACATAGATTTCATTTTGATAGAAACAAACAGAAACAGAAGTTGGTGTCATTTGCATATAAAAAAACCCTCTACATAACTGCTTTATTTTTATACTTTAATCAAATAATTTTATAACATCACACGGACTTCGTTCTGTACGTTACGGGTTTAAAATATCCTCATCTCTACTCTCTGAAGATGCCTAATAAGACGAAATTATCGCTTTCGTTGTTGTTAGAGTACCTGTTTTCGGGGACGATTGTACGTACTGCAAATGACGTAACTCCAGGCTAGCGATTCCGAAACTGCCGCTCGTAGGTTTTCAGAAATATTATCGTCACTTTCCGTACAGGTGTGTTTCTTGAGAACTTTATCGGCTTACGGACAGGTAACCACTCGGTATTTATTTAAAAATTATCAAATTTGCATTTGCTGACGAATAATATTCAAATGTTAAAAAGAAAATTTTTCAATCAATGGGACCTTTAAAGCACCATACCTGTCATCGCACCGAGCGGATCGAGAGGCGAGGCATTCGGAGAAGCGGGGTTTGATCCTGAAAATTCAATTCTTTAATAATATATTAAATAGATGTAATTTACATATTAATGCCATTTGATAAGTGTGACTTTACAAAGAAGATACGTCAACGTTGCATTACTGTATATAATCATCAACCACTCCTCCAACTTGACACAACTGACACGGTGTGCGTAAGTCACTTCAACAAAAAAAACACCCCCATGTCATTTTTTAAAAATGTGTGCAAGTATTAAATTCTTTGACTTCGAAGAAGAAAATACAATACAGCTACTATCTTCTATCACAAATCACAGTAGTGTTTATTTAATGTTTTTATCTGTAGCGCAACACGAAATAAAGCAAAACCTCCAGTTCCTGAAGCTCCGCGTGTTCCGGTGTTGGAGGTCGTCCCCGTATTAGAACTTCCGGGCATCATTGGGTTCATGCCGCCGCTACTTCCGGGCATCATTGGATTAACACTCCCTGTAATGAAAATGAAAGTACAGTTTGCCATAAATGATTGCATCAAAAGAAACGAGGTTACGTTTATTTATTAGGATTATGCTTTTATAAGGGTTAGTTTTAATTGCTACTGTTATATACATTGACATGCAGTTTAAAACCGAGATCTTATTAACTTATAACGTACGCAATTAGTATTAAGGTATAAGAAAGGGAGCTACATATTCAATTTAACAAGATTTACCTCCTCCCATCATAGCATTGGGGTTAAACATGGTCATACCACTTCCTCCCCCCACTAGAACCACCAGTTGAACCCCCAGTGCTACCAGTGCTGCTTCCACCTCCACTGCTGCCACTGCTACTCATCTGATTAGGATCAAATGAAGAACTACTGGAAGAAGTCCCTGATCCTCCCGAAGCTCCTGATGAAGTGCTAGTTCCTGTTCCCATGCCAGTGTTGCCTCCCTGCATAACAGTATTACCCCCGTTATTGATAGCATTTGATCCAGCCATCATCCCCTGTGCTCCTGTCATCAAGGATGAAGCGTCGGCTTTATTAAGATTAGTATTGCCACCAGCACCTAAGAAATAGATACAGAAAATAGTACGGCTTCTTTAATTATCTTTTAAGAGATAGATAGGAAATTATAAGAATAGTATTAATAGTAACATTTACATACATCCCTTATGTTGTGAGCCACTGAGACATCAAGACGTTTGATGACTTAATGGTAATCAGTAAAGGAACTTTGTAGCACACTGACTATCTTCATTCCAGAAAATATTAAAAGTCAAAATACAATGGGACAAAGTATAAAATATGTAATGTAACTACTAACAATGTACATATTATAAAGCCTTAATTTCTGTTTTGTAAATAAATTCCACTCTAAAATGTAAATCATTTGCATTAATGTACCTCCAAACATGTTTAGACTCATTCCTTGTTTACCAAGTTGCGCGTTCATCTGACCTGGATTGAAATTACCCACACCGCTGCCGGTACTACCTGGATTGACAGAAAAAGTGTTGAGTGAACACAGTGACATCACAGAATAAGTATGCAGATTGACTAGTATTTCTAAAACTGGATTTTTTCTACAAATAGAATATCTGATCTCTGATTAAATATTGAGCTCGGTACAAGGAAGAGCTCTTATGAAGTATTACATCTATTGCCATTTAGGTCTGACGTCATATTCGATGTTTTAGATTTTTCACACCCTAAGTACGTACTTTATTTTATTGCCTTTCCAAGAAAATTCAAGCCGTTTGATTGGTTAATCATCCGTAAATAGGAATTGTTGATAACGGTCAGGCAGGTAGAAATTACCATTCTTTGTACCATACGTCAAATATATTGGATGCGCGTTTACGTTCGTTATGAATAGTACAAATAATTCACGCTCTGATTTCCGACGTCACTCAGTGACGCCGTTAGCGGTAATGAGGCCCCATGAGCATATTTAAATACATACGTATGGCAAGCAGTTAAATTAATTAGAAATACATTTACTCTTTCTATTTTAGATAAGGAAGGGTAATATTTTTTTATTTGGATGTTGATGTGGTATGTAAGGGTGAATTTTACCCGCCTCGATATAATATGACCCTCGCCTAACGACTCAGGTAATATTAATCTATGCGGGAAATATATCCACAAATACCACGTCAACAAACCAAGTAACATATATCGTTTACATTTCTTTGTTTCTAACAATATGTAAACATGAGTAGTGTGCATAGATTCATCTTAGCAACATAAAGACATACCAGACTGAGCTTGTGGTCCCATTACTAAACTCATATCTTTACCTGAAAATAATTATAATATTAAAACACTGCTTGTTATTCATTCATGTATATTTTGTTATAGCATTGAATATTTGAATGGATGTGACATTTTTATAAAGTTGATTTCATGAGCCATGTTAGATATATTATTGCAACTTTAAGAAAAACAGATGTATAATAGTGTACCTACCCATCATGGGATTTAAAGGATTGAAACCAGACGTTGCCATTGAGTTAGTTGCAATCGGATCAAACTTTGATGTTCCTGTGCCCGCTCCTGAAGTTCCAGTTCCTGATGAGCCAGGTGGTGCGCTGTTAGATGGCCCTCCTGTCATAGGGCTCATTCCACCACTTTGAGACGGGCTTCCTGAACCACTCGACTGAGAGGAACCAGACGTGCTTCCGCCTTGTCCGCTTCCTGTTGCACTTCCAAAGGAACCCGATGATCCAGATGCACTTCCGAAAGACGATGAAGGATTAGAAGGACTACTAGATGATGCAGGATTTGAACTCGATGAAGATCCTCCACTTGTTGAAGAGCTTGGCGATCCTCCCGATGAAGCACCTCCTCCGTTTGGACTTCCAAACATCCCACCGGAAGGAATGTTCTGAGAGGCATTCAAGCCCATTCCGTTAGCGAAGGATGGTGAAGAACCTCCAGTACCAGGACCTGAGTTTGCAGCATTCGGGTCATACTTTGCTCCTGTATTAATGGCATTATTCGGATCGTAGTTCGGGATACCTCCCGACGAGCCCATCATGGCCGAAGGACCACCGTTCATACTGCCTCCACCCATTGTTGAGCTTCCTGATGTCTGACTGCCTGTATGTAAACAGAGATCATGTTTTATACATGTTGTATATATGAACATGCTATGTTATCGAGTAAAAATTTAAACAAATAATATCACAGAATAATTTCATCACATAAAACAATACAATTCAGTTAAGCTCAGACAAAAACTATAACCAGTTACTGTACTGTAGAGAGCAGGTAAATTATACATTCATCCGGTTGGCAGTATGATTCGGTTATCATGTTATGAAAAGCAGTGCGTGTTAGTTAAGTTCAGACAAACTCAAAAAACTACGGAACTTTAAACTATAACCAATTACTTGATTGTGGATTGAGAACAGGTGAAGTGGCATACATCCGGTTCGAGGTATGACCCTGTTATCATATATTTAGTACGACTTACAAAAACGATTCAAAAAGGGAAGGACCACGAAGTTGTTTTCAATGGACGGCATCTCAATCTAAGATTTTTCAGAATAAATGAAGGATAGCAGAAAATACTAAACGAAATAAATTTTCTCAGGGAAAATATCAAATAATTGTTGTGCGGGGGTGTAAAGTAGCTGTAATATTCATTGTCTGAAATGGTTAGCGGCTGAAGGCTGATGGAGTTGGAAAAGTCGAACATCAAAGTGTAAATTCTGACCTGTTCCAGTTGACTGAGTACCAACAGATGTGCCACTGCTGCTACCACCTCCGGACATCATAGCGTTTGGATTGAACATTGACATACCTATAAAGTTTAAGATTTTCTTAAAGGTTCTTTTCATGATGAGACATTGTATAAATTCCTCTCACTTCATTAATGGCATAATCATTAGATACATACGGAATATTATAACAGTCGGTT
>JAFMSR010000001.1:39978828-40253645 GCA_022818135.1 Saxidomus purpurata | reverse complement strand
CCAACTTTTGGCAGAGCACTACGACCTTCAAACAATAGCACCAGCAAGAGATCTACCAGTCTCATTGTATCCAAACAGCATCTGAAACAAAACAAAACCATTAACCACCTGGGTTACACTAAAAACACTGCACATGGTAATGCCATTTTTCAAAAAATTTCTGTCCAAGTTTTGAGTAAGAAGTGATGACTTTACATAATGACTTTACAAAGTGTTTTGTATCTAAAATAAATCCTATGGTTCATTTTTGCAGACGATTAAATACTGACGAAGGTTATGGGTACAAATGCCAGTAAGCATGCCAAAGCACTCCCCCTGATAGCAAGGACAAAAACTGATTGTTTATGTGCAGCAGACACAAGAATTCCTCAGAAATTTTTAACCAACAAAGCCTAAACAGATGAACCTGTGTTAAGCAGCCAATAATGGTATACAACAAAAGTGACCACTTACAGCAACTGTTTAAGGTGTAATTGTACTGACTGATTTAGGCAAGTGGCTGCTAAATCCTGGTGTACAAGTCTTCAAACAAACATAAAAATTCTTCCTACTTTATAAACACGTATCTATTGTTTGCTAGTTCAGCTATTGTGGAGCCGCCATGGCGCAGTGGTAGCGCGTGCGCCTCAGGATCGTATGGCCCCGGGTTCGATCCCTACCATAGTCATGTCTGTAGTGTCCTTAGGCAAGACACAAATAATTCCACATTGCCTCTCTCTCTTTTTGAGGTTGATTCCATTTGGAATGAGTCTCAAGAGCGATTAATCTAAGTTGTAAGAACTTGTTTCGCAATCGAGAATTAATAAATTAGTATGAATAAATATTGTTAGCTACCTTTCATCTCCTTTGAGTCCACATTCTATGGCATGGGGCAGTTCAGATCTCAGTAAATCATGTGTTATTGTTGGTGACCCTCTACACAGTGTTAACAGTAGACTGATCACTGTAGATATACTCGGACTGGACTTCACTTCCGGTGTCACGCTCACCTTACCAGGTGTACTCAATACTGATGTGTTTGGGCCTGAAAATTGTATGACTATAGTTAAGCGTACGTGTCAAAAGGAACAGATATCAGAACAATGAAACTCTCCGAGACTGAATTGTAAAAGAATTTACACGAACAAATGAAAAACTGCATAAATGTACTCAAGAACAAACATCTGATTCAGTTGTTTATGTAATCAATAGATTATTCAATCAGCCATGGTTACACAGCGAGTCAGGCGGTTTAATCTGGGCAATCTTAGTTCAATCATTAGTCTATCAATACCTGGCTCTCCTGCCTGCTGTAAACGCTGAAGGAGCACTTCAATTAGTCCATGTGTTGCTAGCGGGGCTGGATCTTCTCCCTTCCTTGTGAACCTGTCCGCCAGCGAGGCAAAACATCTCAACGCTCCGTCACTTACAAACGTATCATCGTGGTTAAGCAGCGCAGAGAGAGAGGTGACACAACCTTGTAACGAGCTGTCTTTAGGCTCCATTTTACCACACAGTCTCGAGACAACAGACATGCACGAGTGTAATGTATCTTTGTGCACTTGTGAGCCATGTTCACAGATGAAGGTAAGCACGCAGTTGAGACCACCTGATTCAAACACTGCTCCAGATTCTCTTGTACACACCAATTCCAAAACCTAAAACAGAAAGTGAAAGCAGTTCAAGTTCCTGTACTTACACTTAAAGCAGTTAAGTAAATATTCTGGATGACACAGAGATTCCACAATACTTTGTACAGTCAAGAAAATATCAGTATCTGCAATGATATGTCACTATGGTTACGTTTTCCCTACAAGCAATGTGTGAATTTTCTATGAAAGTAACGATCTTAAATCAAACCAACTGGAATATTATGCTTAGCTTATTTAATGTGAAATTCAACATAGTCAGTGCATTTCAATTAATACCAATCTCTTTTGCTCTTCTAGCTTATCAAGTCGCATCTCAACTTGGCTTCCCTTGTGTTATGGTATTTATCATGACCATCTCCCTTGGTCTAGTAGTCCGGGCATCTGCCTTGGGAGTGGGGAGTGGGAGGTCGAAGACTCAATTCCCAGCAGGGGTCCTTATATGGCCAGTTGGTAAGCCACCAGCTACTTAGATAGTGGTTACACTATGCCTACCTGCCAAGTGCCTGGTGTTTAAGGGTAGGATTTGGGAGGTAAATGTGCTCAGAAAAGAAGGTGTCTCATAAGTCAAAAATGGTTGGCCCTTTTATGTACATTGTAGAGGTGACACTGTAATAAACAAACACCTTTACCTTCACCTATAATCATGCAATTAAGCAGCCCAATATGCATCCCAAGTGACACTTTTTATATTGAATATGACTATTTTAAGTGGCCCCTTCTGATCCCTTTACTGGTTGCTTAAGCCAAGTTTGACTGTATTCAAATTCTGTGTAATTACCTTAATACATTGTTCCGCTAGATCTTTACTTGTCCTAGATGACATCTGAACAAGGACTAGTCTGTTACACAGAGCCTTCACAGCTCCCTCTACAGCAACAATACGTCGCGTGCATTCTGCAGACACATCTAGGTAATACGTTATTGCACGAGCAGTGACCTCAAGCACATTGTCTGGAGCACTGTCATCCAGAAAGATGCGACACAGCGCCGGAAGAAATGTTCTCGGTGGACAGCTGGAAGTAAAACACAGTTTGAATATAGACTCACTAATTTCCAATACAATTTTCTTTTTCCTTAGGGTTTAATGACCATTTTTTAAACAGCACCTCAGTTATTTACAGGTAAGCAGTTAACCTTTAGAACCATCCTTTTAGGGAAGAACAAGTACTTAAGTCAATTGATAAAATCCCATCCTATATAAGAAACTGCCAATTAATGTTCTCACATATAGTCAGGTCCATACTATTTAAAGCGGGACTTGAACCCATGAACTTAAAAGTAATGTAGAGAAATCACAAACCACAAAGGCAACTTCGAGTCAGTTTTGTGATATACCAGTGTCGGAGCAACATTACCTACATGTACATAAACAACCCATCTGTTGAAAAACAAGTAGAATCAATGAAAACTCACCATAGACTGAAAGTTTCACAATTGTAACAGACCTTTACAGCAAATTGTAACAGACTTTTCAGCAAATTGTTACAGATTTTATAGCAAATTGTAAAACTGGACCCTCACATTCTTTTTTTATTTCAATAGTGTGTCTAAAACTTATAAGATTATAAAATGTGTGACTTTTTAAAAATTAGTTTTAACCGGTCATTTTACTTTCTAACCACTACCTGAACTGCTTATCAGACCATTAGGTGATTTAAGTCTACGACAGCATTTTTTTGAAAATTGGTTTGAGATAATGCCCAGCAAAATGGCAACCCATTAGGTTTTTTGTGTGTGGCAGACAAAATATGACATCACTTCAAATGTCAACATTCACCCAGTGCATCTCTTTACATGAAACCTATTCCCAGTAATTAACATGTCCGACACTTTCATCAAAAAAAAAATTATCACTTTGTCTTGTGCAGCTAGAATCTGCTAAAATCACTCCAACATTGAGATCAATAGCATAAACAGGATCAGTTATATCATCAAATGACAAATAATTTCAGCATAACCACAAAAACACTAGTTTTCTACCATTTATACCAACTTACACACATGGAAACACTACCTCTGAGATTTCAAGTTTACACCTATTTCCTACATTTTAATTTCTTACGATAAAAAAAACAAGAGCTGTCCATAAGACAGCACGCTCAACTATTGTGGGTGTTTGCTAATAAAACAAAACTTTTATCAGTATAATAGCAAAACAAAATTCTGCTAACTATTAAGTATAAACTAGGAAAGTTGAATCATAAAAAAGTCAAAATCTATAACTATAGATTTAATTTTTGGTAAATTAATTGTTTGATACAAAATTTACCCTGAACACTATTGCAAGGTTTGATATAACTACCATAAGTGGTTACTGTGATATGTGCATGATAGTACCTTACATGCAAAACTTTACCAAATTTTCGAAGTCAAACAAGGGCCATAATTTGCACTAAATTTATACAAGAGTTATCTGTCTTGACTGTGTGACACCTCTTAAGACATTAAAAAAGTTTCAAGTCAATATCATAAGTGGTTACTGAAATATGTGCATGATTGTACCTAGCAGGCAAAACTTTAACCAAATTTTCAAAGTCAAACAAGGGCCATAATTAGTACTAAATTTATACAAGAGTTATCTGACTTGACTGTATAACACCCCTAGAGACATTAACGAAGTTTCAAGTCAATATCATAAGTGGTTATTGAAATATGTGCATGATAGTACCTAGCAGGCAAAACTTTAACCAAATATTCAAAGTCAAACAAGGGCCATAATTTGTACTAAATTTTTTCAAGAGTTATCTGCCTTGATTGTATGACACCCCTAAAGACATGAACAAAGTTTCAAGTCAATATTATAAGCGGTTACTGAGATATGTGCATGATAGTACCTAGCAGGCAAAACTTTAACCAAATTTTCAAAGTCAAACAAGGGCCATAATTTGGACTAAATTTTTTCAAGAGTTATCTGCCTTGATTGTATGACACCCCTAAAGACATGAACAAAGTTTCAAGTCAATATTATAAGCGGTTACTGAGATATGTGCATGATAGTACCTAGCAGGCAAAACTTTAACCAAATTTTCAAAGTCAAACAAGGGCCATAATTAGTACTAAATATATACAAGAGTTATCTGACTTGACTGTGTAACACCCCTAGAGACATTAACGAAGTTTCAAGTCAATATCATAAGTGGTTACTGAAATATGTGCATGATAGTACCTAGCAGGCAAAACTTTAACCAAATATTCAAAGTCAAACAAGGGCCATAATTTGTACTAAATTTTTTCAAGAGTTATCTGCCTTGATTGTATGACACCCCTAAAGACATGAACAAAGTTTCAAGTCAATATCATAAGTGGTTACTGAGATATGTGCATGATAGTACTTAGCAGGCAAAAAGAAGCAACGCCGACGCCGACACACAAGTGACTGTAATAGCTCTCCATATTCTCCGAATAGTCGAGCTAATAAAATTGGGTCCAGTGACCTGTACCTTTTCATGAAGCCACACAAGAGGGAAAAGCAGTTCATAGTAATTAATTAATGAAGCTTTTGAGAGACATTGAGTTAATACAAATTCTACTACACCAGTTGAGTCTATACACTTTGTACATACACAGTGATCCCCCTTTTTACTACAATAGCCGTCTGTTGGCACAAACAGTAAATTCAACATTCCATACCACTTTTATTTAAACAAAGTATTGTACTGAGATTTACAGATTTCATACTTTTTCTGTGTACTATACTTAAACTAACTGAAGCCATTTTTTTACAACCTAGATGTTTAAAGCATAACAGTTACTGTGCAATTGTGAACCTAACTAGATGGATTCAGTAAGATCATGCGGGATACAGGAAGATAATCAAGCTGACAGTATAAAACTTGATCCTTAAATTTGGATTACCTTCTGTGTTTTAAACTTTGTTTGCCTTAAGTTTCTCACATCATTTTTGACAGTAATTACTATCATTTCAGGGGGCAGTTTTTCCTTGATATAAATCTTCAGTTACTTGAATTCAAAAAGATAAATGCAGTTAAATGTGAAACAGACATCTAACACTAAGGAGGTAGAATATTTTACACCAGGACATAACATAAAATAATTTCCATGCATTCTGTACCAGGATATAACCATGGTCAACTGTTTCAAATATTTCATGGAGTTCAAGAGATACAGAATGGACATAAAATATTAATGAATCATCTTTGAACCCTACATGTACTTTAAATATGACCTTGACCATGAAAGGAGCTGGCTGTAACATGCGCTCTGCATATCTGATGGCTAGATTTGGCAAACCTTTTACCCAAAAATATTTAAAACTCCCTGAAGCTTTTCCAAGACATATTGAGCAGACTGGATTTGTGACAGACTGGTACACATGCCAAAATCAATACAATGTACTTCTTCCAAAAATGGAAGGAGACATAATTTACCTTCAAACCAATGTCCTTCTTCAAATATTTCATTTTTTCTCATTCTCTGGCAGGATTGCTGCACAGGGAAAACTAAAAGTGCACAATCAGTTGATCGATGAGTAACAGATTACAGACAATATGGATTAGGGAACATGCCTCACATTTATGATAAAGTTGAATGCATGTTGAAGAACAATCCTAGTTTTGTGAATGTGTGTGTACTTTTCTTAATACTTTACGTTATCATTAAGGTGGGACCCTTGCAAGTGTCTAACTGTAAACTAGAACTGTGTCCATAGGACACTGATGCCCCCACTGTCCACCTAAGAGCAGATTTCCGTAACTTTGTACTCACTCTGCGTGCCACAAACTTGCCACATTGAATTTTGACTATGACTTCGGGTCGTAACTGTAGTGAAACCCAGATGCACAACTTCTCATCCAAATAAACATTTGTATCATGAAGTATAGTTACTCTATGTCCATTAGTCACGGAGCTGTGCGTGCCCCAAGATTTCCAGGATGTACGGACAGATCTATATGCCCCCCTCCACTCACAGTGAAGGCATAAATCAATCAAAACTTGATACTTAGTTTGTCAAAGTCTCTTAAACAAAATCTAAAACTGCAGAGCATTTTCTAAGAGAGGCCCTTTGTACATATGATTTCTACTATACACTTGTATATAACCAGACCGGAAAGAAAAGTCAAAGCTTTTAGTTGTAAACATAATTCAAGCATTATTACAAGTAATTAAGATGTGTTTGAAAACCATGCATGCACCTTGCATGGAAGCCAACATGTAATTAACATGAAGATGTACATGCGCAACACCAATGACCTGGCAATGAAAACATTCTAACATTAAAACATCATTAGGCGACATGGATTCATCTTTTATATGACATCCTTCAAGTTTTATCATATATGACAAGTAACAAAAACCTTTGTGTGTTGCGAGAAAAATAATTTCTTTTCTTTTTATGAATAAGTGCATTTAATTAGTACAAATGTACACATGTCAAGTAAAAGGACAACATAGACCTGCTCTGTGCTGTAGTTTTTTCCAGTAAACTCAAAACACTCATGGTTTGTGCTATCTCAAGAAAGCACTTCTAGGATGACAGAAATGTATTTGTAAATAAAAATATGTTTGTAGGAAAGACAAAAATAAACCTTTCTTAAGAGGGCTCAGTTTTCATAGGCTTCATGAATGAGTACTATAAAATAATTTTCTGACAAAGAAAGTTATTGATAATGCAGTATTCAGTGACTTCACTAGAGTTATGATGGTCTAAGGTTGTCCTTAGACCTTGCTCTTGCATGTGACATGGTTTCCCATTGTGGTAAACAATTGTCCCAAGTCAATTCAAAATCCATTAATGTATGAGGAAGTATATTATATACATTGTATCAGTCTGGACAAGGTCTCCTGGGTTCATCTTTTTACCATTAATCTCTTAAGTGTGACCTTGACCTCTGAGCCAAGGACCTGGGTCTTGTGCAATTCTACAGAACTATTTTGAAATCCACTATTCCAAATTATTTGAAGGTTTTTCATTGAATGCAGATATCATTCTTACCAAATTTGGTCAAAACTGACCCGACATATTTTTGCAAAGAAATGTAAATGACGGACAATGGTCACAGATACTTCGGGACAATTCACCTTGAGCATCTTGTGCCTGTGTAGACTAAATATAGTACAAAGACGTTATCAAGAATATTAACCTTTAATCAATTAATGTATTTCACTGAAAAATCTACATTCAAAGCAAGTTAACACAGGAACTGGGAGATATAGTAGATAGATTTGCTATTAGGAAGGTAATATGTCCTTATAAGTGATTAATCTAAAGTGTACTGACATTGACAGGTTGATCAATCTACTGGACATTGACCTGCTTTGATTCAGTGTCAATAAACTTCTTTATGATTTTTACAGTGCAGAAATAAAGATTTGTCCTAATTTTAAAATGTTTACCTTTATACCAATAAACATGAAGCCATTGAAGATGCCATTAAGTTACCCTACAATGTACTTTTTGAATTTATGTTTTCCTTTTCTTTGAATTGTCTGCAAAATGTTAAGGAAATGTATGGATATGTATAATAGAAGTCTGACTTAGTTTTATATCTTTAACTATTACTATACATATTTTGACAGAGTAACGGCAGTGACTGTGTACCATTCTCTATAAAAGTTGATATACTTGCCATTTTCGATAAAAAGATCTATAGGGCAATCACATGATCTCAAAAAATTTCAAACCAAAAATTCTTCAAAGCAAAACTAGTCATAATCATCAGTTCTGTTCTAACATGTCTAATGTGAATTTTTTTGTACCCAATTTGACCCTGACCTCTTTAAATGACCTCTATCTATAACTTATCTGACTCAAACATGCACTCTGCACAGCTGTCTCATAATTGTGAACATTTGACCAAAGTTATATCAGAATCCTTCAAGTAGTTCAAGAAATCTTATAGATTTTATCTACAAACTTAAGGATTCTGCTTTTAATGCAATTTGTTCAATTAACCTGTTTCAAATTCTCTATGGTAAACAATCTATTTCCCCAGGAATACCATTGATTTGTATTTGATATTCAGCATACTGGCAGTTACCATGTTTAATGATATTACAGAAGACTATTTATGACTGAAGCACCGCCACAGTCAAAGCTAAATTCTGCAGCTGATTCAGCTATTGACAATTTTATTGATAATTTCAGGCATGATTGTACATTCTTCCAAAGTACATTGTAAATAGTAGGATATTAGCTACTGCTTACCTACTTAAAGTCAAAAATTATTCAATGAAAAACCTGAAAACAACAAAAACACTCCAACTTTATTACATGACAGATTTTAAAGTGTGACGTTGCCGAACAGTTTTTGCAGGTGAGAACTTGATTTGAATTTATCTTTATTTTTGCTGATGCGTTAAAATTCTGTAAGTTCCACTGAAATCCTATGAACAGCATATAAGTTATGGCCCAGACATGATATAAACAAACTATCAGATGGTAAAACTGATTATGACTCTCCCATCATTTTAGGAGCATAAAACAGTGCACAATCTTCTAACAATTTACATATATATGTAAACTTGTCCTGTAACAAGAAAATCCAATCAAGTTAAAACAATAGAGATGCAGCTGTTTCAGACATGCAATTTTCAGTAAAATGCAGACACCTAACTGCAGAGGGATAACAGATGACAACACAGAACATGTTCTCTGCATGTTAAAATAGACTCTAATCAAACATGCCCAATGACATTTATTTCAGAGGAAAAGAAATTACACCAGGAAATTGTAACGTTAATACAAGATTGGAAATCTAGGCTCAGATCAATAACATAAGCTCATTTGATAGATATTCTTTGTTTAAATGCTTACATTTTTGTATGTTCATAAGTCAAACCAGTTTTGTCAATATTTCGCACTATCCTTCTATATTTATCATATAAATTGATCATTCCTTGTACATTGTAATTAGCATATTAAAATACAAACATATTGGCAGTTTAGCATATGGTAAAATCAAAGGCAAACGACTACAAATTTGAATTTATATACTAAAACTGCAACAAAAACACACATAAACTAGTAAACATTTGAATCTTTGTCACTCTGAGTATATCACAGAACTTACCTTTCAAACACCCTGTCTACATTGTCTGACATAAGGAGAAGCATACACAACTGCTCTAGGGCAATCAGCTGCATTTCTCGTTCTTCTCCAGTACTCATCTGGAGCCATTCCAGTAATGTCTCCGGATCAAACTCAGCCATGATGTGTCGAGTCTGAGCGGAAAGTGGCAACAAGCCAAATCCGGAACTGGAGAAATTGGTCAGTTACACCAGATACTTAATTCTGAAAATTAAAGAAAACCACTTGTTAATACAAATCGATTTGAGTTCAATTGCAAAAAAAGCTTGCTGTAGCTTAAAGAATTGGTCTCGAACACTAATTCAAGGTGCTACCACACTCATGCAACAGTGCTCCCTTTCATGTAAATATATACATGAATCATGCTCAAAATTGAGCCAAAAATCCAAACAAAAAGTTATCAATACGGGAATCCCATTTATAATACTGAGTATTTTCAGCCATGTTGCAGGGCTTGATTTAGCACTGGACCGTTGGCCTGGGACTAATTAAAAGTCCCACGGTTCAACTGACCGTCTTGTAAGCTGGTCTGCTGGTCCACATCGAAACCCATCGATGATAAGGGCACTATTTTTGTTTGCCAGCGGTTAATTATAAATTTTCGTGAAACCCATGTCAAAAATAACCACAATATACAATACACAGCTTGACACTAAGTTGACAGCTGATCAAAAGTGAAGGCTCACTCATTTTGCACTCTCAACCAATTAGAACGCGAGGTTTTCCAATAATTCATTACCGCACAGGTTGGGGTTGGCAACATCTTATAATCTGTGTAATCTTTTGAATACCTACAAACACATTGTCACTTTTTCAAATGTTACAACAATGGTAACTATTAGTACATGTACATGAAGAACTGGTACTTGACACATATACTTTTTCGACTTAGATATACATGTACCTATTTAGGCCAAAAAATAGCTTGTCCCCACTAACCCAACTGACCCTATATTTTTGCTGCAGACCGTAAGATTTTTTATTGGCCAAAACTTTTTTTTTTAAATCGACCAATTTTCCGTTCGATTTTTGTTTCTTTGCTGCCATTTCGCTCTTTTTATGTACTTTTTGAAACACTCCGACAAGTGTCATTCAACTCGGAGTATTAAGAACTATGGCTTCAAGTGTAATGCAAATTGAGATCATCATAAAATGCAGACATTTCGAAGGGGTTAAGAAAGTTGCCCCTTTGCTAACGACTTATTGATATTTTAAAAGTAGATTTACTAAATATCTGTCATCCAGCTTCCAAAAAAAAAAAATCAAAAAATTTACCTAACTACATGTACCTACCCAATTTTTTTCTGGACCGTTAGTAGAGACACGTTATTTTATTTTTTTGGCCTTACATAATGAAATAAGAGAAGGTACATGTATCTAACAGAGTCAAAACAGTCATGCAGGCTAACAAAGGAAACAAGATCACTTTTATCTCTTTGTAGATTATCTAAAAGGTGTTGTAACACAACATTCATGTATTCATTTATAAATGCTCGACATAAATTTTTGCACACAGTGCTGATTGGTCAGCAAGAAAGGTTGACCAATAGAATGACAGCGTTGTGACACACCTCAGTTGCAGAAGCATAAAGGGGTATTTTAGTTCAAACTTTATTTACGGGCCATAATTTTTCATACTTTTCCTATAAATAGGATTGATGTCAAATTCAGGGTCCACAATCTGACGGAAAAAGAAAGTCTTTAATAAAGGTATTGCGCAATTGTACCTGTACATTTGTACTCAAGTAGAAATCAACCAGAAACCTCTTTTGTATACATGTATTATGTGGACGCCGAGAATGTTATGCACAAAATTTCTGGGTATTTTGGTGAAACTTTGCGGCATTTTGGAAGTATTTGATGGATTTTAATCAAATAAAAAGTGTCCTTGGTTAGATAAATCATTCCTAATGCCGACTACAAAGAGATAATAGCCATTTGTTAGGGGTTTTTTACAACATGTTAACCAGCAAACAGACTCTGTTACATTCCTTTTCTTATTTTATTATGTAATAAGCATACATGTATA
Organism: Saxidomus purpurata; assembly: GCA_022818135.1. Classification (NCBI taxonomy): domain Eukaryota; kingdom Metazoa; phylum Mollusca; class Bivalvia; order Venerida; family Veneridae; genus Saxidomus; species Saxidomus purpurata. The sequence continues at coordinate 40,241,937 of JAFMSR010000001.1, read as the reverse complement.
TAGGTCAAAATAGTATACAATGTATGTGTCAAATACCTGTGATTAGAAGAGCGAGTTTGCAAATTTTGAAAAGTAGCTTGTTTAAATACACATTATCTATAGCTGTTTTTCAGGACTGTTTATTAATCAATGGAACATAATTACTGCTCATATTTTAATTGTGCAGACAACAAAATAGCAGCATATTTGAAGTGCAGTGACCCAAATTAAAGTGTTTGCTGCTTAATTACCACTTTCTGCCACATTTACAAGTTAAAGAGATAAAATCGCTGTTCATTATTTGATTCTTTCATCTACTGAATTGTTTGGCACCAAGTAATTAAAGTTTGTAGAGAAATGACTCACCATTTTACTGTTTGCAATTTAAATATCTGGGGTTTTTTTTACCAATGATGTTGACAATTGATGTGCATAATAAACAAGAGGGCCATGATGACCCTATATGGCTCACCTGACTACCAGTGCATTAACAATGTACCTAAGGATTTCACTTGTTGCTAAGGAAGCATGTGGTTGCTAGGGAAGTCACTTGTTGCTAGTTGCTCTTCAAAGCTGGTAAGTCATTTTTCGGCTAAAAAGGGCAGGGGGGGGGGGGGGGGCGGCGTTTAAACGGGGCAATACGGTACTACATAATCTACATGTATGCAGTATAATTAAAAATATTATTTCTCTGGGAAAAAAACTCAAACAGGAGGTGGGAAGAGGCCAATCTGATTTAAATTTTGTTTTTAGGTCCTCTACTCAGGATCTAGAAATTCTTAAGCCTAATGGCAATAAATAAAGCCAGATTATGTTAACTAAATATAAACAAGGCCCTAATTACATGCAGTTGCAAGTGTAAAAATAGAACATTAACTTATCCAGTACTGTTAGAACTTTATAATGCTCATAATTATATACATGACAAAGTGTTCGCGCCCTTGTGTACATGAGAAAAAAGTGCCCTTTTTAGTAAATTTTACACATAGCCGCATGTCAGATGAGGAGTGCCCTTTTTAGGCAAAAACGCCATGCCCCTTTCTGATTCTGCAGGAAACACTATACACACCTATGTAAAATCCTGTGATCCCCTTAGACGGTGTCAATTTTGAACCGGGAGTCATTATTTGAACATTCTTGGCAGACGTCAACAATTCAATCAATGCTATTATACTAAATTATTTAGTAAATACAGGGTGTCTGGTAGGCTTTGAAACTCAAAGGTCATTGACTCTTCAGCCGAAATGTTCAAGGGTCAAAATCAAATTTTCAAGATATTTAAAATATCTAACCCTTGTGGTTTCAGAGAAGATTTTTAAAGTTTTTCCTAAATAAGCCTAAGTCAACCTGACAGTGTCAATTTTGATCAAGGGGTTTATTATTTGAACAATCTTGGTAGAGGTCCACTAGGCAATGCTACGTGCTACATATCTATGCTCTAGGCCTTGTGGTTTCTGAGAGAAGATTTTTAATGGTTTTTTTTCTATATGTTGCCATAGCAACCAGAGTTTTGAATGGAATTCTTTGTACAAGTTTGATAGATCTTAATGCAAAAAATATCACTGACAAGTTTCATCAACATTGGCCCAGTCGATTCAAAGGAGATGTTGTCTGAAGCAAATTGTTGATGACGTACTTCCAGTAAAAAGCTGTTGAATATTTTTTAAACAAGACCCGGGGGTCACAATTTGAACAATCTTGGTAGAGGTCCACTAGCCAATGCTACATGCCAAATATCTAAGCTCTAGGCCTTGTGGTTTCAAAGAAGAAGATTTTTAAAGTCTTTTCTATATAAGCCTATGTAAAACTAAGTGACCCTCCGTGCGGGGTCAATTTTGATCCGGGGCTCATTATTTGTTCAATCTTGGTAGAGGTCCACTAGCCAATGCTACATGCCAAATATCTAAGCTCTAGGCCTTGTGGTTTCAGAGAAGAAGATTTTTAAAGTTTTTCCTTTATATTCCTATGCAAAACTAAGTGACCACCCCCGTGGGGTCAATTTTGACCCGGGGGTCATAATTTGAACAATCTTGGTAGAGGTCCACTAGAAAATGCTACATGCCAAATATCTTAGCTCTAGGCCCTGTGGTTTCAGAGAAGATTTTTAAAGTTTTTCCTATATATGCCTATGCAAAAACTAAGTGCCCAACCGTTAGGGGGCAATTTTGACCCGGGGGTCATAATTTGAACAATCTTGGTAGAGGTCCACTAGACAATGCTACATGCCAAATATCTAAGCTCTAGGCCTTGTGGTTTCAGAGAAGAAGATTTTTAAAGTTTTTCCTATTTGTTGCCATAGCAACCAGAGTTCTGCATGGAATGGAATTCTTTGAACAATTTTGGTAAAGCTTCATGCAAGGAACATTCCTGCATAGTTTTATCAACATTGGCCTAGAGGTTTCAGAGGAGATGTCATTTGAATCCAAATGTTGACGGACGACGTACGGACAATCATCGATCAGAAAAGCTCACCCTGGCGTAGCCAGGTGAGCTAATAAATAATTATTATCATACGGTTTCAGTCACCCATCACGCGATCTCAATCATCGGACCACGCAATTTGGTCACCCAAAGCCCCCTGAGTCACCCGTCACCGCGAATTAGCGTGTCCGGTCGCGGTGACCATCGCACCGCGAATCGCGTGTCCACATTCGGGTCGAGACTTGAATATTTGTTATGTTTTTACTGATTAACTTTAAATGCAAAAAAAATAGAAAAATAATTGTAATTGATGTTTTCAAACTTTCCGCGCCCAAATCGTTTTAATTACGAGCCGCTATCAACAAACTAACATACTTTAGGATCAAGTAAAACAACCCAGGCAACACAAAAACTAAAAAACAAACTTACTTTAACTATCCAAACTTAGATCAATAATCCAAAAACAATCTATGTCAAGTCTCAAACTTTCTTTTAATACCACGTGCTCACTAAGATCAAAAGAAACCGCCATCGGGGGCATTCTTTTGATCTCATAACACCTGCTGCTTTACTTGATAAGAAAACACTTTGCAGAAAAATAACTTTATTTGGCAAAATGAAAAAATAACTGGGAAAGCATGGACGTTGGCAGAAACTGAAAATTAGAGGCAATCGTAAATGACAAAACAAAAAGTACGCTGCGAACAGGAACGTAGAATATACAGATTCACGTCAGCTGCGAACAAGCAACTCGTTTATATTCAAGATTTCGCATTATTAATGTGCATTTCCGTAATATTCCGGTGTTTGTGTTATCCGTACAAAAAATAAAATTAAATATAAAAAGAAAAAAGAGAGGTCTCACAACTGAACCTTGCGGTACACCAAATATAGCAGATGGCAATGGTTTCGGTACACAACATTGAACTTTTGATATAAATCTAGATCATTTTTGCATTTGAGAAATGAACATGGACAAATAATATTACAATAATTTAAATATTACGCACTTTCGATGCATGTCTGTCGACTCCGTAGACAGAGATACTCAAATCTCCGCAGACAAATATGCGATCACTCAACATTGACACTTATCTTTCAGAAGTAATTGTGTCAAATAGCTTGGGTTTGCAAACAATTTTTTGAGTTAAATATGTCATCCTTTATTACAGGCGATATTTTTCACACCCACCGTGATTGACAAAAGGCAAGTTGGGATTAAAAAGATTGACCAATTACGTGAATTATTATTTAAACGTGATAAATATAAGTTCAGGAAAGGAAAGAAAACGTTTTGAAACAATTAACAGTATCTAAAAATGATGATTTTTTATGCAGTAATACTCGGCGGCAATTGAACAGAAATACGGCGGGGGGACGATGTGCTAGTAATAGAGACCGTAGATGAAAAAAAAAAGTGTTTACAGAAATTGATGTATTCTACATTTTGTATACCAATAAAATAATAAAAAATTGTAAAATACTTTATTTCAGTCGAGTTGGTCACCGCGATTCACCACGACCGGCCACCGTGAATCACCGCGACCGAATATCTCAGCGCATCGTAAATGGTCGGGGGGGGCGGTTGGGTGACGGGGGCAAAACTTTTTTAGGGGACCTCGCACCGTGACTGGTCACCTAGAATGAATTTCTGTCGCGGTGACTGGGTGACATTTGGAAAAAACACCTTGCGTGTACTGTAGATAAACTTTGACTTCCATGCATGAACAATGATCTTTATAGAATGTAAGCACATTTTATGAACATAAAGTAGGGCCGCTTTTTAAATACCGCGATTACAGAGAATTGTGGGATTTTTTACAAGGTGAAACATGGTGGATAACTTCCTATGTTTTATTCTTTATTCAAATAACTGCTGCACGAAAAGTTTTCACTTTATAGTAGAATGGTTGTAGGGAAATGTCAAACTGATATAAATTAGGGAGAAATACTTTTCTGCTACTTTATTTCTGTTGGAAGCATTAGTGCCGCGATACTAGAGAACTCCATCCTACATAATTATGTGCTATCATAAATTACATTTAATTTGTTAGTGTTCACTGTTTAACTGTAAATAAATGATGGAAGTATCAAATTCATTCACATGTAAGTGATATCCATGATAAATACAGCCAAAATTCACATTACTCAGTATTGCCCATTTCAGGTTGTAACATCCAGACCGGGAAAACCCGGGTTTTTCCAGATGGTCAATACTTTGCCGTAAGGGATTCATATTATATTTCATTGGATTTATAAAGGTCAGAAGACAGGTAATCAACATGTATCACAAAAATATGTAATCTATACAAAATATAGATTAAAATAAAAATTAGTATAAACAAATGTAAGCATAAAATCATCCTTTTGTGACCGAAAATTTACTGGACCGTAATCAACCAGTGCGTGTCATCATACAATAAATACATGCTAGAATTGAATGGCACAGGCAAAAACAACTGATTGGTGGACTAAGTAGTGATGGCAGTCTTAGATCCAAATGTGAAATTATTGTGTGTGAGGCCAAGAAATTTATCAATGAGAAGTTTGATGAAAAAACACTACCTGGTCATTCCTAGACATGTTAATGTGGATTTTGATTCTACAACATAGTATCGGGTGCAAGTAATTACAAAACTGTAAATACAACAACCCAACCAATATATAACACGGAAGAAAAATGATAAATGTATGCACCAACTTGACCAAGATTCACACCAAGTTGAACTGCATGATCGTGAGCTGTTTTACAAGGACGGTTACCTATGATCGATATCAATTGATATACAATTGTAAATATTTCGCCCACAATTCTTATTGTATATTTAAGTTATATATACCTTTGACATTTTCAATATATAAAAATTCCCATAATGATAACACTAGGTGAAAAATTCGAAGTGTAACTTCTACTTTTTGTTCGTCTCTGTGATCTAAAATTTTTCCAGCCTCGTTATCGACAGAACTGAAGTATTCCGAATAAACTGAGTTAGGCTAAACGCCACTAAATCTCTAAACCCCATCGGAGTTTATCACCTAAAGCTAATAGGAACCTTTATAATCTAATCAGTCTCGAACGCAGTGCCATCTGAATTATTTTCCCCATTACAAATTGTATTATACGTCTCTGGATGGCCTACCCAGCACAGTATAGTCCAACCCATGTTTTTAAATTTGTCACTGACTATCATCATTCAGTGATGTAGACATATAGACACATGTAGATATAGACTGAATCTCGTGACATAAGATAAAAATTATTTTACAATTAACATTTAAAAAAATATATGCATAATTAGCTTTTTACAATCGACTATAGATTAACAGACATATAAATCTAAAATAGTAAAACATCTATAAATACTCATGCATTATGTACAGTAATTACATAATCATCCGTGAAACTACTTCTAATAATAATATTGTATATTGTACTTGTTAGGAGGGAAATAAAACAAATGAAACAAAACATTCTTACGATTAAAGAGAAAAAATGTTTTTTAATTAATTTGAATTAAAATAGAATTTATATTAAAATTAATTATGATTAGATTTAGTTTATTGAATTGCACTCTTTAAGAAAGTTAATATATTATTTGAAAAGAATTAATAGGTATAAAAGTAATGAGCATACAAAGATTATTAGTGTTAGCAACAATGCAACGGAATAATGTCAATAAATACAATACAATTCTTCATACACAAGTATTTAATCATACTGTGAAATAATTCATATGATATATCTGAAATGCTCACATAGACAGATAGAGATACATAAAAACAATTTTGAGTATATAAAAGCGATTGGTAGATCTAGTTGTATTTTATAGTAACAAGCATATTCAGTGAATTCATATCCACCTCCAAATGAAGCAAATAGCTGAAAAAGAACAACTGCATGGAAAGTGTATTGGTCTGTCTGTTTCAGATTTTTTCTTTTTAAATTTTACCACTCCACTGCGGCAGTATTTCCATGGTGGTCTATTTTTTCTGAAAGTTACAGTCATGAAAAACTTAAGTGTTGCATGTTAAATTAAATCAGTACTGCAACTTTCAGACAACAAAAGTTCTCTAGTTTCTATGTAGAATAATTATGTAAGAAAAGCACAATATTCTCCTAAGGGCCTCATTTATGTAAAAATCAAGTTTCTAAATTTTTCGTGGAAAGAGAATTCAAATTGATTATTTGTGCAAAAAGAAATTCAATTCTGACAAGCATTTTCAGCAAAATGAAGCATTTTAAAAATTTCACCACCCCATTGGGGATTCATCTGTGAGGGGTAACTCTTTTTTCTGTGTCTAACAGTGATACAGAACTCATTTGCTATTAATTACTATTAGTTTCAGGAAAAAAAGAAGTTTTGAAATAGAATATATAAGAAAAGCGCCACACTCCCTAAAGGGTCCTCATTTATATAAAAAAAAATCAGGAAGTGTAGAGGGTGGATATTAGACAGAGTGATCATTAAATTATCTGAGCCAATTACAATTTAATTATGATAGCCAGTTTCAGAGAAATGGAATTTTAATGTTTTTATATTGAGTACAGAAAAAATAACAATTAAAAGGCAATAACTCTGAAGACAGTAATCCAATCTTGACGAAAGTTGCGTGTGGGCCACGGCATTATGCTATTTTATTTTATGTTTTCCAGTGAATTATAGAGTTTTCTCAGTGAAATAAAAGTGATAATCCACAGTTTTGAAACAGTGGATTACCATTTTTATTTTTCAGTTTTTGCAATCATTAACCCGGATTTACGTCAAAAAAGTATACCGAGCGTAATTAATGCTGGAAACCATGCGACGATGACGTCGTTTAAATGACGTCATTTGCGCTATGTTTTCTGATGACGTTTCCGCGATTTTCGATATTTTATAGAAACAAACTCAATAAAAGTAGAGTTTTAACCATAAAATAAACAGAAAAATGGTTGGCATCGGTGTAATATCACGTTAATTTCACTCGTGAACACCAAAAGTTGTTATTTTCACTCGTGGCTGCGCCACTCGTGAAATTATCCCTTTTGGTGCCCACTCGGTGAAATTATAACGTGATCTTACACCGAAACCAACAATTATCCTCTATGTATTCATATGTTCAATTACTTTTAAGCAACATTTTATGATAATTTTTACTTTTTGTATATTCTGTTAGAGATTTATCTAATGAACAAAATGACCCATTACATAGAGTTAGATCCATATCAGAAATTTACATTTTATTAACTTTTATAAAATTTTGTTATTACTCGCCTTTAATATGCAAATATTTAAAACGTTGAGTATTTCTTTTTTATTTCAACAAAATTTCTATTTTACATTTGAATTGGATAGATGTACAAATATTTTAACATTCTGAACCAAAATGTAGGTTTCAAAACTACGTGTAGCTTCTAAATTCATTTATTTCCAATCTATCTTGGGTGCGCACCCAAGATAGGTAAAGGGAGGTAATAATAATTTTTCAAACTTGAATTGCTAATGAATTCCATCTAAATATATAATTTTTAATGCAAACTTTTCACAATTATAATACAATAGGTCTTATATTTATATTTTTCCTTAGGCAAAGTATGTGTATCAAATTTTTACTTATGATAACATAACTCTATCTTGGTGTGGCAACCAGGATAGGGAAATCAAATTTTAAAAATACCTCCAGTGAAAACCTTACTTGAATTAAGTGCTTAGTGAACATAAATGAGTGTAAATGATCAGATGTTGAAGTTTCAAACAAATCTGCTACATGGCCAAAATCTGATTATATACCTTTAAGTTTCATGAATTCTATTAATTGCTTCTTGAGTTATGACTCCGGACGGACGGACTGACGGATGACGGACTGACGGACAACGCCAAAACAATATCCCTCCGCCATTGGCGGGAGATAAAAAGTCCTATCAGGTTTAATTTTTATGCAGTCAGAAGGCGCCAAATGGCACAAGGTGAGAAAAAGCATACATCCTGACCGGGACGCGAACCCACTGCCCTTCGCTTACAGGGTTGTTAGAGCGAATGCTCTCCCGGCTGAGCTAACCGACCGCTTATAAAAACAAACTTAATCCTTGTTTTTCTTATCAAATGTGTTATTCGAAATATTGACCGTTATTCACTGGTCGAAAAAATATGATTACTCTACATTAATAATTGGCATTAGTTTGGCGGTAACAACATATAATGTTGATAGATATGAACAATTTACGTACTAAAAATAACTAAGTAGCCTCTCCACACATAGGTGGCTGAGAACTACGAACAATAAAATAAAAAAATCAACCTAGAGACCTTAGGTCTTTGTTGAACTTTATCAGATCCCTAAAACAAATCTGTGGAAAAATTCTATCCTATTTATTTTTTCATGTAAAGTGACGTATAACGATGCTTTTGTCAACTGTCAACGACATTGGATTTTTTCTTAAAGACCATCTAGGTCAATATCTTATTTTTGCCAGATAAGGTGTTAAATTTGTTTTACTCAGTATATGTTTGATTCAGACAAGGTGCTTCCACTGAAGACGCTACAAAATAGCTATAACGGGTGCATTGTTTTCGTAATATCTCTACATACTATAATCTGTGCTGAACAGGATCGAACTATTTCCCGTATATCGCGAGAAGCAAGAAAACAGTAAGTTTCTAACCTCAATCAACGGGTACCTTTACCAGGTAAAATTCCAACTACTGTCATATTCAGTTGTGACATTTTGGCTTTACTACACATATGAAATTGAGAAACTTCGGAAAAATCTTTGGAATCACATTGAAATGACTTTGAATCATTATTCTTCTTAATTTAGGTAAAAACTGTTTTCACTGAAGAATTGAACTGTAACACTCAATATCAAAACACTTACATATACGTAGGATTTAGTGTTGACATTTGCATACATGTTTGATCATATGCTAAAACTGCCAGTACCAAGATCAACCTAGGTATGGACTGAACCTTTCCTTTTTAGTTTTTAGGCTGAGTAGATATGGAACAGTCTCTGAAGTGATCAATACAATGCATAAAGTGTTTTGAAAACCTCAAAAAGGTCAAGAGACTAAGCTCAAAATCAGACAATACCAGCATTTAAGTGATGTCGTATGTAGTTGTGGGTGTTGTGCTCAAGGATTTGTGTTACCACGTACATTCTGTTTCATGCTTTAGCTACTTTTGCAAGGTTTCTTTCTACTCCTTTATTATTTTTATATGCTTTTTGTTGTATTTTTTCAATAAGTTTAGTTAGCCCTTCTTTCATTGTACCTTTTATCTTATACTTCTTTATTTTTGAAATCCTTCGCTTTCGATTTTTCCTAAAAGAATATGGTATTATGCTTAACGTTGAGTTAAACTAAGGTAACAGTATATTATATCTTACAACATTTTTGTTTAGTTTCTGTAGCTGTCAATTTTTCTTTTTGTTAGTGGTTGTATCACTTATAGAATTTATCACCTTATGTGAGTTTAGGAGCAAAAATGTATACTTTGGAAGATCTTTAGGAAAAGTGTTATTTTAATTCAACTTAATTTTCTTATCCTAAGCTTCATAATATACTTATTTTTTATGATACTCACCCAAACGAGAGATAACCAATTAAAATTATATTTCTGTCATTATACCAGTCAGTATATGTGTGAGTAGGTCTATTCTCGTATATTTTATTTCTGCCATTCAGTCAGTATATGTGTAAGTAGGTCTATATTGTCATACTTTTTAATGTGCATACGTATCATATTTTTTGAGTATATTTAAACACCTTTTGCTGTATACATGCATGGTGACATGCCATTTGAAAGATTTTTCGTTCATCTGTATTATTTAATTGATGCCTTGTAATTAAGTACATGCATATATGTACCAATATAGACTTTAAGTGTACAAAACCTAGTTTTTTAAACGCTCCTTTCTCGGTTACCACGACAAACTGATTAGAACAGAAATATTCCACAGAATACTAAATGAAAATTAGTTAAATAGGCTTCATGGTGTTTACAACCCCATAACTATTTGACCAGCACAAATTGTTTCTTTAACATTGAAAGGTGTCCAAGGTCTCATCGCAAAATAGTTTATTTTACGCTGATGCCAAACGCTTGAACATCGGACGTGGTACTTTCGCTACTGAAGCTACAAAAGTGAGTATTCCCCGGTATGTTTTCTTTGTATATCATTAGCTTATGTTAAGACCCTACTCTATATTCAGCGTAATGTGAACTATGTTTCCTACAGAACAATCGTTATGCGCGATTCCCAGTTTTTTTATCTGTTTGCTTCTCTACTAGTATCACAAACCTCTAGATCTGGACGTGTCCTTCTAACACAATGTTGCATTTATACACGTTCTATATATGGTATGCGTACTGTAGGTCAAGGATGTGCTGTTAAGTTTCCGTTATCTTTAAATCTTTTCAGAAGCATTTACTCCGTATTGAAATTACCCACTTGAAAATCCTAAACCACATTAAAATCCGGAAACCACAACAGGCACTATTTCCTGGTTTTGTGTGAAATAAATTTTACGTAGTATAGCATCTACTTGACATTGATACCCGTAGCCAAGTACTTTACTATGCACGCTACAGTAGATTACGCTGGCCAATTTTTTGCTTTGTCCCTTTTAAACGATTAATGTAATTGTCCATTTGATGAATATCACAACGTCCTTAAATAAATAAGACACTGAAAACGAGGTTAGCATTTTTGCGTTAAGAAAGATGATCGGTATATCATTATTATTTAGACTAAAATTTATTCACCGTTAACTTTTGTACAGTCCTTTGAGACATTTAAAAATAAAGACAAAAGTAAGATATGCAATAGGTATCGGAAGTTAACGGTTCGAGTGTCTTTATTATCCTCAGTACCCTTTGTGTCAGGTTAAGAGTCTAGGAACCTATTTGTATAATTATGCGAAAGCCTGTCATATAAACAATAATACGTCGGTATTGCTCCTCTGATGGGCACTATTTCAAACCTTTATAAACTTAATATTTTCTTAATCTACATTTTTAACTGACTAATGTACAAAATGTAAAGACATTTCATCGTTTAAGTAAAGAGTTATGTCGTTGTTTTGCTGCCCCCTCCCCAACTGAAGATATACTGGCATATACCCTATAAAGTTAAAATACGAATGTTTGCAAGTATTTATGTATATTTGTTTTTGTTCTAGGTTCCAGAAAATATTGAAGGAAAACATGTATTAAAAGTCTATGAGTTTAACACGGGTAACAAAATATGCAATAATTCCAAAAAAACAGGGTATACAATTTACCTTATTTTGTCCCGAGACAGGTTAAATCAAGTTTTAAGTCGGGTCTTTTAAGTCGACTTGTTATAGGCTTAACTTTTAATTCATTTTGTCAAATAAAACCAACCTCTCGGGCATAGTTAATTATTTTCACATGATATCATAAACGTCTATGCCATATTCTGCTATAAATGTTTGTAAACGGCCAAAGGCAATATTTTGCCGATTTTGCCAATAAACTGAAACTGAAACATACAACTTTTCCAGTCTGGTGTTTATGGTACCCTAATTTATTGCTATGTAAGATAAAGAACGTAGACCCTAGACCGGAAAATAGCAGTTATCAGGACGTACATTTGACACCATCAGACGGTTAATATAGATTAAATGTGTGCGAGCTTTTGTCTCGGGTGGGGAGGGTAGTGATGGAGGGAGGCCATGTGTATAATGCCACTGAAGAGAGACGGATACAGTGAAACTTGAATCGGTCATAAATTGTACATAGCAAAACACATACAAAATTATCTAACAGAAATGTATCCCTCAAAAAGCATTAAAGAGGATTTAAAAGCCAGTCTTTGCTTAATATTGACAGGTTGGTGCTTACTAAAGGGAGATGATAATTTTTGTGAATACATTGTATTGTTGTATGTATAAAATATGTAATACCGACATAACTGCTTAAATAATTCTGTTTTTATTAACGAAACAATGTCAACTTATTTGATGAAAAAGAATCTTAAATGTCGGGATCAAATGTATCAAAAACACTCCGATGCAAAAAAAGTAAAGATGAATAGCATTCTTCAAACTTCCGAACAAGTGTTTGCTTAGTTTTAAACCGATTGACTAAGTTATCTGAAATATAGGAATGTCTGAAATTTCACATTTCAGCCGTCAACATCAATTTCAAAGGCTATGCAAAAGGGCGTTGGTCTGTAGGGAGCAGACATATAGGAAAAGCGATATTTCAATACGAATTTATATGCTTATTCGGTTGGTCTGTAGGGAGCAGACATATAGAAAAAGCGATATTTCAATACGAATTTATATGCTTATTCGGAAAACGTTAGTAAAACAATGAATATTTATTAAAATAAATCCCTACCGCAAAACGTCATATTCACGAAACTCCTATTTCTGTGTTTAATTACTTTACAGTATTTTTTACAGAAGCATACTCGTAATAATTTAAGGTGTAGACCTACAACTTACCTTTCATCTTGAGCTATAAATCAAATTTTGCAAAATAGTCCACGAAATAAAGTATTTAGTTCACTGAATGACTTTGTTGAACATTGTAAAGCAAACTGGAAATGACGACGCCAAACTGAGACCGTTCCTTTTATTTTCAACCGTTGCCATGGGATTACCTTCCTCCTATTATGCGCGAAATGGCAGAGTGCATTGTGCTTTAAAAGGACACATCGATATACCGTGGACGTTTGACAAGTACATGTACACGAAAATAATCATTGCCGTTAGTCACCCCGACTTACACGGCATTCCACAAGGAAAGGTAAGCATATTTATTCACCAGAACAGATCGTTGTATATGATCGGGTTTCCATTTGCGTGAAACACGCACTATATCTTCGTCCGCATGCACATATATGTAAAAGTTGAGGCGTTATCGGCTGATGGGGCAACACAAACGGTAACACAGGGGTAAACAATCGAGGTAGCCACCTTTTAACTGGTTTGTCGCATGCCACCATGATATAACTGAATTTAAAGGGAATAATAATAAACTGTCAATGAATATTCTTAATAAATGCACATCTTCTCAAAATATGAATTAAAATATTAAACCAAACAAAACTCTATCCTATGTTTTTTTCTCAGTACAAGATACCTTAGCCTCCCCAAGACTGTAAATATAACCAATCAAAATCAAGCGTACTATATTGCAGTCAATGGGAAAAGTGAACCCGATACTTATTAACGCACATAATAGAGCGTCTAATACCAGGACTTTAGAGAACCCCCAACTTCAAGGGATTTATAATATAGTCCTGCGATAATCAAGATAGCAGGGTCGTTTCCATTGGCTCATTCCATACGCGTTCGTACCCGATCGCAATTTTTTTCTGAGGATGCGCACTTGCACGTAGTTAAAGACGTCATGATAGAACTAAAACTTGTGCAAATATTCTGTGCTGACTCAATTGTCGCTAAATGTATTATTAGCATTTGAAATTTGTTTACTGTAAACGATGAGGTTAATAGAAACATCACTTGTATGACGTAAAACGTTTTAGCATTGACGCACTCGTGACGGTGACTGTTCAATTCTTGTAACTACCCTATTTTCGGACGATGACCAAGCTGGTTATGTTGGCTTACTTTTGCGGTTATATAATTTCTACCCTAATTTCAATGTCTCTTGCTATATACCGCAAACGGACGGCTTTGTATTGCATACATGTTTTCAGCACGTTTGCACTAATATTTATTATTTCAGGTACAGTCGGGTGCACTAGTTAAGAATAACCGCCGCTAGAGCCTCTATAACCTTTCATTGATTGATGGTCATAGCTCAGAGCCCTCCTCAGTGACATACAATATCTGTTGGCAGATTGTTGCGGACGATAGGGTTCTAGTACTGGTTCTTCCCAGGAACTTGAGATGCCTTGAAAAACTGCTTGCCTGTAAAATAATTTAAATACGGTTGAAACGGGTGTCAAACGCCGAAAAAACAAAACAAACGTGTTGAGAACAATAGTTTTTGGCCTGGGGACTGAAAGTCCCCTAGGCCTAAGTTAGCATACCACATTTCAAACACTGCAAGAAATTTAACTGTGCTATGTGCGAATAACAACTGTAAACACGCGCTATGCGAAAGCAGTGCAAGACAGACCAGATCAATCTCCTGTTTGAATGTCGCATATGGTTTCCTAATCAAGAACGATATTTGTCATAATTTTAATGTCACAATCTTAAACAACAATAATGAAGGAATACTTTGGTTAAAACTTCAACACAAATTGTCTGGATTTACTATTCTAACATGTGTATGTTATCTTCCGCCAGAAAATTCTTCACGTCAATTTGATGTTAATACCTTCTTTGATAATCTTTTAACCGATTTTTATTCGTATCAAAATCAAGGTTTGGTTTTTATTGCTGGTGATTTTAATAGTAGATGTGGTGATTCAGAAGACTACATTGCTGGGGTTGATCAAGTAAGACCCAGGACAGTAAAGGATTACACCAACATTTTTTATGGTGGACTTTTTATAGATTTTCTTATCGACACAAACATGTGTATGTTAAATGGTCGATTTGATGAAAATAAAGATAATTTTACTTCTATCTCAGTTAAAGGGTCTTCAGTATTGCATATCACCATACGAGTTTTTAGATAATTTTTTTAATTTCACAGTAACTCCTACTCTAGAACTAGTAAATAGTATACATGGTCTTTTTAACCATGCTACAACAGGATTACCTGATCATTTATTGTTAACATGGCAGTTTTCGTGTTTAGAATCTGCAGATTGTAATACTTTTTACAACAACAAAAGTTATACCAGATTTGATGTTTTGTCAATACCTGAAAATTTTATGACAGATGCAGAGATATTTGTTAAGGTAGATGATACCATCAATAGGCTAGAAAGCAGTTTACAAACACAAATAGATATAGATAAAATATATGATGAATGGTGTAGTATTGTTAAAGGTAATTTGTATCAGTATATTCCATACAGAGAAATTTCTACAGGGTTTTCAAATAAGAAATTTCGCAATAAAAGCGTGGTGGAGTGTTTTTCTAACTAATTTATGGTCTGTCATGTGTAGCAATGAGAAGAAATGGTTAGGATGTGCAGACAGAAAAGAGAAAAATAGATTGAAATCGGTTTATGTTACATCAAGGAAACTTTTTGATAGAGAAGTACAAAAGGTTAAACGTAAATACTGGTTTTCTATGCAGACTAAACTAGTAGAAGACTGTAACATAGACCAGTCAAAATTTTGGAAGTCAATAGGAAAGGTCGGAGTAAGTAACCGTAACAAATCTATTCCTTTGGAAATAGTTAAAATGATGGTTCAATATCCTCTAATGTTCAAGAAGTTTTACAAAGATGGAAAACAGATTTTAGTTCGCTATATACATGTAACGTCAATACAGAGACAACTGAAACCGTTGATAGAGTTGCATCTGTTTCTGGAAGTGATGTTGAACCGAGCATTTTTAATGAGAGTATTTCAATTTTGGAAGTAAAGAAAGCTGTAAACAATGCAAATAAGGGAAAAGCATGTGGGTATGATGAAATTCCAGCTGATGTACTAAAGAATGATGCATCTGTACTATTTTTGCATTCTCTGTTTAATGTCTGTTTTAATACTGGTACACTCCCTTCAATTTGGTCTAAATGTATAATAAACCCAATACCCAAGGGTAGTTCTGAAGATGCTCGTAATCCATTGTCTTATAGAGGTATAGCTTTAGCATCGTCGATGTATAAATTATATTGCCATATCTTAAATGAACGTTTATCAAAATGGTCAGAAGAAAAAGGGAAAATAGTAGATGAGCAAAATGGTTTCCGTAAAAAGAGAAGCACTGTAGATCAAATAACATCACTTACAGATATAATAGATACTAGAAAGAGGCTAGGTAGATCTACTTTTTGTGCGTTTATTGATTTCAGAAAGGCATATGACTCAATTAATAGATCGTTATTATGGCAACGCTTATCAAATTTGGGTGTGTCCGGAAAATTATACGCTTCTGTTAAATCAATTTACTCATCTGTTGTTTCATGTGTTAGAGTTAACAATTTTTGTACTGACTGGTTTGAAGTCAAATGTGGGTTAAGACAAGGCTGTATTTTATCGCCTTTGCTATTTAATCTTTATTTGAATGATCTAGCTATATATTTGAAATCCCTAAATAAAGGGGTAAAACTTGATGAAGAAAACATATGTATCTTAATGTATGCAGATGACATCGTTTTAATTGCAGAAAATGAACAGGACCTGCAATTTTTGTTAAACGCATTGCATATATGGTGTAACACAAATGATATGTCTATTAATGTAAACAAAAGCAAAGTTGTTCACTTCCGTAAATCATCTGCACCTAGCACCAAGTCTAACTTTTGGTGTGGTCAAAATAATGTTGAAGTAACTTATGCTTACATATATCTTGGGGTATTGTTAACTGAGCATTTAGAATATGAGTTGACTGCTAAACATGGTGCTAAAAGTGCAAGTAGAGCTTTGGGTTTATTAATTGCAAAATGTAAACTAGCAGGAGGCTTACCCTATGATGTTTTCACCAAGTTATATGATACAGTAGTTTGGCCGGTGATAAGCTATGCTGCCTCCATATGGGGGTTTAAACAATATAGTTGTATAAATGCCATTCAAAACAGGGCTATGAGGTTTTACCTAGGAGTAGGGAAATACACACCCTCGGCAGCTCTTGTAGGGGAGATGGGATGGGAACCAGTTCATATAAGGCAGTGGTTATGTGTTTCTAGAGCACAACAGAGAATTTCATGTACAAATGATTCCAGGTTGAACAAACGTATATCATTATGGGCTTTTTTAAAAGCTTCAAATATATGCAAAAATAGATATTTTATGTACTCTGCGTTAGTAAGGAAATTAAATATTGATTATATTTTTGATATTTCCAGACCAATCTCTCGGTTACTAGGTGATTCAGTTAAAAACCAGTTGATGGAAGATTTTAAAAACTCATGGTTTAGTCAAATACGGAGTACAGTTGGTCCCTCTCGTAAGGGAGGTAATAAACTCCGAACATATTGTTTGTTTAAATCAGATCTTCAGGTTGAACAGTACTGTAAAATGATACTACCATTGAAACATAGATCTGCTTTTGCTAAGGTTAGATGCGGAGTAGCTCCGTTTCGGGTTGAGACAGGAAGATATGAAGGGCTAAGTCTTCAAAATAGAATCTGTCCATATTGTACAGAAACAGAAACGGAATTACATGTACTATTACATTGTCATATGTACTCGGATATAAGGCAAATTATGTTTAGTAAGGCTGAATCTGTACAAGAAGGTTTTCTGGATTTACCTGATGAAGAGAAGTTAGTTTTTATAATGTCCAACCAATATATGATAAGATGTGTGGCAAAAACCTGCTTTAATATTCTCCAAAGAAGATTTTTATGTTTGTGTAAATAATCAAAATTTCTTAGATATAAGTATGGGTATTTTAGACGCATCTGAATGATTTTTGCTAATCAAGCTAGCATTAATCTGATTAATGTTAGAAAGGATATCTTAAATACATTTTCTAACTAGTGCATAATAGTGCCTCTTTTGTAGCTCAGTATTTTATTCCTTTTTTATGGCAGATCTTATGAAGATTAGCAGAGGTGATTCAGATTTTTATCTGTAATTATGTAGATACTATATAGTTTTTGAGCAGATATTAGGGCATTGAAAAGCAATATTGTTCGCTAGATCTGACTATATTTTCAGAATAGAACTAAGAAATGAATGATTAAATATTTAAAAACAAATTTACTTTCTAGTACATTAAATAGTGAATTTTGGGTATTTATTATTACCAAATTACCAAATTACAATAGTTAAACTCTTGATTAAATAGCTGATAGTTTTGGTGTTGTCAGATATTAAACTAGTAGAACATATATAGCTTTTACTGTGATATAATATAATAGTCTGTGATAGGTTGATCAATAGTCTCTTATAATTCTTATATATGAATGGCTATGTACAATTTAATAGATAAAATGTATTTTAACATGATTTTATTATACTGAATGTTGTACATGGAAGAGACATAAATAAATAAATTCATATGACAAGATAATATTACAAACAAGTAATATCTTTAAAAAAAAAAAGATGGTCGACGTAGGTGACGTAATAAACACATTTTGTGTTTCAGAAGGCTCCCGGGCAGTACACTGCTTATTCCGGTACCGAAACGCTAGCCAATAATCAATGACGCTAGATGTCCGGCCCCGGACAACACCTCGTTGAATACAAAAGTTGATCTTCGTACTGTCCAGAAACCTTGACATAACGTGTTCTGTTTTTTCTTTTTTTGCAACATGATTTATTATAAATAACTATAATATAAAAAAATATACACATTTTGTGTTTCAGAAGGCTCCCGGGCAGTACACTGCTTATTCCGGTACCGAAACGCTAGCCAATAATTTGCAGATTCTGATTGGTCACATTATAACGAAGTTGGTTAGCAACGCGTCCATACCAACGGAAGTTCAAATCAAAAGTATACGACTACGTCGAATAAAAAGAGTACATACAACTTCAAACGATTGCAAGAAGGTATATATATAGTTTACGGGCTGCATTACACATTTTTTTCTGTTTTAGAAATTAATGCGCCGTTAGCTGATTACGGAAGATAATCATATGCATATCACGGAAAAGTACGGATATTTACGGAAATTTACGGAAACGTACGGAGCTCGATATAAGAGTTTGTAGTTTGATTTTCAAATTTCCGATGTTATTTCATTGACAACTGTTATTTACGAACGATTACATATATATTTTCCTAAAAATAAATTTCTCTAAAAAAGATATAAAGGTAACCCAGAATCATTTTTGGTTTTCTCTGTTATACACATTGTACAGTACTGTATTTATATTTCATTGCTGGTATTGCTTTGTTTATTTCTGTTTCAAGGTCTTGTCCTTGGTACACAATAATTTTCGATCCACATCATCAGATCATATCGCTTGAAGTTGTACAAAGCGCAGATCGAATTATTTTTATTGGCTTAAACA
This sequence comes from Saxidomus purpurata, assembly GCA_022818135.1. Classification (NCBI taxonomy): domain Eukaryota; kingdom Metazoa; phylum Mollusca; class Bivalvia; order Venerida; family Veneridae; genus Saxidomus; species Saxidomus purpurata. The sequence goes on along the minus strand of JAFMSR010000001.1, from coordinate 40,222,525 downwards.
ATTTATAATGTTGACTATGTGATTATTTTTTGTGAATCATTCATTCTGTGTCATACAATGTACATTGAATTTCGTCCTCTGCACCTTTCGACCCGCGCTTTTGGTAAGGTTAAGCGCAAAACACGTAGGTCTGTTTTTCGGGGAGTTAACCTATAGCCCCAGGCCTTAGCGCTCACAGCGCTTTGCTATGTAAATGGTATGTTACATATTTCAGTTGTTGCAGATTACAACCAGTTCAACTTCAAGTCATGGATATACACTTCTGCTCATCAAGGCTCTAAATGATTTAAGCATTGTATCTTGCAAACGTGGATAACTGTTCACTGTTGTTGTAAAAGGCAGCAAATGGTTTCTTTGTTATTGAGTAACGGGTGTTTGAAATAATTAACAGAATGACGCGTCAAGTACTGACGAGAGGACACTGTGCTGTTTGTGTTACAAATCTGATCCGATCACAGTCACCGTCATGATTGATCTGGGGAGAGTAGATCAATTTCGAGCCGAGGTAAAAACAAAAGTGACAGAGATTCTGCAAAGTTTGTCATGGTAAGACCTCATCCCAGTTCTCTTCAATAAAGGCATGTTGTGCCTATTCGTTTCATAGTGTGATAAACATATCGTGACACCGCTGTGACGCGAGCAATTCGTTCTTTCCAGGGTTTCCAGTTTAACGAGAGCATATATGGATGGGTCAATACGTTTAACAAGATGGTCCTATATCGCTCACCTGGCTACCACTGGCTATAATACAAGGTCATCAATAGCAGAAAGTGACAATGTTGTTTTGGGGATTCTGGCTTGAACAATCGTCTGAGAGGTCCACTACATAATGCTATATTTTCAAATATCTTTATAGCTGTACCTGAAGCTATGGGCCTAGTGGGTCTAGACAAGTTTTCCCTTTATAAGCCGATGGTCATGATTTGAACAGTTTTGATAGAGATCCACTAGGCTATGGAATGCGGGTTTGGACATGCCACTTGCTAATTGCTACTTGCTAATTGCCACTTGCTTATTGCAGGTTTGGACATGCCACTTGTTATTTGCTACTTACGTATTGCCTATTGCTAGTTGCTAATTGTCACTTGCCACTTGCTTATTGTCACTTGGCACTTGCTAATTGCTAGTTGATACATGCCACTTGTTAATTGCCACTTGCTTATATTCAATTGCTACTTGGGATATGCCACCTGGTTATTGCCGCTTGCTTATTGCTAGTTGGGACATGCCACTTGCTAATTGCTACTTGCCATTTGCTAATTGGGACACTTGCTAATCGCGACCTGCCATTTTCTTATTTCTACTTGGGACATGCCACTTGCTAATTGCTACTTGGGACATACCACTTGATAACTGCCAATTGGCATTTGCTAATTGCCACTTGCTTATTGCTACATGCTTATTGCCACTTGCTACTTGCCATTTTCTCATTGCCAATTATCATTTTCTAATTTTCAAAATATAGATTGAAATTTATTCTTTAATTATGAAAATTACCTAAACCTGCAAAAACAGCACCAAACGTACCGTTCTGCATAAGTTTCATTAGTTCACCGTCATGGGTCTACACAGACATGTAGCACATGTGTCTGATTAAGAAACGTACTGTAATTCAATTTGCGCTAAAATTTAAGTGGATAATTGAATTAAACAAAATAGTTGCTATTACATGGCTGTCATAATTATTTTAACATTATAGAGTATATTAAATCATTTTAATTCGATAGCAAAATATCGTTGCAATTGTAATTGTTCATGTCATAATTCATGTTTTCATCTCCGTCCAAGAACATGAATCTCCCGCGCATTGTTAACAAGTGGTATCAGATTTGCCCATTTATTACTTTTGCCGACTGAAAATAAAACTTGTCTTATCACATCTTTCATTCATTAATATTATAATAATGATTCATGTTCGATGTTTCTGGTAGTCTACGAACACGAGTATCAACTTTCGGCACATTGAATTGATTGCGTAAAATTGTATAAGAATGTCTACTCATATTATATCACATATTTAGAACAAACACGAATTAGTTAAATAAAAGATATATATTTTAAATATAAAATGATCAGACGATGGTTCATGCTCGGTGTTTGCTCATCTAATTTGTTCAGACTTCAGCTGCAAGATTATTTATATTAAATATATTTTCAGTATGAAATATTATTAATAATTCACAATAAACTTATAACATATATAATCTATACATACACCATTATATATGTCTTGTTTACTTTTAATAGTAACTCATATTCAATGTTCATGAACATGAATCAGATCACGCGTTTTGAAATTGTATAAATGAAAAGCTTGAATGTGATTGAATGTAATATATTTTTGGTATGCATGTTCCATTTTAACATCAAAAACTTAATATTTTACTTAAATAAAATAATAATAGCTGATGTTCGTTATTTCCTAGCCATGTTCGGTAGTCATACCGATAACCGATTGGCAACTAGCGATTAGTAACAAGCAAAAGGCAATAAGCAATTAGCAAGTAGCAAGTGGCAACACGCAATTAACAATAAGCAAGTGGTAGTTAGCAAGTGACATATCCCAACTAGCAATAAGCAAGTGGCAAGTACGTATTAACAAGTGGCATGTCCCAACTAGCTAATAGCAAAAGGCAATTGGTATTTAGCAAGTGACAATTAGCAAGTGGCAATTTGCAATTAGCAAAACCGCAATAAGCAAGTGGCAATTAGCAAGTCTTAACCCGCAATTAGCAATAAGCAAGTGGCAATTAGCATGTGACAAGTAGCATGTAGCAATTAGTAAGTGGCAATAAGCAAGTGACAATTGACAAAACCACTATAAGCAAGTGGCAATTAGCAAGACGCATGTTTCAACAAGCATTTAGCAATAAGCAAGTATTAAATTGCAAGTGACAATTGGCAAAACCGCGATAAGCAAGTGGCAATTAGCAAGTAGCATGTTTCAACCAGCATTGATCAATAAGCAAGTGGCAAGTAGCTATAGCAATAAACAAGTAGCAAGAAGCAAGTGGCAATTAGCAATTACTTAGTGGCATGTTTCCACCAGCATTTATCAATAAGTAAGTGGCAATCCGCAAGTAGCAATTAGCAAGTTTGCCATGTCCCAACCCGCATTCCATACTAGGCAATTCTACATGTTACATATCTAAAATTTATGCCTTGTGACTTTAGAGAAGACGATGTTTTAGGGTTTTCAAATTTAAGCCTATGTAAAATCAAGTGACCCACGGACTAGTCAACTGTGGTCAATTTTGGCCCGGGGGTCGGATCAATCTTGGTAGAGGTCCACAAGGCAATGCCCATGAAAGAAGTTTTTATTGACTTCCCGTGACTTCCTATTGCAACCCGGCATCGTCTGGTTTATGCACATATCGCCAAATTTGCGCAAGTTTGTGCACACCGGCTTGTCAAATCCAGTTGCCCGCGGCAAAAGTGTTTGTCGCATTTTGTGAAACGGACATACTCACACAGAGAATGCCGGACCAAGGGCCAAAGGCACTGGTTTTGTTCTATACATGTATTTATATTTTAAAGGCATATTTTTTATCCATAACATGTTTATTTTCTACTATTTATACCATATTCTGTTCTGATAAAAAAGAACTATATAATTATGACGATGCGATGAGATATTTTCTAAATGGTTCTTTTTTAAACAGAATAATGTTTCAATAGTAGAAAAAAAATGTTACGAATATTACTTATAAAAGATAAATATAAAATCTGAACCATGGACGTCCGCTAAAAATGGCATGTGTCATGTAACACGTTACTACTTTAAATACAAATAAAATAAATACCAAATGTAAAATAAGAAAATTGAGCGTTATATAGTCAAACACTGCACCTATATACTAACAACCGGACTGACAAATCGAATAATAAATTCCATCAGCTTTACTTAAAACATCCTTTCAGACAAAAAAAGTAAATTTTACAGCATTATAGGAGAAATGTTGGGGTCGGTCATAGACGCCAATACAGGATCATAAACGCCAATACACGGCAAAAGACTAGACCTTGTATTATAAGAAAGAAGAAAGAAGAAACCCTCAAAGGTGGACGAGACAGCTTTACTCAATGAGAGCAATGCCTTTGTTACGTGAATACAACAAAAATAAAACATAACATTCAGATTGTTAAGTTGCTGTACTTTATATTCTATTGATTACATGTTTTAAATACAAGAGATTGTCGTGTAACTCGGCACAGTTATTAGACAATCTCATCGGGTTAATAAAATATTCTCCTGTTCCTTGGCATCCGTTTTCCAAAAGATAAGTCTGATAAAACGTATGAACGACATTGAAAAACCTGTAATCCGTACTGATGCAAAGTCGACCAGACAAATACCTGTTACTTTTAGAAGACCCGATAATACAAGTAGCTCATGATTTAGGAGACCCGATAATACAAGTAGCTCATGATATGATTTAGGAGTCCCGATGATACAAGTAGCTCATGATTTAGGAGACCCGATAATACAAGTAGCTCATGATATGATTTAGGAGTCCCGATGATACAAGTAGCTCATGATTTAGGAGACCCGATAATACAAGTAGCTCATAATTTAAACAAAGTTGAAATTTTTTCTTTAGACAAGGCAGGGGACGGCAAAGGTTAGGGCAAGAAAAGAGTTAAGGCATGACAAGGCAAGAAAATGTTTATTTTGAATCCGCAAGGGTACAACATATAACCTGAACTCTTGACGGGCGTTGGACCCGAATCATTATAACAATTGTATATATATATAAACAAATAAATAAAAGCTGAAAACAAAAGATTGATTGATTTAGAAATTAATCAACAAATGAAAAGCATACATACAACTTCATGTATTTACAGTCACCGTAACTGTCTAAGGACATTCTAAGGCATGAATTTCTAAGTTAATTATATGTGATATACATGTAGATGTTTACTGTTAACGGACGTTTGAATATTTTGATACGTGACATCAGAGGCATAGATATTCTATGTCTCTGGTGACAAACAAATGTACTTTATTTCTGTTTTCAAACCATTTTTGGATATAAATATTATTCGTCTGAGAACGTTCTTATTTCATGTAGATGCATTTTCTTAGGATAGAATTTATTTGTGAACCATTTTGTAAAACTGTTATTTTTCTAAGAACGTTCTTAAGGGCAAGTCCATCTGTTTTTCGCGCTTTAGTTACACTCACTGTTTATCTCAGCACGTTCTTAGGCTTAAGATAGAAGAATATTGTGTAAGAACGTTCAATAACGCATTTCAATCCTTTATTATGTAGCTAAACAATGAAAAATAGTTAATATATTGTTGTGTTTTGTCTTCGTGTCGTAAAAAATGAAGATGTTATACAGGTTATCAGTGGGGAAATATGCTTAATGCAGACAATTAATTGGGACTTGTGCCGATAATCCCTTTTCAAAATGATCGTGTGAGTAATGTTGTGTTGGGCTGCCTCAGTGCAAACTGCCTTAGTACAACTCTAATGACATATGGAAAAGAATCCAATAGTGCACACGATAAAAATTATTTAAGAATTCCAAACATCTCTCCAAATCAGATTTGGAGAGAGCTGATCACCAGTTTCCGCATTAATATTAAAAATGTATTTCTCTTTATTTCCTTCTGAAAAAGTAACAAAACATTTAATTATAACTGTTGTAACGGTTATCTATTGGCTCTATTATTGTTGTTCATGGCAAGATCCCAAAAAGGTACCAACAGTGAGATTAAACTGTTCCTGTTGAAAACTTGTTTAAAGTTTTCAAAGTAAGTATTTTTAGAATATTTGGTTATTCCTCTAGTAGCTTCAAAAGTAGTCTGCCCACGAGCTACAATAGACACGTGCCAAAACAAGAAACCGAACGCAGCCAATGTTCCAGCTAAACTGACATACAGTATAAGAAATAAGCCAATGAAACGAAATGGTGGTATTTGTCCCTTCAATAGGCTCAATATTGTAGTAAAAAACAAGGAAATGAAAGTTTGTGGTCCGTAAAATCTAATACCGTATAGAAAATAGAGATATTTTGCAAGTAGTACCATTCCGTAAAATGTTCCCATTCCCATGAACAGGGTGAATAAAATAAAGTACAGATGGTTCGCCTTGCCGATGCAAACTCCCATGAAGAAACAATGATGATCCCTTTTAACCACACACTTCTCACACAAAATGCAGTGGTGCATTCTCTCTTTAGCAGTTATATTGCAAATACGACAACACTTTCCAGGTTTTCTTTTTCTGACTTCTTTCATCCCTTCATTTCTTTTACGTACTTTCCTTTTCACAACGCTACTGTCGTTGTGTACGACTTCCGTTTCTATTATTTCTGAAAGGCTTCCTTCCGGTTTGGTTCCCGTTTCTGTGAAGATGCACGTAAGGTAGTTTCCAACAACTGAAGTAAATATGTACCAAATACTCAGCCTATGCTTCAGAACTGTCCAATAATCCCCGTCATAACATTGTGGTACAATAAAGAAAAATGACACATGGGTTACCATTAAAGTGAATGTGGAAATATACAGGGCACAAAATGCGTTCATAAGTGCTTGCAAACGAATTCGGGTGGGCACTCCACGTCGAAATATCAAGGAATAAACTGCCATGCCGCTTTAAAGCAACGATCATTCAAACCAAGTTTGCAGCCAAAATATTTCCAATTCTTTGTTGAACAAAATGTTTCCAGAATCACAACATCTTCGTCACTAACGTTGTCTTTCCACTCCGAAAAGTTAAACCTTAAACCTCAAATAAAAAACGAATAGCTAACTCCACCAACTTAATACTGCATATGCATGTGTTATTTCGTTTTACCATACGATACCTTTATCTTTAAATACACAAGTGCTTTTGACTTCCTTACCCAATATGATAAGCTTCTTATCTGATATTAAATCCTTTTATCCTTTAAATCATGTACACTTTTACTAAATTGAAACAGAAAAATCAACGACATAATACACAATTAATCGGTACTTCCTATTAAAGTGCCAATATACGGCACGCTGTTTTTATTGGTAAATTTGTCTCCCTTGAAAACACGCCCCTTTGACATCATCGATTTACTTACGAGCGTTTACTTTGCTATTATAGAAATATATTCTAAAAACATTTTACATTTCAATTTTTGTACTTAACGTTATATAATTTATTTACATATGCGTACAAACTTGAATGTTTCCTTTTTTAAACTGTTGCTAAATATATGAAGATCAGATATTATGTTCTTACTTCCCTGATCACGTTATTAAACTCGTAAAATGTATAATAAAAATAGGGCTTATATAAATAATATTGTTTTAATTCCGTAACCGAGAATATTGTAAACCTATGTATTGTCCGTCTCTGTGAGTAGTTAAGAAAATGAAATAAACAGGTATTTCTAATTCCCGGTGGAATAATTTAAATGAGCTAATTTTATAAAAATTGCAGTTTTTACACTCTCGAGTGCTTTTTTATTTAAAGCATCGTATTTATCCACATGATATTTACAATGTTAAAGGGTAACGCAAGTAAAAAAAATAACTGTGCCTGAAATTAAAGAGCTTGTTATCATAAACACAGTGTGGAGATAATTTTTGAAATCGGATAAAAAATAGAAGAGCTATGAGAAATCTAAAATTTAGTGAATATGCAAATATATGCAAACTAGACATACTATTAGACACGCTCCTTTTTCAAAACTTAATTTTGAACCCCATTTACTCTTTTTTCATTAAATTTGGTTTTCACCTGAAATTGGTAACATTAATTAAGTGTCATGTAGGTTACCAAGTTTTAATATATATTTGAAGCTGCTATTTTCAACTTGGCGGTAATACCTGCATGAATATTTAATTACAGCACTATGACATCACAAATTTAAAATGGCCGCCTCCGTGATTCTCCATTTTTTAATTTTCAATCTTCAATATGTTCACCTTTTATACTCCGATTTCAGAAATTCTTTAAACATTGCATTTCTCTTAACAAGTTCTTCAATTTAAAGTCAAATTATTTTCTGACTTGCCTTGCCCTTTCAGTCACTTTCTAGATATTGAACTCTTAGATTTACTGGCAGAAACAACTACTTTCTTCAGTAACCAGACGAAACGTATAAAATATTGCCATGTAAAAGTTAAAATCGTTGTGTTTAATCGGTAGTTTTATCTACATGTATTTGTTTTTAATACATATTTTTTGGCAATTTATTCATTCATTTGTTTAATTAATTATAACATAATTATAAGTTAATTAAAACAATAAATTACATATAAGTCTTTAATCTTCGATCCAAAAGAAATCAGTTATACTTTTTATCAATTGAATATAATATACATGTATACACATGTACAACAAATTGTCTGTTTTCATTCATTTAGAAGAGAGAAAAATGGACAGAAGAAAAATGAAAGGAATTTTGACGGACAATGAAACCGTTGGGCACGTATCATAGATAATTAAGGAGCAATCAAGGGAGGCTACTTGGTAATATGTTCCACGATTTCTGGTAATGATGCACCCACATGCAAAAGTGTGTGGAAAATTTAATTCAATCCAAAACAAGAGGATCAAGATGACACTCACCAGTGGCATTGCTCATCAAGATTTTTCTCCCCCATACATTTTCATAATGATTGAATGACAAATGTGCATATGCCTTTTCTTTCATTTTCTATGGTGACCTAGTTATTGACCCCAGCTGACCAAGATTCAAAACACCAAGAGAAACATTCTGACAATTTTTATGCGAATTGGGTATTAAATGTGGCCTCTAGAGTGCTAAGAAAGTTTTCCTTTAATTTGACCTTGTGACTTAGATTTTGACCTCATGTGACCCAGTTACAAACCTGGCCTATAGATCATGGAGACAATCATTCTGGCTAATATTCATGATTGGCTGTCAAATTTGGCTCCTAGAGTGTTAACAAGGTTTTCCTTCGATTTGCCACAGTGACCTAGTTTTTATCCGAGATAACCCATTTTCAATACTGACCTATATTTCGTCAAGACACTCACTCTGACAAAGTTCCATGAAAATCCAACGAAAAAACAGCCTCTATTGTATGCATAAGATTTATCTATGATTTGACTTGATGAGATTTTGATCCGAGATTACCCATTTTCGAACTTGACTTAGATTTCATCAAGACATGCACTTTCACATAGATCCAATGAAAAATGCAGTCTCTTTTGTATACTAAGAAACAAGGTTTTCCTATGATTTGACTTGTTGACCTAACTTTTGACCCGAGATGACCCATATTCGAACTTGATCTAGATTTCACCAGGACACTCATTCTGACAAAGTTCCACGAAGATCCAATGAAAATGCAGCATCTATTGCATACACAAGGTTTATCTATGACCTCGATTTTGATCCGAGATTACCCATACTTGAACTTGACTTAGATTTCATCAAGACACTTTCACGAAGATCCAATGAAAAATGCAGCTTCTATTGCATACTAGTATACAAGGTTTTCCTATGATTTGACCTAATTTATGGCCAGAGATGACCAACTTGACCTAGATTTCATCAAGACACTTACTCTGACCAAGTATCATGAATATTCAGTTTAAAATGTTGCCTCTATTGAATAAACAAGGTTTAGTGTGGATTAACGACAGACATCAAGTTATCATAATACTTTCTGCTCCGGCGAGCTTAAAAGATTCAAATCTTAGTGCTGTAAGAAATTTACACACGGTATATACAAAGCTGACAGTATGGCAATGTTAGTTACATTTACCACTGCAGTCAAGTCAACCTATTGATGACAGTAGACCCTAAATCGTTATGTCAGTCTACATGATCACCCTATTTTCTGCACATATGGTCACCTATCATATCGACATCTGCAACTTTCACGTAAGCCTTAATTAAAGCCAGCAACTCTATATTACCTTGATTGGATAAAAGCTATTGGAGGTAGAGAAAAGGATGCTGCTAATTTAGTGAAATTTTAGCGATCAGGTATATTATATACATGTAATTCAAAAAGTGCCTTAAGCGATATGACTGGTCAATAATTTGGCTGAACAACTATGCAAAACATTGCGACCAGGTTTGGTGACGATTGCAAATATGGCATCCAAAATACAGAACTGGCACAGTTCAAATTTGGTGAAATGTTTGTAGTTCAAAGGCCATATCTTAAGATACATGGTGGTATATGGCTAGTTATCAACCTTGTCTGCGATGTAGTGTCTATGAACAAAGTGACCAGTTTTAGTAATATTACTTCAAGTTTATCACCTATCTATCATATGCTTTACGGTTTTACCTTAATATCATGCAACAAGAGTGACGAACTGTCACAAAATACGCCCTTCAGGTTTGCGGTAATATGCACTGGTAATCTAAAATTAAAAGCATGGACATTGGAAATTCATAAAACTACAATGGTTAGCAATATCAATTTCATTGACATTGAAACTAAGTCTAGTAAAAGCTGCTAACAGGTTTTTTTTCCAAATAGAAAACAGACGGTGTCCATTTGGAAAACAATGAAGGGCGGCAACAAAAGCTCATCCAGCTGTTGAGGGATCAGTGGTTATTTAACTTGGTTCAATTATTACGCCTCTTAACATTTGGTGTTGATAGCACAAAGTATAAAGGGTATAAAAACTGGGAGTAAAAAGTGCGAATTTGGTGAACTTATGGCAATCTGAAGGCCCTAAACTTTGGACTGCCTTTAGTGATCTAGTAATTGAACTTGACCGTCATCATCATTTAAACAAAACGCTGTCAGCGCTTAAAGGCCAAGGGGCTATAGACGACATGGTGGAAATGAACTCCGTATCGTCTTTTAAATGAAAATAACAGAGTGAATTGTATTCAATGTCTTTATTTCATAACATCCCTGTCGGGAATGTACTTAAATTCTATCTTTAAAAAAATTTTTGGTTAATGTGAATATAGGTGTTATAGTTCGTAAATAAGAAGGTTTTCAGTAAAATAACATCATAAATTTGAAAATCAAACTACAAACTCTTATATCGAGCTCCGTACGTTCCGTAAATATCCGTACTTTTCCGTGATATGCATATGATTGTTTCCGTAATCAGCGTAAATTGACATTAACAGCGCAGTAATTTCTAAAACCAGAGTCCGTGAAAAAAAAACGTAATGAAGCTCGTAAGCTACGAACTATTCTGCAATCGTTTGAAGCTGTCTGATCTGGGTTTTTTATTTTGTAATATTATTTTATCGTATGCTACAGTCAAACAACAGTTTGATCTGGTCTGTCTAACACTACTTCCCCATAGCGCAGTTTTACGTGTGTTATCAGCACATTTTACATTTAAATTGTCTACGGTGTTTGAAAGGTAGCAAGTCAGTCCGGTTAGCTCAATCGGTAGAGCACGAGACTTGTAATCTCGGGGTAGCGGGTTCGATTCCCGGGGCTGACCAACTAAAATTACTAACAGTCTTTCGGATGAGACTTTAAAACCGAGGTCCCCTGTATGGGTGCTATACACCTGGCATGTTAAAGAACCTGGTGTCTCTGGAATTGGGACGCTTTCTGTATCTTGCACTATCCTCCGAAATCTAAAATAACTAACCTCTTCTGGGGGCGTTGGTCATATGGGAAACCGGTACCAACGATAAAGCCCTAATATACGATACAAATGTAGCATGCTTACTGTGTCTTTGGGACTTACAGTCTATTCAAGCTAGAGAACAGACTATCATATTGGATGTCGCTTATATGTATGTTCCCCTACTAGAGACGGATGTATAGTACATTTGTATGATCTCCAGGAAATGATTAATTTCAAATTTTCATTTATAAGTACAAAATGTATAGCAGTTCAAACAACTGTTATAAAAACGTCAAAGTTGGGAAAGTACTATGCATACAAAATACCCAGTTCTAGCTTCGTCGCTCACCTGACACAAAGTGTCAGGATGAGCTTTTAGGATCGATAATTGTCCGGCGCCCGTCCGTCAACATTTTGCTTCAAACGACATCTCCTTTGAAACCACTGGGCCAATATTGAAGAAACTTGGTAGGGATGTTCCCTGCATGAAGCTCAACCAAAAGTGTACAAATAATTCCATTCCACGCATACTCTGTTTGCCATGGTAACACATCAGAACAATCTTCTTCTCTGAAACCACAGGGCCTAGAGCTTAGATATTTAACATGATCATTGTCTAGTGGACCTGTACCAAACTGTTCAGATTATGACCCCCGGGTCAAAATTGGCCTTAAACAGGCTCACTTAATTTCACATAGGCTTACATGTATATAGGAACAACTTTCAAAATCTTCTCTGAATCAACAATGCCTAGGGCTTAGATATTTTGCATGTATTATTGCCTAGTGGACCACTATCAAGGTTATTCAAATTATAAACCCTGGCTCAAAATTGATCCCGCCGGGGGTCACTTGATTTTACATCGGAAAAACTTTCGAAATCTTATCCTCCAAAACCACTTGTTCTAGAGCTTAGATATTTAGTATCTAGTATTTAGTTGACCTCTACTAAGTTTGTTAAATTATTGCCCCTGGGGTCAATACTGGCCCAGCCCATGGAGTCATTTGTTTTACATAACCATATATAAGATCTTTAAAATTTTCCGAAACCACAAGGTCTAGAGCCAAGATATGTACTGCATAACATTGTTTGGTAGACCTCATCAAATTTGTTCAAATCTTGCAACTACAATGTTAGGTCAAAATTGACCACTCCCAGGGAAACAGATTTTCATATAGACTTATATAGAAACAACTTTAAAATTCTTCTTCTCAGAAACTACATGGCCTGGAGCTTAGATATTGGAAGCTGATATAGTTCTGACATTTCAGTATGCTATTAATTTTACCTGAATATTTAATGAATTAAACTTGATTTTTTTTACCAGAGAAGTGAGGGCTATTTAAGTGTTTAAAAAGCGCCTTATCCTACCTCAGTTTTCGCAAGCATGGCCTTCCATAAGTATTTCAATACTTTGATGTAGTCTGTATCACTATCTAGTTGACCTCTACCAAGCTTTTTCAAATAATGCCCCAGGGTCCAAATTGCTACCCTAGGTCATAGTATACGAAAAAATCTCCAAAACCACATGCCCAGATCTTAGATATTTGGCTAGTAGTCATCTACCTAGTTTGTTCAAATCACGCCCTGGAATTAAAAGTGACAACGCCCACTAAGGTAGGGGGTCCCTAGCTTCCAATGAGTTCTAACAGCAACCAGAGACTTCGCAAGCAACCACTGACTTCCTTTAGCAACTATTGACTTCCTTAGGTAAGTGCACTGGTACTCAGGAGAGCGATAAAGGCCCTCTTGTTTTTTTTTAAATGAAACAGACTGGGGAGCTAAGAAGGAAAACAAAGCAGTAGTATGAAATTTTATTGTTGAATTTATTTCATGATTTTGATTAACATCAAAACATAACACAACTTTCATGTGTACATTAAAAAGAGAACATCTGTAATATTTAAGGAGTGCACAGTATTTCATATTAAAATATAAACATGTTCTAATTGGTTATTGGTACTGTATTGTACCATCTGTGTGAACCTCCGTCATCGAATGTGTTACTTTTATTATGAGTAACTTTTTTTCAATACACATCCCTTATCCTTCGGTGCTCAGATTCACCAGTTTTTGGCTTAACCAATTATTTTTATACCACTTTAGCAGGATTTAGAATCACTACTGAGAGACTTAATACCAGCTCTTACATCACTGTAGGAAATATGTTGCATCACCACTGATTTACAACACTATTAAGTAATGCTATACACCTATCAACAGCCTTTTTGATGAGAGCAACACCATGTAAAATGTTACATCTCCACTGACTGGGTAACTGTTGCATTTCCACATCAATAAAAATGTTATACTGCCACTGATTGGCTAAATGCTATGTTGCCATATCACCATAGAAGAATGTTACATCACCAACGATTGGCTTAATGTTGAGATTTACACATAAGCATTTAAAATGACATATTAACACTGTTTGGCTTGAAGAGGACTTTGCACATCACCACAAATACAGCAAATACATGGAAATTGAATGCGAATTTCATTTTGCACATCATTACCTTTCAGTATTGCTTTTAAAATGCTCCAGTTTGAAATCATAAGTACTTTGTACTTCCTTGTTTTTCAGTGACATTATTTTAATGATTTTTAAAAAACTCCATTACACAGTTCAACCACTTTTATCCATATCAATTTTATCTCATCTGCCACTTATTTTCACTGTAGTTATATTGGAATTCCCCCTTGGCTGTGGGGCTCTGTGTGAGGATTGGGCACCCCTCTGTCTGTGTCCCGTATGTCCACTTCCACCCCCTGTGTAGTTTCCAGCACCGCCAGCACTTCCTCCCCCTCCTCTATACTGGTCATACCCCGCTGGTTGGCTGGGATGACTTTGTTGTTGAAAATTAGAATACTGAGGATACTGGGAATAGGAGGCTGCTTGGTACTGTTGCGTCTGCTGCACGCCTTGTTGCTGAAATGGCGGCCTGGTTGTTCCAACTGGGGGACCAGGCACGGCAGCACTGGCTGGGTACTGTGATGGGTTGTAACCTGGCGGAAACTGCTGAGGTGCTCCTGGCATATTATATTGTGTATTGACTGCAGTGGGTGGTGCCCCAGTTGCTGGGGGTGGAGGGTGTGAGTAGGCAGTGTACTGTGGCTGGGTGCTGGCTTGCGTATAGGTTGAAGGCTGCGTACCCATCAAACTCTGTATACTCTGGGCCCCCTCGCCTGACATGAAGGATGACTGGTACTGGTTGGCAGACACGTAAGGATTATACTGTGAAAAGTCTGTACTGGTACCAGTCGGGTACTGTGAGGATGGGTAAGATGTAGGCGGTGCCTGGGGATTGCTGGGATTTGTTCCATACACTTCCTGTCCTGTTGCTGCAGCTGCGCTACTGCTTCCTGCTGATGTTGCTGTAGGAACCTGGAAGTAAAATTTTATAGTTATCATACAAAAAGATATCACAGAAGGTGACTCATTTCCCAATCAATGTGCTATAACCTTTATTGCCTTTTATATTGTTTATAGTCCTGGCCAACTGTGGGATTTCTACCCTTGTGAGCTTGCCAAGACCCCAGTTTGACTCCCATGCATATTGGTACCTAATAAATTAAAAAATTTGGGGAGTTTTATTTTACCTGATTGCAATACCCAGTCAGTTTTATCCAAAGAATATGATTATTTAACTTTTATAACATTAAAATGATTTACTAAAGAAATACAGTTTTGTATATAGAAGCCATATTAACACAACTAAACATCAATTTAGGGTAAAGGCCACTAAAACTTACAGGAGTAGTCTGCTGAGGCTGTGACTGGTCTACCATTTGTGCTTGACTAGACTGTCTACTCATTGGTGCAGGTTCTCTCCCTTTGTCTACATTTTTCTGTGGAGTAGATTTTCTTGACTGGTTCCCTGGATCAAGTTTTATTGACTTGGCAGACTGTCCACCAGGTGTTACTGGATCAGACGGTGTTGACTGAAAATACATGCAGGAATGTGTTTTCAAACAGTTACATGTACCAAGATTAAATCAGATTACATGTTTATCTTTAACCAACTTTGAACAGTAAGACTGAATAAAGACCCGAAGTGATGACTGTTTTACGATCTATTTAGCCTTCAGAATTAAATTTGTTCAAGCCATATTGCTTAGTTGCAAAAGGATCTAACAAATCATCCAAATATAACTACTATCCAAGTTAAAATGAAAACAGGTTGAAATTAGACTTACTAGAATGATAAAATCTATACTTATTTAATTGACTCTTTTTCCGTTTTTTTACAAGACTGATTTTATCAAAATAAAACATTTTTGGTAAGTGTTGAGCAGAGTTGGTAATGTGATCAATGTCTGTATATCATATGACCTATTGACTTAGATTTTCAACTAAGAAAGTTGTTTTTCCGTCGGAACTGAGAATTAATCAAATCACATCTTCTGGTTTTCATTTTATCTTACATTATGACCAATGTTTTTCTTTTACGTAAATGGTTAACCTTTCATAAATGCAACTTAAAAAATATGCCTGTCATGGAATCACACTAAAAACAGACTTGCTATTCTTGGAATAAGCTTTTTGCAATGTTATGAACACTGTTTTGTTTGTAATAAACAGGACACAGTATTCTTAGGTACCAAGCCTTGTTACCTGTAATGATCTTTTCTTGTCACTCCCTTGAGAATTAGGTGTCCTTGAAGGATTCTGTGCTGGCGGCGGTGGGGGAGGGGACTCCCCTGGGTTAGCAGATGCCTGGTTTGAGGGAGAGTACAAATCTAACACTTGGTGACATATATCTGAAATAACAGATTTTTAAACTTAAACCCTGAATTACTCAAAGGGGTACTCATTCAAAAAATACTGACCAAATACTCACAACTGCAAATAATGATCTATCATGCAGTCTGATCATGATCTGCACTGGTCACACAAGCAGACTTAAAAGCCAAATTGAGAAAAACGTTTCCAGTTTATAAATACATGTATCATTTCAAAATTTGCTTCCTTGAAAAAGCCAGTACAAACTAGACCTATCACTAAATGTGATTAATACCCCTGAAAGACTGCTAATAAACTGAGGAAGTTCGTAGTAACAGAATACCTTGCAAAAAAACTAAAACAGAGATATTGTTCTTGGCAATAACTCTTTAATTTCACTTCCTCTCATTGTGCTGGACCATTGTATAAAGTTGTATTGAATTCCAACAAGTAGTTTTCGAATTATGCTCCGGACAAGGAAAAGTAACAAAGGGCAATAACTCTGTAATACATCAAGATGGAGTTATGGTTCTTGTGCACTGCACTTCCTCTCATTGTGCTTGATCATTGCATGAAGTTGTATTGATTTCCAACCAGTAGTTTAAGTTATGCTCTCGACAAGGAAAAGTAACAAAGGGCAATAACTCTGTAATACATCAAGATGGAGTTACGTTTCTTGTACACTGCACTTCCTCTCAATCTGCTTGACCACTGTATGAAGTTGTATTAAATTCCAACCAGTAGTTTTCAAGTTATGCTCTGGAGAAGGAAAAGTAACAAAGGGCAATAACTCTGTAATTAGTCTAGATGGAGTTATGGTTCTTGTGCACTGCACTTCCTCTCATTGTGCTTGACCATTGTATGAAGTTGTATTGAATTCCAACAAGTAGTTTTCGAATTATGCTCCGGACAAGGAAAAATGACAAAGGACATTAACTCTGTAATGAGTCAAGAGAGAGTTATGGTTCCTGTGCACTGCACTTCCTCTCAATGTACTTGACCATTGTATGAAATTGTACTGAATTCCAAGCAATAGTTTTCAAGTTATGCTCCGGACAAGGAAAAGTAACAAAGGGCAATAACTCTGTATTTAGTCAAGATAGAGTTACGGTTCTTGTACACTGCACTTCCTCTCATTGTGCTAGACCATTGTATGAAGTTGTATTGAATTCCAACCAGTAGTTTTTGAATTATGCTTCGGACAAGGAAAAGTAACAAAGGGCATTAACTCTGTAATGAGTCAAGATGGAGTTATGGTTCTAGTGCACGGCACTTCCTCTCATTGTGCTTGACCATTGTATGAAGTTGTATTGAATTCCAACTAGTAGTTTTCAAGTTATGCTCCGGACAAGGAAAATGCAACAGACCGCCTGACCAACAGACTGCCCGACCGACCAACCACCGGGTGACTCCTATGTACCCCCCCAAACTTCGTTTTGGGGGTATAATTAACCTCAAAGAGAGAGAGGCAATGTGGAATTATCTGTGTCTTGCCTAAGGACACTTCCACTACTTGGACACTGGTGGGGATCGAACCCAGGACCCTCTGATCCCGAGGCGAATACGCTACCACTGCACCAAGGCGGCTCCACAAATGTTTGTCTAAATTTACTCTGAGCATTACAAATATAGGTGAGAGTGCACAATACTAAGTAGGAAGTATAATCATGAGTTCTACACCTGACTATTGGTCTGCTACTGAACACTTACAGAATGTTGCAAATTTATCTCTTTAAAAAATGTCCAATCTTTTCTGACCTTAATAATAATGTGGTGGCAAAATATAAGAAATAAATAATGAAATGACAATAGTTTTACCTTCCATTAGATCTACTGTTAAATCTGGTAAAAGTGATTCCCACCATTTCAATTTGGAACCAGGAACCTTGCTAGCCCAATCTGTTATTTCAAGTTTATTGAGTCGGGTACCAAGATACATTAGCGAAATTGCTATTATTTCTGGTTCCCACTGCAAGCATAGTGTTGTACAGAGACTGAAAAAGAAAAAATGCCATGTTTAGGAAACATAAAAATGCTATCACTCATACCACTGGTGCTAAAAATAGAACTGTTACTGAAGGTGAATCACACCCTCAGAAACCCACGTTGAATGATAACTTAAGTGTATCAGGGGTCTTACTTTTTAAGAAAACTTCAGCCAAGTCATTCACCTTCAGAAAATCAATATTACAATCACATTGTACTACATGCATTACAAAAATTTGGTAGTAAGACTGGGAGTAACATTTCATCAACTTTTAAAGCCACATTTGATTTTGAAAAGAGATTTGCTGATCTTTTTCTAGTGCCAGCATTAGTCAAAACTAACTTCAGTATTTTCCAGCACTACTATATATTTTTCAAGCTTTTGACATAAAGGGGGATAATTACAAAATGGTGTCAGCTAGAGTTATGGTTCCTTGGCACTGCACTTGCTCTCAGTGACCTCTATCATCGCATGAAGCATCAACTTAATCCCTTCAATACTTTTCGAGTCACGCTCGGGACAAATAAGGACAGACAGATGGACGGACGGACAAAGCTGCGACTATTATGCTCCCCCTCCAGGAAGCATACAAACATTTTAAATACATTTCAATACATTCAAATGTTACCAGACTACTGTTCTAGTCATGTGCATTCAGTTCATTTAGAACTTAAATCTATGTTAAATCAAACAAACATTTATTTTCTATACATTCGTACCTTTGCATATCTGATACTCATTACCAGGTAATACTATGCTTATTTCATCTATGTATCACTGAGAATAAAACCCTTGTCTTATTTCATACAATTAAACATGCATTTGATCTTACTAAATTAAATAAAAACTTACCTGTCATTTATGAATGTCCATGCCATCTGTACCAACTTTTGTACTTTCTCTCTGTCGGCTAAAATAAACGAAACTGTGTTAAAAACCTGATAATCTGAATGATCTGATTGGCCAGCTTTTTTTGTTGTTGTAGGAGTTTAACGCACGTTCTTCTGGCAGCCTTTTTTAAATTTTATTTCAGCCTACCTCTTTTTCTTATTTCAGCATAACTCAGCCTACCTCTTTCTTATTTCAGCATAACTCTTTTTCTTCTTTCAGCATAACTTTTCAATCGGTCCTAAAAATCTGAGTTGCCTATTACTGTACTTCACTTCCAAGAATAATATATGTGTAGCTCAGTTTTTATTCTTTCATGCTTTTAAACTCCCTTCCAAAGTGACCTTGACTTTTGACCAACTGACCTCAAACTCTGTATCATTCATAGGTTATCACCAATAAGCCTACCAATTAATATCATCCTATGATCAACTGATCAGAAACCATGAACAGCAGACAAGATTTTCAGGCCCCTGTAATCTTGACCTTTAACTATATGACCCCAAACTGTATTACGCACAACAAAAATTCATACTGATGCTTCCCACCAAGTTTGATGAAAATCCAACAAGGGGTTTTGGAGGTGAAGATTGGACAAGACTTTCAAATTTCAACGACCTTTGACTATACCATTCCGGATTGTAAAATGTGCAAGTACACTTCATAATGGTGCTTCCCAGCGAGTTTGGTGAAAATCCAACTAGGGCTTTTGGAGACGAAATGCAGGAAGATAAAGTGGACAGATGGGTGGACACATGGCATGGGGAAAAACAATATGTCCCCTGATGGGGGAAAGACATATTAACTCTAAAAACTGCAGAACAATCCAACATAAAAATGCCTCCTCTCTAAAATTGAAGCTGACCTCTATGAATGACCTTGACCTTCAGTGGAGCTGGCTGAAACATCGACTCTGTACATCTTATCAAAATGGTAAAATGATTAAGCAATGACTTTGCAAAACCCTTAATGCAGTTTAAGAGAGACATAAGTCATAGTCTGAAGAGAATAGTTATAGGTAATCAACAAAACAAAAGCAACCAATCATAAATGGACAAAAGAAACTAGAAAACGGGACACAAAAGTAATTAAACAAGAGCTGTCAGTAGGACAGCGCGCTCGACTTTTTTAGTGCTTGCCAATAAAACAAAACTTTGACAGTTAAGGGCACACAAGACTTTAACTACTTTAATTAAGAATTTCTAAGTACAAATCAAGAAACATTTTCACAGAGTTATATTCTCTTGCTTACAGATAGGTCTCATGATGGTTCATAAGTACTCTAACTTTCAAAGTAATATCTCAAATGGTTAAGTCAACAAGTGGACCCGAGTTTCTAAGTCAAAAGGGCCATAATTCATATAAAATCCTTGACAGAATTACCTTCTCCTGCCCATTTTTTGGGATCATGATGGTAAACAAGTATTCCAACTTTCAAAGTAATATCTCGAACAGTTTAGTCAAAAGTGGACTGGTACGGAAAACTTAACCAAGATTCTAAGTTGATAAAAGGGCCTTAATTTTTAAAACAAATCCCTGACAGAGTTACCTTCTCTTGCCTACAGATGGGGGTAATGATGTAAACAAGCATTCAAAGTTTCAAAGCAATATCTCAAAGGGTTAAGGCAATAAGTGGATTTTACCCATATTCAATGTATTTTCTAAGTAAAAAAGGGGCATAATTCTGTCAAAATCTTGACAGAAATATGTACTCTTGTCTGTTGATGAAGGTCATGATGGTAAACAAGTATGGCTAGTTTCAAAGCAATACCTCCAACGGTTTTGAAATAAAAGTGAGGTGGGGGGCTAAAACTTAACCAACCAAAAACTTAACCAAGCTCAATACACTTTCTAAGTCAAAAAGGGCCATAATTCTGTCAAAAATCTTGACAGAGTTATGTACTCTTGTCTGTAGATGGAGGTTATGATGGTAAACAAGTATGGTAAGTTTCAAAGCCATACCTCTAATACTTTTGAAATAAAGTGGGGTGGTACGGAAAACTTAACCAAGGTGTGACGCTAACCCCGAGCGACGGCATGGCGTGGGGGGAGGAGGATAGCTCCCCTTTTCATAGAAAAGTCGAGCTAAAAATATAAAATACAAAATCATCATATCTACCCGAGTAAAGAGTAAAGAGTAAAGAGAAGTATAAATACCTTTCGGGAGGTTGCCTTTTATAAGTTTAGCGTACTTTAAAAGGTAAGCATAGGGATGCTCTGTCTGGAGATCAAACTTGATGGTCTGTAACAAAATCCTTTCAAGAACCATAACTTCTTCCTGCAAAAACAACACTTAAATTAGTTTGGATATCCCAGATCCCAAGTCTTTCTTTAACTTTGATGTACATGACATACCTGTCAGTAGGCAAAAGCCAATTAATAAAAAAGAATTGTGCAAATCCCGAGGTATTTGGTTCTGCTTCAGAGATCATAACTGTACCAGACAGTAGAATTGAAGAGTTCTGTACTGAAATTTGAATATTTTATTGGGGTTTAACACAAGTTTCAACAGCATTTCAGTAATGTAAAGGCAGCCAGATTAACCAACCATTGTTTGTTTGTAGTACTAATACTGGACTCAAATCATCTGTAAGAACCTGCCAAGAGTCAGGTGGTGTTTCAGCTCAATCCCCAGACCCACAAACATGAGACATTTAGTGATTTTAAAGTTAGCGCAACTGTATCCACTTAATCACTGTGGCAGATACATGTATCTGTGCTAACCTGGATTTACAGTGGTCGCTCACTCTATAAGCTTGTTGCCACATAGGTTGCTAAAACATACAACAAGCCAATGGAACAGTAATACAGCTCCTACCTTTGGATCATTTCCAAACTGTGCAAACTGTTTAGAGTTGAGAATCTGTTGTGAGATTTTAACAATATCTTTACATTTCTTTGGCGTCTCTTCTACCTTTCCCGCAAGAAATAGACAGCAGGCTGCAGACACCTGTAAGACAAAGATTTGAAATATGTATGAACAGATAGCAGACGTGTATGCAAAATTACACTTTGTTGTATCTGCATCTCTAGTAAACTGAAAAAAACTATGGCTATGTTTACAAATTTGGCTGTTTTACAATTACTCTAAGCAGACAAAAGGCTTCCAGTAAAATTAACCGATTCATGTACATGTTGCTTCTTAAATCAAAGTTTGTTATAAATGTAGCACAGTCATTTCCCTAATAATGATTTAAACTAGACCTATCAGTGACTATCACTAAATGTGATTAAAACCCCCACAAGACTGCTTTGTCAACTGAAGAAGTTATAAGTGACAGAAAACCTTGTAAAAAAACTAAAATAGAGTTATGGTTCTTGGCAGTAACTCTGTAATGAGTCAAGATAGTTATGGTTCTTGTACACTGCACTTCCTCTTTCATTGTGCTTGACCAGTGTATAAAGTTGTATTGGATTCCAACCAGTAGTTTTCAAGTTGTGCTCTGGACAAGGAAAAGTAGCAAAGGGCAATAACTCTGTAATAGTCAATATAGAGTTATGGTTCTTGTGCACTGGACTCTCTCATTGTGCTTGACTATTCTTTGAAGTTGTATTGAATTCCAACCAGTTGTTTTCAAGTTATGCTCCGGACAAGAAAAATGCAATGGACGAACCGACCAACCACAGGGAGATTCCTATATACCCCACAAACTTTGTTTCGGGGGTATAAAAATATGAGATGTTTTCAAATAAGCCTTTTTCCTGAAGAGGCAATATAAGTACAAAAAGACAGGTATAAGCCAACACTTTTAGAGTTCTTGCATCATGGCACTGGGATGAATCTACATAAAAGCAAACTTAACTACTTATAATACAATGTACTTTTCTTTGTGCAAGGGGGAGGAGCTTAAACCTGTGATCTTTCCAAAATAGATCAGAGTATAGGAAATTGGCCATGATACAAATCAGATAGAGAACTGTTTGCTCGAACAATTACGTGATTACTCAGAGGCTATGCCTCCTTGAAATAACAACTATTCTTGCAAACAGTACTCTATCTATTACATAGAACACTGCTCTATCATTCAATCAGCAAATTCCTTTTATTCTACAAATTAGTAAATTTAAAGTGTTCTTGACACTTTTAACACTAACATATACATGACCATGTAATGATGTTACTTACATTTCTGTCTACATGTATTTTTACTTACATATCTGGGAAAATCTTTGAACGAATGGAACATGTAGAATCTGTGAAAATACACAACTCCTGTTGCACAAGTATCATATCTCCTGAAAAACTTGTTAAGGATGTTTAACTGAAATAATTTTCTCCTTACAATATTACATATGTGAAGTATAATCTTTTTTACGTAGACAAAGCACTGATCATAAAGACGGGGATATAAACTTGTACCACACTACCACGTCCATGGCAAATTGTTCTACCTAGGCTGCCGGTGCACATCCTTGCAGAATCATTACAATCTGCACTGTTATTTCAAGTCAGTTTAAAAAAAAAAAAACCAGGGGTGAAAGGGTTTTTGTTTTTGGGGGAAAAAAAAATTTTTTTTTTTTTTTTCCATTTTTTTTCTGTTTTTGAGATCAATTTTTAACTAGAATGAGTCTCCAGAGTTTTTAATCTAAGTTGTAAGAACTTGTTCTGCAATTGAGAATAAATAAATTAATATAAGTTAAATTAATTAAACAAGTTTATGGTATCAATAAAGGATACAGTCCAAGCTTGGTTCCAGCATCAACAATAAATCTTGCACCTTCACGTCTGTACCTTGACTCCGTTCCTGTGTCAATTCCATCCCGGTATGATGGCGAGTTTTTGATGTCCTTTTTCTCATAGTACCAACAAGGCATACTTCTAAACTAGCATGGGAACACCAGATCTACATAAAATACAGAATTCCTAGTAGGCTTTAATTATGAATTTGACCAATAGATAGTTCCCACATCTACAATATTTACCTCCTTTGTATTGAATTGTCAGCCATTTCGATCTCGGCAAAACTGATAAGCGTTATACAGGACTTTTTTCTCAAATATGTGATAAATAAGAAAATACCAAGACAACCACATTTCCTTGAACCTGCTGAGCCTTCTGCCCATATCAGCATCAAGGATTAATAATGTTTATATAAATAAATGTGATTATTGTATAATTATTTAGTAGATTTTTCCCTATAAACTTTAAAGTTGTCTACCAATTCAGAACAAGGGAGGTAAATATTGTAGATGTGGGCACTATCTATTATGACAAATTTTTAACAGAATTAACTATATTAAATGTACATAAAACAGTGATAAATATCATAGGCTCTGAAAAAAAACAAGAGCTGTAGCTGGACTATTCGAATTGTCATTAAATGTTTTTTAGTCTAAGAATAGATATATTAAGTGGGTGGGGGCAGTTGGCCGATTGAGGGGTGGGGGAAGGGGGGTCAATATAATTTGACAGTTTGATGAAGAAATATTACGAAATGGCAAAATTATCACAGCCAACTTCAAGTTATCATGACAAAATCTTAGTACAAAAAGCAGCATAACTTTGTCAAATGTGACCTTGACCCAAAGATTTTGGCTGCATCACAACCCTGTTGTCATAAGCAAAATAATTTAAAAGTTTGATGAAGAAATATTGAGAAATGGCAAAGTAATAGCTAAGGGCTTAATTCACAGGCTAAGGGCTAATTTGGCCAGTTATGGATTACTCAAGGGCCTTGATCCAAAAGTGCCTAGGGCTATTTGGCTTGTTATCTAACTTGGCGCAGACATAATGCCCGCAAACATGTTCAGCAAGTTTCTTGAAGATCAGATGAAAAGATGAAAACTGTTTGATTTAGAGAGTGGACAACATGTGGACGCCACCCACCCGTCGCAGGTATTCCCATCATACTTTCTTACGAGCGTATAAAACTTTTAACCAACGCAGACGCCAATGCTGGGAAGAGTGCAATAGCCTCCTTACTCTTCGAATAGTCGGGCTAATATCTCAATACTTTTTTAAACAATAATATTAAAAAAAAATTATGCAGTGATACTCTAGCGGCGATTCGCAAAGAAAATACCATGACCACAATGTGTGATTCAAAGAATCAAAATGTAACAGGTTACTTTTACAGGTGTACTTTACCAACATAATTTATTTATATATATAATTTACTCGAACTCACTCCAAAACACACAGAGAAATGCAAAGTCCTGTGACTGATATTTTCACTCCAAATGGCCGTGAAGTGATTCCACTGAATGCAGTTATTCACATTTTTTCTTGGAGTCACTCAAAGTCATGTTTTTTTCACTCAGGCTCCCAAAAAAAATCTGTGTTTAGGGCAACGGTCCCAAAAATTCTAGTTAGGGTAGGGGCAAAGTTTTTTTAGTTTTTTTTTTTAAATCCAAAAAAATAGTCTAGCACTTGTCAAAGATTCGACCTGACCAGATTCATTCTTCAATAACTTCAAAACTTTCAAATATGGCGGGTCATAGCCTAATTCATTCAGCTCATCGGTTTGACCCGGTTTTTTTTATCTGATATTTTATAGTTGTCAAACCTCAGTAGAAGAAAGCGCCCATCCAAAAACTATCTCACTGGCTTCAACATTAAATTTATAAGACTTAGAGGGTCGAAACTAAAAACATATCGAATGTCTCATATGGCTTGACTAAGGCCTTTTCATGATGTTGAAATAATGATATATCATGGTTAGTCTAACTTTTTCGACTTCGAAGGCAAACCGAATTTATAGGCTGATATTTTATAGTTGTTCACCTTCTACGTCTAGAGGTGTGACAGTTATAAAATATCAGATTTGTGAAAGGGGTCACACTGAAACGCCAAATTAATTAGGCTATATCATGGCAAGAATCAATTTTATCAAGTTTGTGATCATTTTTCTCACTATACACCCTCCGCCCTGAATGTAGGAGTAAAGTAAATGTTAATCTGCATTGGAGCAAACGAAATCGATTTTAGTTGTAAAGGCAATGTGGTAATAGGCCTCTTATCGGAGCACGGTAAATCCAATAAAAAAATGGCAGTGTCTAGAGAACCGGAACCGGTTCCCTAGACAGCGACCTTAGCGAACCGGAATCGGTTCTCTAGCCTATATCCGTCTATACACTAGCGAACCGGAATTGTTTTCCTGCATATATTACAGGTAATTGTGATAAGAAAATAGATTATTTAATAATTATAAAGTGAAAACTTCCATTTAAACAAGAAAAATGTGGGATTATCAGTTTATTTGCATTAGTTTTCAATGTGTCGATTGTCGAATTGTCTCCTTCGCCTTCCGCACTTCCGGTTTTAATATGATGTCTATGTACGCCGCGCGCGAAATGGTAGTCTACACAATGATCTACCATTTCGCGGTGAAGCACATGGGACAGGAGGATTAATAGTCGTCGGGTTGTTGCAGAAGTTACGCAGGTGGAAGCTGGCGAAGTTTGACATAGTCTTCATACAGTCTTCATACAGATAGGTAAAAATGATATAGAAAAATTTAACAATCATCAGTTACTCCATGCCCTACTTGATATAAGAAATGAATTCCCGGCTGTGGTGTCCAGCACGTCGTATTTGAGAGCCTTTTCCATTGTCATCAACGTCGATACAAGTTATGCAGACGTCTTAACAAGACCTTGTTGAAACTCCCACTTGACAAAATATGGTCACATGGTCCAGAGTTAATGAACAATGACGTTTTAGACAGACGTGATGGTGTGTTTAGAAGAGATGTTGACTTTAAGTTCACCGACAGCATCAGTCATGCCTTCCTGAACCAGAGGCTCTGAAAACAGTCCTTTTCAGGGCTAAACTGACTCTTAACAGGGTCGACGGGCCCATGATCAGAGCTCCTCGTGGTGTAGCCTGGATGTGACATAATGAAAACGAAAGCAAATGCTTATGTATATTTAGGTTTAATTATTTCTCTCTAGCATATATTACATAAAATCAAAAACATTTACAGAAAAATTGTGCTTTCTGTTTCAATGCTATTCATTATGTTATAACTAAACGCTCTCCTTCGTCATTCTGTTATCTCTAATACTAATACTGCGTTAAGTCTTTCATGTCATAATTTTAGGAAGGATCTCTAAATATTCCTCTTCCGAATTACATATTTAATGATAACAATAATAATCAACATATGCATTGTTTATATAGCTGTATCAATAAACGTGCCGATAACAACACGCCAAATAATTCGTCCGAATATTAATTCCGGTTCGCTAAGGTCGCTGTCTAGGGAACCGGTTCCGGTTCTCTAGACACTTCCTAAAAAAATATCCGAAATTGGAGCAATCTGGACACTACTGTACTACCTGACAGGTGATTTCCTAAAATTTTGATCTACATTTTCAAAAGCACACATTGGATTAAAGAAAAATATACTTTACCTTTTATAAATTATCCAATATAGATTAAATAAAAAGACAAAAATATCGTTTATTTACAATTTTATCACAGCGAACCGTGGTTGTTGTTGTTGTATGTCGTGTACACTAATGATGTAGCGAATGTTCATTTTGTTACTGTCATTGTCATCTATTTGATTATGTGCATTTTGGGTCCACCATCCGACCATTGTCATTTACACAATTCATACACATTATACCAGTATAGCCAACATACGAAATAAAATAATACATGTTATAAAAAAGGCATAATACTGCAATGTAATATTATAATTATTATTATGTATGAAAGCACACTTCTATCATGAAAGAGAAATATAGAAACTAGTTCATATAGAAAGTTTCCATAAATACTATCCAAAAATCTCGCCTAAGGTAAACAGACCATCCGTGTCCTACTTGATTCAAAGTCAATCACCTTAAATTACTAGCATGTTGTCCACGTCAACCCATGTCTTAGATCCAGTCATTTTAAATAGGTGGATCCAAGGAAGTAGTGTTAAACGGTTACACGTCTAATGAAGTCCCTGTAACATACGGGTTCCCAAGGATTCTGTCCTGGGACCTTTACTTTTCCTACTATACATAAAAGATATCCATGACACTGTCACTTCACCTCCTAGATGCAGCTATTTGCTGATGATACAGCCGTTTACCCTGTAGTTACATCCCTTTCTGATTGTCAAAGGTTAAGTTACAAAATGATATCCTTAAATTAGAAACTTGGAAAATATTGTTGAAGATAGAATTTAACCCCAATGAGTGTTAGATCATTCATATCACACGTAGCAGAAAGCACATTCAATTCCTCGAATAGTTTCATGGTCAAACACGTTCTCCAGTTAAGGACGCAAAATACCTCTGGGTAGACATTAGTCAATAGCTCAGTGGGAACATACACACATCTCCAGAATATCAACAAATGCAAACAGAACGCCAGGCTTCTTCAAAACGTAACATAAAAAACATGAAAACATCAAATATCATTTTACAAAATACTAGTAAAACCACTATTGCAGTACGCATAATCTCTATAGTCGTCACACATACAGGTTAATATACGTAAGCTTGAAATGGTCCAGCACCGCACATTCAGATTTGTCCAAAATGATAACTCAAGATATACTAGTGTGGCAAGCCTGCAAAGCACCCTTGGCTGGAGCACCCTTGAGAACAGGTGTCTCCAAGCTGGTTATGTTTTACAAAATACACTACAATCTTGTAACAATCGTCCTACCCACTTACCTAGAAGTGCTAACCAGATTAACTAGGCATATGCACCCCCTTAGTCTCCGGCAAACCAATGCCAACTCGGGCTTCTTCAAGTACGACAGTCCTGTGGAAAAGTTGCCCCCGCATACTGCCACCCTACCTGATCTTGAATCATTCAAGCAGGCAGCGGCCAAGTTCAGTCATTAATTATACGGCAGTTGTTTTACGCCTGAGGTTAATGACAGTAAAAATGAAATGAAATAACTGCAAGATAGCTCTTCTAGTTATGAGAAGCAAGATTGTTTCAATTGTTAAAAAGAGTAAAAGAGTAAAATGTGTAAAAACAACTACCGTGTAATTAATGACTGAGCTGCGTACTGTCTGCATGTTCTCTGTGTTTGAATACTAATAGTTGTAGACTTTGTCGAACGCTTTTACTAAAATCAAGTAGAACAAGATCGGCCAGTATCCTTAGGTGAGGTACTTGGTTAACCAACTCAATGAGCTTGGTTTCACATGACCGTCTTTCACGGAAACCATGTTGTAGCTCATAGAGTTTGATGTGTTTTGAGAAATGTGTGGATAGATCTGATGCGATTATGTGTTCTATGAGTTTACATAGAATACAGGTTGTAAGGAATAGGTCCAAACATTTTCATTACATGTGGAGGAATTAATCATTTGAGCGCGATCAAAGTCATTAAGGATTTCGAGAAACTTGTTATAGGACTAGATGCTTTGACGTTCAATTGTATTATGCTAATGTGGTCAGAGTCCCAGGTGAGGTTGGTGATGTTAAAGACACGTGTTCTTGTAAGAACAACATTGTTTTATTTAATTAATTAACTTGAATTTTGATTTTAAAATAAAGCACTTTTGTGTCACATACATCTGTCGTTTAAGAAGACTGTTCATTGAATAATTGAAAAATGACTAATTGATTTCGAGACGGTCCCCAATTTTGTGGATCTGTAGGTGTACTTTAAAACTAAGTCTTAATATCCGTATTATGTCTTGTGTAAAATGATGAATAGCCACTGAGATCAAGTGTACTTTCGCTTTTATTTACTCTTTTGGGATTTTGAAATCCTTCTTAAATTTTCTGTTTGAAAATTGAAACAACTCGTTAAGACTGATATGCCGACAGAAAAGAAAAAAGTTTCGAAAGGATCACACTGTGTAAATGTGTATTCACCGAAAGGTTATTGATTTTAGTATTTACTTTAGACCAGTTTCAGCATTCGTATCATGATAATTTGGCGGGTGTG
Organism: Saxidomus purpurata; assembly: GCA_022818135.1. Classification (NCBI taxonomy): domain Eukaryota; kingdom Metazoa; phylum Mollusca; class Bivalvia; order Venerida; family Veneridae; genus Saxidomus; species Saxidomus purpurata. The sequence continues at coordinate 40,192,553 of JAFMSR010000001.1, read as the reverse complement.
TTGGTGGAAAGGTATGTAAAGGTGTAGAAATACTTTCAAAACACAAATTTTCATATAAGAGCAAAATTGAAAATTACAGAGCGGAGAGCCCCCTAAATGTAACGGGGCTACTATTATCAACATGTTTTATAACTTTATACCATTCTGTGTAACAACTTTATTTCATATTGTTGCGTGCATCAACCAAAAGAAAAAAGAGGAATTTAACACTAATTTTAAATTAAGTTTAGAAAACCCCTAGCCAAAAATGAAAAAGTAATTTACCCAGAGAATCTGACAAGATGAACCAGCAGTGGATCTGTAGAGAAACCGGGCATGTATATCCTTCTTAAGCCAAGCACATGCTATTTTATTGCATCATTTAGGTCAGATATAAATAAATCACACGATGGGTATATATCAAATTTCTTTACGTTAGCGCACCGACCGTAAAACTTATACTTAAAACAGAGAAATTAATGATATATCCCTACATCACGGCGGCACGTCAAATCTTTCATGACAAATTACGTTATATACTTGACGTATGCACCAGAATAGCGCGTTTTCTCTTAACGTCTCACAATGAATTATATGTTATTTGGTTTTTGAAGTGGTCTATGGGGATTTATTTCATGCTAACTAATGAAATACTGTGTTATATCAGTGAAATATATAGCGATGATATAGATTTCATATCGGTCACAATGTGGGTGATATAGGTTTACCGGAACTACTTTTTTAAGTAGTGCATATACATAATTTTGCTTTTGTTTTAATATTTAGCATAAAATAAAAAGAAAATGTGTTTGTTTTAAGTGGATATGGAATAGATCTCAACTCAAAGTGGTACAATATTCACATTTTAACTCGCGCTTCGCGCTCGGGAAGATATTATAACTGTTAAGACTTATCCAACAGAAAAGAAACAAATATCCTCGAATGGATTACCCCTTAGACTTTATATCACCCGAGCCGTTAGGCAGTGATATTAGTGTCTAGGCGAGTTTTCAATATATCATGATAATTTACACGTCAATTAAACAAAAAACAATTTTAATTACAATTCCCTTTCCTTAAATTTTGAAAGAGTCCATTCATTTTTGGCCTGGGGACTGAAAGTCCCCTAAATGTAACAGGGTTACCACCTTCAAACATGCAATAATTTATACCGTCTATGTGCGAATAACAACTTTATTCATGTGCTTGCAAAAATAGAAAAAGACAGACCAAATCAATCTTCTAAGTTTAGAAACTGTCGCAATATGATACGAAAATAATTTACCAAATAATCTAAAGAGGTACATACAGCTTCAAAGCGATATGCAGGAAGGATATATAGCGAAACCGGGTAGTCATGTATACATTTTTACTGTTTTAGAAATTAGTGCGCTGTTAGCTGATTACGGAAGATAATCATATACATATCACGGAAAAGTACGGATATTTACGGAAATTTACGGTAACGTTACGGAGCTCGATAGTAAGAGTTTGTAGTTTGATTTTCAGAGAATTTCAGATGTTATTTCATTGACATCACTTTGGCATTTACGAATCGATTACATGATATATTTACCTAAAAAAATTCTCTAAAAAAATGTCTTTTTTCGTACGTTCACGAGAAGGAACTCTACGCGATCAAAATCACCCGCCATTTATCGAGGACTGCATTGTCAAGGCCAAGTGAACGGTGTTCATCGATTACAACTACAAGGTAACCCAGAATTCATATCGGTTTTCTCTGTTATACGCATTGTACCGTACTAGTATTTAAGTAATTCATTGCTGGTATTGCTTTTGATAACTTTAATATTTCGATCCACATCATCAGAAAAATATCGCTTGAAGTTGTACAAATCGCAGATCGGATAATTTTATTGGCTTAAACAATTTATAACTGTTGACTATGTGATTATTTTTCAATTTAACGTACGTTTTATAATAAAACAAACAATTCCCTGCCACCCATATATTTTAGTCATATATTGAATTTCGTCCCGAGCTTGCAATAATATTATTCGAGCCGCGCTTTAGGTAAGGTTCCGCGCAAAACACGTCAAAAGCAAAAATAATTTTTTACCCGGAGTTACCTCTATACCTTAAGCCCTTTAAAGCTTCCGGCGCTTTGATTATTATTTGACGGCTGAACGTAAGCAGACCTTTAAATGCCCTTACGAGACCTCAATGTCACTTCGTGACTTCACAAATCAGCACGGACTTATACATTGACGTACTGTTAGCGAACACTCTCACGTTTAGCATGGGGTACAGTAACGGGATATGTCAAGTGTATATTACCGGCTTGCCCGTTAATATCAATATCTATTTACGGATCGTTGACCAATCAGAAGACCGCAAATTTTATGGAATGGTAATAAATAATTTTATTTGTCGTGAAAGACGTGCCGCCGTGGTGAAGGGGTTTGCGCGCTGGACTAATCCAGACACGCGGTAATGATATATCAATAGTTTGTAACAGCCATTGTACAAATTATGATAAGGTGATCTAACGACGGAATAAACGAAAACTAACATTGTATGGTAGAATACAAGTCAGTACTGCTCCCAAATGTCACCTATGTCTTCAATTAACTATACGTTCCTGACAAACCTACTTTTGAGACATCGATGGCTGAGACGTTTAACACTTATATTCGCTAAAACTTACATTTTTCAAAGCAGAAAAGAACACATCAATATCCGAAGACATATTTTTCATCTGAAATAGAGCTCAACTTTTTTCTCTTAAAGCGTATTGCAAATGACATAACGTCACCGTTTCAATATTACGGCCCCGTGTCAGGGGCTTACTCAAAATTAACAATGCGCTAATTACACTAGCGGTCATAGTACTCAACACGACAAATAGGGGTATGAAATGAATCATGTAAAGGGTGTGGGGGCCTTGTGTTGGCGCCCTGTGGGTGTTGATGGGATGGGGTTCGCGACTCTCCTCCTTCGTTATTCTAGACCGGAGGCTTGCAGCACCATTTATTTCTTTAATCACAATATAAACCAAAAATACAAAAATATGCAATAATAAACAAAAAATTCAAATTTTAACAAAAATGACTCTGCAATTGCGAGTCCAATTATATTTCCCTTCACAAGGGAGTAGCTATCTAGGCAGAATTTGCCGCAGCTGCTCTCTTCCTTTGGCACCAAAAATTAGAAATTTTTGAACAAAAAGGAGGGTGGCATCTCCTAATAAAAATCTCCTATTTAGACACAAAAACAAACATTCACAGCATCAGGGGAGAGATGCTTGGGTCAGTCACAAGTAGATTGGTGAGCACAACCGACCTTTTAATTCACTTAACATAACGTAACAATCATCTAAAGGCATCTTTTACATGGGTGTGCCATGCATTTTTTAATGGAGTCAAAGACGTATCTACTTTTTTTTCTCTTTAGTCAACACGTATATAAATCGGGCCCCACATTATGTTGTTTTTTTCTAAGGCACATTCTTTTGACATTTGCTATGAATTGAAAGTGAAAAGAATAAATCTTTGTTCTAGGCATAGCCTTTATTTCATATTATGCTTTATATATGTTTTCATGTGTTTCTTTTTTCATTCTTTGCATGTCTTTGTTGGTCTTTTTGGGTATGTGTATTATCCGGCCCTATCCGGCCATCATTGCACGGTTTGACGGAAAACGCGGCCGTACCTATTTATTTCCATAATTCTTTATGTACAATAATAATTTATATACCGTTGGAAAGCTGACATTCTGAAGTTTACGAATATGTAAAAAAAATAAAAATCCGACGGCATTTACATTTTTTATTCCAATGTGAAAATTGTTTTTTTTTCACAATAGCCAGTATTGATTTTTGAAGCTGGGAAAATACGGCCGTCCCTAATTTTTTCTTCGTTTATTTATAAACCAATACAATTTATATATAGTTGGAAAGCTGACATTTTACAGTTTCAGAATATGTAAACATTTTTAAAATCCGACTATATTTACATCTTCTGCATTAATTTGAACATAGCTATTTTTTTAACATTAGTAAACATCGATTTCGGGAAGTGAGAAACTACGGCCCTACCCATTTTTTTCTTCATTATTCAATTAAGAAATACAAATAATAAACCGTTGGAAAGCTGACGTTCTGCAGTTTATAAATATGTAAAAACATCGAAAATCCGATCTCATTTACCTTTTCTGTATCAATTTGAAAATGGTAGTTATTTTTAACACTAGCCATCATCGATTTCTGCACATGGGTAAATGCGGCTTCTCATTTTCATTTGGTATAAAGTTACATCATAACTTACATATTTTTGAAAAACTATCATTCAGCAGTTTAAGAATATGTAACTATTGCTGAAATCCGACGATATTTGTATTTTCTACGCTAATATGAACACTGTTTTTATTTAGAAATCCAACCTCCATTTCTGAAACAGTGAAGATCATGATCTGATTGCTTATTTGTAAGCCGTTTGAGATACGTATCATCTTGAAATCAACTTACACATTTGAACTGTTACTAATGTAACATTTTTACAATGCATTAACGGTCTGGGTGTCTTGAAATGTGTTCCGTTGTCTATGAGAACAATGTCGATAGTTTGGCCAGTTATGGATCAGATCTTGAATAATATTGGAACAACACATTAATTTGACTACAGTATTAAAATTTATTAACAATAAACTATGTACGAGATCAAACAATAAATATGTATGAAAATATATAAATAAACATGTAATGTGAAAACTATGGTATGCGAGATGCAGTTATCAAATTTATTTGTTTTAACAATAAGATTTTTACTATATCATTCAAAATAAATACATATATGTATCTATGAAATAAAACACATGCTATTTTCTGATTTGTTCTGTTCTATAGACCAATATTAAAGTATACAGTCTTGTATCACCAAGTACATAATTGACAAAGCCAGTTATCTGACAAACTTGATACACAGTTTTTATGATACCATTTACCACACGACTTGTTTCCACACTGTACCATATCATTAATTATGTCTGGCATTTTGCATGTGCAATAAAGTTTTATTTTGAGAACCTTTGGAGCATTGCAAGGCATTTTGGGCATCTTGCTCACTTTCGGGAAGGATTCAATTTTATTGTTTTCTATACAGTTTAGAAGATGTTCCCGCATAGAATTATCAATAAACCGAACATTTGATATGTCGACACCAAAATCAGTATGTACAAGTTCTGTTAAAAATGCTATTGCAAATAAGCCACAGTTTGAAAAATTGCTTTGCCTTTGAACTTCTGGGACCAGCACTGTAATACTGTTAGTGTCACAATTATAAATTTGGGAAACTTGAATAGAGAGATTTGCATTTAAAGTCCGACTAGATTTCAAACTGTCAAGGATAAAGACTGGTCCATTACTTGCCTTCTGAAATGAGGCTACCCAATGGCGTTTTCCGTTATAATGTAGCTGACAACTTGGAGCTTCCTGTTTTTTGAAGTGGTCGTTAACGATCCATTCTTTGTTTTTGTCATCGAAGGTCGGCGCGAACAATGTGTCCTGTAGACCATTCACGGAACGGTTTGATTTTAGCAAGTTCTGTGCAAAATTCATCACTCTATCGTTTAGCCAGCCGTGTTCACTTAAAATATCAGCCCTATCTGAAGTTAATAGTTGTTCAATCCAAAGACAATGTGTGCTTGAATTAGAAGATGTATTTAACTCGTCAATTAAAATTTCTTCGGCAATAGTTGACATTTTTTCACTTTCTTCGGCTGTATCTATTTTGGTATCGAACTTTATTTTCTTTTTCGCTTTAGAGTCTTTATTATTGGACTTCCTTTTTTTTCAAACTACTTTTCAAAACGCGATTCTCAAGAGTACAAGGCGTTCTATGAGTTAAAATTCTGTTTTCAGAAGCAAATACTGGCGTCGGTGGATTAACTGCAATTGGTGTAGAGCATTTTTGCGCCGACATAGAATCTGGGGCAGCGACAATTTCGAAATCTGTTTTACGCGGTTGTTTTTGACCTGTTTTTCTGGCGATTCTTGGCTTTGCGTTTTTCCTAAGAAGAGATAAATTCTTTACGGTTTTGTTTTTCACTGTATTTCCAATATTTAAAGCTTGTTTAACTGCTAAAATGTTAGTAAAACACGTAAAAGTACTTACCACCTGATACAGTTATTTTTAATTATTACACTTTTAATACAATATCATCTAGAAAAGAAAAGTCGCCCATGTAACTGGTTCTTTAAAATGACACAAAATAACATTTTTTTTAAAGGCCTGTAACTTCTGTTTTACTCAATCAATTTTCAAAAGATTTACACTTTTGGAAAGTGCAAAACATAAAAAAAAGATAACAAAACTGTTTTAGTTTATCAATAATTAAATATGTTAACATTCACGGCCATACTTTACTGCTGCAAACACAGAGACATACTTTTAATTTGCAAAACATATCAAAGTTTGTCAGCATGTAACTTTTTTATTATTTGAACGATTTTTATATAATTACATTTTTTATAAACTGCAGTGTGTATACTTTCATATGGTATCTAATTTAATATGTTATTTTTATAAATAAAAGAAATAATAGGTACGGCCGTATTTTTACTGCTGCAAATACCGAGACATATTTAATTGAAAAATGTATCAAAGTTTGTACTCCTGTAACTTTTTTGTATTTTGAACGATTTTTACATATTTACCATTTTTATAAACTGCAGAGTGTATACTTTCATATGATATCAAATATTAGATGTTTTATTACGTATTTTAAGAAATAATAGGTACGGCCGTGGTTTTCATTCATAAAAATGCAGTTAAATATGCCCGAAATATTGACCGATATTAAATCTAAGTTTCTTTTAATGTTTTACTCTTAAAATTAATTATTTTTACATATTCATAAAGTTCATGATTTCAGCTTTCATTTGATACCAAATATTTAAAAATTCATCAAAAAATAAAGAAAATAAAGGGTACGGCCGTATTTTCCAATATTTTCTTTACTTGTTATATAGGACGGCCGGATAATACACTTTACCGTCTTTTTTGTCTTTGCATATCTTAGTAGTGTTTAATGTGTACTTTCCTACACGAGTTGCGTCCCTGTAAACTCTTCGTAATCGCGGGAAATTCTTTGTTGCAGGCAAATCGAGAAAAATTAATGAAAATATGGGAGTAAGAACAATATTTTACATTTACTCAACAGTCTATCGTTGGTTATCGTAAACAAAAAATATTGTTCGTAAAATATATTTCGTATGTTAGTTTGTCATACAATTTCGCGATATTAAACGCCTAGCATTTTGTCTTGAAGCAATTTTTGGCACACAAGATGCCATATTTTTCCTTTACGGACGGTTACCACATATTTTTACTGGATCTTCAATTGCTATACGCCCATTGTGACAGCTAGAATTAAGGAATCGTCTGATTCTGAGGGGACGGACGGGCCACGTCTAGAGTCAGTGTACCCGATTTCGCACAGGACGCGGTTTCGCACACCTTTTAGTTTATTTGTAAATTTTGAATAAATTGTTGTGGATTTTTGCTTGTTTTTGTTTGATTTTTATGGGATTTGGGTAGTTTCAGACGGAAATGACATCGGAAGGATCCTGTTTCCGAGTCTCGCTTTGGAAAAAGCAGACGTAAACATAAACAAATCTTACCGAGGTCACTGGTTCAGTTGCAAAAATATAAAGAATCAATACAAGTGGCAATTTTCACAACTGAAATGCAACAGTCATCTACTTCAATCTATAATCCAGCGAATCTGCAAGTTTTTTCATGTTTGTTACGTAGAATAATGTGAAAAATCAGTTGTTTTTCTTGTTCTCCCAACATATAGCTGAACTTGATTTAGCATTTTTCATATTTTCGGATAGTGAAATATTTAATCGAGTAATTTCATTTACAGTGCAGGACAGCCCAGTGACTCTATGCTAAAGTTTTAGCTAAACTTTGTTACAAAATATTGATGTTTTGGAGTCTCTACAGCATGTTAAAGCCATTGTATAGATTTGCAGATGGTGACTATAGTGAGGTATTCCTTGTAGTCTATATATATACAAAAAAAGATAGAAAATGTGAAATAATATAAATTTTACAAGCTTTAAGATGTTATTCCTTCTTTTTCATCAACTTGTTTTGCTAACTGATCCGTCTTTCTAAAAATAACAGGGTGTGCGAAACCGGTTCCACTATTTAAGGTGAACCGGTCACATTTTAGATGTTTATAATCGAACGGACCAATGGTATGACGTCATTATAAAAGAAAGTGAAAGTAGAAAAAAAATGTGAAAGAATGTTCATTTTTTATGATCAGTACAGTTAATGTTTTGATTCTTGAGCTCTTTTATGTAAATAGTTATTTTTTTATGAAAAGTGTGCGAAATCGGGTACACTGACTCTAGCAACATGATTTTTAGACATTTATGATTTACAGTTCAGGAAGTGACCTAAGCGAACCGGAGTTAATATGCGGAGAACTATTTGGCGTGTTATCGACATGTTAATTGATACAGCTATACAAACAATGCATATGTTGATTATTATTCCTTCCTGAAATTATGACATGAAAGACTTAATGCAGTATTAGTATGAGAGATAACAGAATGACGAAGGAGACTCTGAGCGTTCATTTATGACATAATGAATAGCATTGAAATAGAAAGCACAATTTTCATGTAAATGTTTTTGATTTTGATACCATGTAATATATGCTAAAGAGAAATAATTAGACCTAAATATACATAAGAATTTGCTTTCATTTTCATTAGATGAAAGGTTTTTCTATGAGTGATATTGGACACGTATTTAGGTAGATATCATGATTTTAATTATAATGAGTTTTTAAATAGATTTACGTCAACATAATGTTTTCAACTAATAAAATCGAGAAAACTATTTTGATGTACAAACTTGAATTAGATCTAATTATAATTCTTAAAACTATGAAACTACCCACAAGAAAATGTTTCATGAAAAAGCAAGGATAGCATGCTTGTGAATTTCTACCTCATTTTAGATATTGTAATTAGATGGAGCATTTGTGTTCTCATTTTTGGAGGCAAGTTTTAATCGTCGATGGAAATAATATCGTCCATAATTGAATAGTTTGTATGTGACGTGCATGCGTAGATCTAGATCGTTTCGATACATTTACATTTCTTAGGGAGTGAAAATTCGATCGCGGGACTTCGCGTTTCTCTAAGTATTTTGGAGTGACTTTGCGTGAAAATTTATTAATTAAAATATTGGTAAAGCACACCTGTAAAAGCAAGCTGTTGAATTTAGATCCATTGAATCACAAAGGTCGAATCAGACATCGCCGCTGATGCTTTTCATTGATAATTGCCGCTACTGTTTGCAGTGTTATGTTGTTTTTGTTTGTTTCAAAAAGCATTGAGTTATTTTTTTGTCAGACCCTAAAATATTTATCACCTTTATGATGATTTAGAATATTTATTTCCGTTGTAATTGGTCTCTTAGCATTGTCACTCGCAATTGGTGTGAAAAATATGGCCTGTCGTACTAATTCAATCAATTTTGAAAATTGATTGCAAATCCAAGCTGTGTGACACCTCTGAGTTGTGAAAAGTATTTATCAATTAACATTCCAGTGTTCTGTATTTAAATCAAAATGTTCTGTTTTAAAGAAAATCGTGGTGTTCCAGCCTGTCCGTTTTTTTTTTGTCATTAATTGTTTCATCAACCATCAAAGCCAACGTTTTTCCAGTGACAATTTTCTACTATTTATTCTAATGAATAACCTTTGCCGAAATATTTTTTTTTACTTCAACCTGTTTTATACATAGAGATAAAGCTGCAGGTGTTACGAGATCAAAGAACAAACGCTGACGCACATTGTACATGTGAGTTTTGTTCGATCTTAGTGAAGCATGTGGCATCAAACAGACCCGAGTTATTTGACAGTTTGAGACATGAAAAAGTAATTCCAGACAATTGTTTGATAATTTTGGATTATCGAAATAATAGTTGGGAATAGTTGATGTTATGAGTAAGTTTTATTTTTGATGATAAAAAAATATTGAACACACTATACAAATGTGCATTGGTCAGCAAATATTTTTGAATGTATTATTCATACAACTCAGAAACATTTTACATGTAGACACATTTCTGTCGCATATAATAAATTTGATTTTTATTTCCCATAAACCTGTTCATTTACCTGTAAACCCACGCGAAGTGCCGCGATTTTACTCCCGCGAAGTGACGCAATATTTCTCCAGAGGCGAAGTCACTTCAGGCACTCCAAGCTCATTCGAAGTCACGTTATTTTTCCCCGAGTTACTCGCGCTAAGTGTGGCGTGAAAAAACCACACTTCGCGTGTTTTGCATAATCCTCCAGGCCTGTACTGTAAGCCATATTTTCCCCTTGGAATTTAAAGAAAATGTTCTGTAATATGCACAATGAAATATTATATGAAAATCATCGTTTTAAAACAACGCATTGCGTATCGCGGCTATCTGTGATGGTAGCCGAATCCAGGTTCGGACGGGTTAAGGGAAATAGTCTTTACCGATCATTGCCACTGCGACGGTTGATTCACAAACGTGAACATTACTATATGTGTCAGTTGATATTGTGACAGACCGTCTGTCAGGGTTACCGCTGTCGGTCGCCAATGGCGCCAAATGCGACAAAAAATAAAGTCTGGCACTAAATTCTTTCAGTTGGCGAATTTTAGTGGCGCCAACAAAATAATCTCGGCAATTTCGCCGTGTCAATAAAAAATCGATCGTCGTCTGTTGGCTAGTTTATGGAAGAAGGTGGAGCTAATTAGACGCTACACATGGCCGTCTCGGTCTTTATCAGAGGTGTTAATTGATAAACAATCATAAAACGAAATATATAGACCTCGGCGAATTTATTTTATAATACGTTGTTTCTAACACGGATTTAATTAGCGATGCTTGGTTGACACGACTCTATTGTTACAATGTAACTCACAGATTGCGCTTCAGGCGATCATAACACAATTCATGTATACCCGTTTTTCCTATTTATCACGTGTCATAATAGACTTAAAATTTTGGCATTGTTTTTGGGAATACAAACAAAGCCTTTTAAGGGGTCAGTAATTAAATTATTGACTTACGTGGTGCGATCTCAAGTTGCAAATTGTTCTGGATGTAAATTTTTCCTCTACAGTATACAGTACACGCAAGGTGTTTTTTCCAAATGTCACCCAGTCACCGCGACAGAAATTCATTCTGGGTGACCAGTCACGGTGACGAGGTCACCCTAAAAAAGTTTTGGTCACCCAAACGGCCACCGCGACCATTTACGATGCGCTGAGATATTCGGTCGCGGTGATTCACGGTGGCCGATCGCGGTGACCAACTCGACTGAAATAAAGTATTTTACAATTATTTTATTATATTTATTGGTATACAAAATGTAGAATACATCGATTTCTGTAAATACTTTTTATTTTTCATCTACGGTCTCTATTATTAGCACATCGTCGCCGCGTATTTCTGTTCCGAATTGCCGCTCGAGTATTACTGCATAAAAAATCATCATTTTTAGATACATGTATAATTGTTTCAAAACGTTTTCTTTCCTTCCTGAACTTATATTTATCACGTTTATGTAGATTTAAAATAATAATTCACGTAAACAATGTGCCGTAATTGGTCAATCTTTTTAATCCCAACTTGCCTTTTGTCAATCACGGTGGGTGTGAAAAATATCACCTGTAATAAAGGATGACATATTTAACTCAAAAAATTGTTTGCAAACCCAAGCTATTTGACACAATTACTTCTGAAAGATAACTGTCAATGTTGAGTGAATACGCATATTTGTCTGCGGAGATATTGAGTATCTCTGTCTTACGAAAGTCGACAGACAATGCATCGAAAGTGCGTAAATATTTAAATTATTGTAATAATTATATTGTCCAATGTTCGAATTTCTCAAATGCAAAAAAAATGATCTAGATTTATATCAAAAAGTTCCGAATGTTGTGTACCCGAAACACAATTGCCGTCTGCTATATTTGGTGTACCACAAGGTTCAGTTGAGAGACCTCTCTTTGTTGCGTATTATGCTTTCTTTTATATTTAATTTATTATTTTTTACGGATAACACAAACAACCGGAATATTACGGAAATGCACATCATTAATGACGAAATCTTGATTATCAAAACGAGTTGCTTGTTCGTAGCAGGAACGTAGAATCTGTATATTCTACGTTCGTGTTCGCAGCGTACTTTTTGTTTTGTCATTTACGATTGCCTCTAATTTTTCAGTTTCTGCCAATGTCCATGCTTTCCCAGTTATTTTTTTTTTTCATTTAGCCAAATAAAGTTATTTTTACTGCAAAGTGTTTTCTATATCAAACGTAAAGCAGCAGGTGTTATGAGATCAAAGAATGCCGCCGCGATGGCCGGTTTCTTTGATCTTAGTGAGCACGTGGTATTAAAAAGAAAAAGTTTGAGACATTGACAATAGATTGATATTTTGGATTATAAGATCATAAGTTTGGAATAGTTAAAGTTTGTTTTTTAGATTTATTGTGTTGCCGGGGTTGTTTTACTTGATCCTAAAGTATGTTAGTTTGTTGATAGCGGCATCGTAATTAAAACGATTTGGGCGTCGGAAAGTTTCGAAAAACATCAAATTACAATTATTTTTCTATTTTTTATTGACAATTTAAAGTTAATCAGTAAAAAAACATAACAAATATTCAAGTCTCGACCCGAATGTGGACACCGCGAAACACCGTGACCAGTCACCGCGATTCGCGGTGACAATGGTCACCGCGACCGGACACGCTAATTCGCGGTGACGGGTGACTCAGGGGGGCATTTGGGTGACCAAATTTGCGTGGTCACGATGATTGGAGATCGCGGTGATGGGTGACAATTGGAAAAAACACCTTGCTTGTACTGTATGAATATATCTTTCTTTTTTTTTGGCAATATTCAGTGCCTTCTAACCTTCAGTATTTGTTCATGCTTATCAATACGTATTTAAACCATTGAACATACTTTTGGACAACTTTTGTTTTATTGAAAACTGTTTAAATCGCTAAAATCAAAGAAATCTTAATGTGCGAAAAGTTCACGGACATGTGAGGTCGCGAAAATATATGTCAAACGGGGAATGCATTTTTGAGCTCATGGTGCTGCAGAACACGAACAGAAAATTATGATATGCAATCCTAGAGTATATGAACTCTATGACTGGTGCCCTAACCATTGAAAGTCTCACCTTGGCTCCTGAAAATGTGATTTTGACCCTTGAAAATTTACAAAAATGTTTGAAATAAATTTTGTATCATTTAGATCTATATTATACAGCGTTTGCTATCATGCAATCAAATCTTAACTAAAAGTGGTATGACTCCTCTCTCCTCTAGGGTGCTCTGTAGGCTTTGGCGCAAACTTCTTCTGATTGGCGAATTTGTTGGCACAAACTAAAATTGACCAAGAGGGACAGTGTTTGTTTATGTTATGCAATTCTAATGTCTAGGTTTCAAAGTTGGATTTTCCCCTTTTTATGATTTATCGCGCTATATTTTCCCCGTCAGAAAGCCACAGGTTGTTTTAAAAAATAAAAAAAAAAAATCACTGGTTATTAACTGTTAACAAGATGGCGGTTGTGTTCACCTCGGACAGCGACTCTATGCCTGAGCAGGTGCGTGCAACGGTAAATGCCCGGATGTCTTACCTGATCAATTCTGACACATTTTTAAATATTCAATATGAATTGGCAAACATTTTAGTAAGCTTGCTGAATTATAATTAAATCATTTGCTACGATTGGTTAATCAATATTTCTAGGCCAATGAAAATGGACATAACAAAAATAGTTTATTTGCTTCCCTTACATTGAATACCAATAGTAAATACTGTGCCGTATTGTACCCAACAAAATTTTGGTAATGGCGAGCCGTGAACCAAGAAAGTTAAAAATAACGCGGTGCATCATTACACCTTTACTGTCCATACTTGTGAACTCTAAAGGGCACATTATAAATTCAGTCCCGGTGAAAACTTTCTAGGTCAGAATCGAATTTAGGTCGCCTTTGGTAAAAAACTAGGTCACATGATGATGGTTAAATGAAAAAAAAACATTTACACTCTAGAGACCACATTTATTTACCAATCATCATGAAAATTGGTCAGAATGTTTTAATGATTTCTAGGTCAAGTTGGAAACTGGGTCATTTGGTGTCAAAAACTATGTCACTGGAACAAATAAAATGATACCTTGTTCATGCGCTGTAGATAGATGTCTGACACATAGTATACCAAATTGTCATGAAAGCTGGTCAGTGTTTGTCTTGATGATTTCTAGGTCAAGATTGAATGTAGGTCACCTGAGATTAAAAAGTAGGTCACCAGGTACATGTAAAATCAAATATATTCAGATCATCACAGCTATTTCCTTGGATACAGAAATGTTGCCAATTGCAAGAACTTGATGTTTTCTATGGAAAAATATGAGCGCTACTAATTCCTGTGTGTGTATATCGGGTAGGGCTGAGTATCAATCAAAATGATCGATACGATATTCGTATCAATACAAAATGACCGATATCCGATATATCATATATTTTCAATGAATGAAAAAAAGTGAAAACTGTTTTATTGAAACATATCAGTTAATAAACTGGTTTTCATGTATATCTACCCTGAAGGGCAGTGTTCTTTATATAATTATTATTCTTATAAAAAAAATTAAATACACATGTAAATCGTGAACATGTGGTATAAAGGACATAATTTTCATTGCAAACAGTGTCATTTCTATACAAGTACGCGGCCAAACAATAGTTGAAACAATTAAAAGTTGAATAGTTATCATTTCTCTTTAACTCAAAAAACGGTGGCAAAAATTAGCAGACATTAGTCTGCAAACACATATTTTTCGAGTCACTTATATGCAAACACGCCACTATTTTCAAATGCATATTAAACAATTAGCACATAACCAGTGATTTTGTCTCTTTTAATTCTTAAATGGTCCCGAAAAACAGCGCTAATATGTCTTAAAACACGCCAATTTTCCAGTTACTTCTCTGCATAGACGCTGCTAATTGAATCATTGATAAAAATTGTTTGAACAAATGCAACAAAAAACAATTCAAAAAGGTCGACAGTTCTGAAACAACTGTAATAAGTCGATAATTAATCGGCAAACACGCTAGATTCACAGCAAACACATCGCAAATTAAATAGTAAAATTGATTATTCACAGATAATTACCAGGTGTTACGACCACCTACCTGCGCAGTAATTAATATTGGAAAACCTCGTGTTCTAATTGGTTGAGAGCATAAATCATACGATGCCTTACATTTTATCAGCTGTCAAGATGTGTAGTGCGGTGATTTTTGACACGCATTTCCCGAAAATTTAATGCATCCCGTGGAATCGTCGGCTATTTTAGCGTACTTTTGTAAAAAGTATGCGAAAAACAACGTGATATCAAGCGTCCCGGAAAGCCTACTGGGTCAAACAACGTTTTTTTATCATTTTTGTTTTGATTGATACTTGATCGATACAGGAACGAACGTTCGATACGATATATCAATCGAACCCTATATACCGGTATTCGATATGATACGGGACTCGGTACTCAGCCCTTATATAGGGTGACCATAAAACTGTTGTAAGGCCTTCTTAATTTCATACAACATACAACAGCTTTGCGATCAACCCTCTGTGTATAGGATTTGCTCTAGGAGTAGAAAGATGAGGACATTTTTTGAGATGTAAAATTTAGGAAATCTGTCTTGAAATTGAACTGTGTTAAGTTGAATTACGGACACTTCGGACCATGGACATTTCGGACCAGACACTTCGGACCAGATTTAGAGACACTTCGGACCAGATTTGTAGACACTTCGGACCAGATTTGTAGACACTTCGGACCAGATTTGTAATCATTATAAATCATAGAAATAAAACAAAATTAATTTCACATTATAATATATCTTTATTTAAAATGTTATAATTTTTAAGTTTATAATCGTTTAACTAGGTGTATAACATATTAAAATTCATTGAATACTTTGTGTATGTCGATGTTTTTATTGCAAATTGTTTATATCGTAAATTGCAGCTGTAATTTGCCAACATTGTAACAAGTTGTTGTTTTAACAATTGACAGGTTCGGTCACTGTCTCGCACCTTTTTAAAAGAGCGTTGTGTAGTGTCAAATTGACAAAGTAATTATGAAAAGATTATGTAAAATGGTGATATTACCGTACAAACTGACCATCATAATTTTAAATAAAACAGTAATTATTGATTTATACTCCTAGAATGATAAATATTGACATAGTTATAACCCCAAAATAACAGTACCATAAACATCTGCAAAACAATCAAATCGAATATGTCTATAAAATGAACAGCCTATCACAAAATGAGTCTCACTTTCAATTAACTGACTACTACAAAATCTACATAATTATCCAGTTCTCTAAAATTTCTGAGTAGAAAACAAAAAAGCACTATGATAATAAAAATTGCAAAAGTTTTAACCATGAAATAGCAACCTTCACAAAATATTTCCACATTTGATATTATACACATTCTGCAAAGAAATCGTAAATAGTCAATGAACATGACAATTTGAATAAATAATGTTACTAGACCCGAAATTTACCTAAATTCATCTAAAATTTCGTTTTTGTTGTCTACATTATTAGTTAAACAACTTTAGTTCATAATCTTTACAAGAATTAAGAATCTTTGCAATTAATCAACTGCTAAACTCACGTTTTCTATTAATTTCTTTAATCTTCAGCGGTAATTTCGAAATCGTTCTGTTTGATATTCGTCGGCCTTAAATTCTAATTTAGTAATTGATTTGATGTTTGGGTTTTTTAATAAATTGCTTTTAATCAACATTGGGAAATTTATCGTCAGTGGCGGTGCCAAAATGAGAAGATTATAAATAATAATAAAATCATTACGATTTTGTGGTCCGAAGTGTCACATAATATTTTGCTATAATATTTTCATGGTCCGAAGTGTCATATCAGAGTTTGCGACAATATATTTTCATGGTCCGAAGTGTCTATAAATCTGGTCCGAAATGTCTATAAATCTGGTCCGAAGTGTCCGTAAAATGTGGTCCGAAGTGATGGTCCGAAGTGTCCATGGTCCGAAGTGGGTCGGCACCGTCAAGTTTATTTGGTAACTCAATTTTAAGACTTTGTAAGAGGCGAAAACGTTGAAATTTCTGCTTGATATATTCTTTTACAACATTTTGCCAGTAGAACATACCAATCTATTCTCATTTCAGAGAAAATCTGCTAAAGGAAAGGAAAGGAAGCAAAAAAGGAAGGAGGTAATTATTTTTTTCGTCACAAGATTTCGTTGTTACTAGTTAGATAACAAAGTGAGTCAGTAATGTGAGAATAATGCCACTCCCCAGTCGGCTACATGTATATAAGAACAACGTGACTCTCCATTTAGTATACAAACAACATGTGTCCAGGTAGTACATGTTATGTGTGAACAAAGTAAGTCAGAAATGTGAGAACAATGCCATTCCCATTTTAAGAAAACAGATAGAAGAGTTTATACAATCATTTGTTTGTAATGAATATTTAATAAATATGAAAAAATACTGTTACAGATGTTTTTCATTTTGTGTCAGTTCTGTATTTAAAATACTAATTTTAATGTAAATTAATTTTGGTGGTGTACTGACGGAACATCCTCTATTGTTGAGAGTCACCACCTGACAGGTGGATTGCATTCATAGACACCATGGAAAATTGGCAATTCAGTAGGCTTGAGACAAGATTCATTTGAACCATAAACAGTCCGGGGTGTAACTATAAAAGTTACTTTTTAGTGGATTTATCACCATGATTATGTTCTATAAATTTGCTGTCAGATCACCTTGGTTTAAAATGCAAAGTTTGAATATGGGTAATTTGGCAATGAAAAGTAGTGCAATGCACATGAACCACATTCAAGTGTCACCACATCAGGGGCATTCATCGTTTACAAGTGGCAGTTCTTGTTTGCGTTAACTATAATGTTTGCTAGTACATGTATTAAGCTATACATTTGATGGTATCTTATTATCAATATTACAGGAGAATGCAAAGATGGCTGTGTCAGCAGCGAAAGTAGAAGCTGCAAATCAGGTGGGTAAATATGTGGTGCATTTCGCTGAAAAAAAATTTATATAAGGGAATTTGAATAGTGCAATTTTGATTACTTGGTTAATTTGCTACAATTCTTACAGCCATGGGTACTTGTACTGGTATTTACACAAGTACTGATTTTTGAGTACTTGACTGTACACGGCAAGAGAAGTACCCATGCTCGCTAGTTGCAATTTGCATGTAATTCTGAAGGGTACTGATACAGGGCTTTTTCACCCAAAATTGTGAAGACTCCCTATTGTGAAAAAAATATGGCACGTTATCATTTGCCAAGTGTGAAATTTAAGTTGTGTTACTATCTTACAACATGTATGAAAGGCATTAGATTATAAAAAAAAAGGAATTGCTACATTTGTATAGATCTAAAGTTGCTCAAACACAACTGACATGTTGACACAATGGACATGTTGAAATTGTGATTGAGCAAGTGTTGTCACCATTTACAGCTTATTCTGTATATGATCATGTACCTGTACTTAATAGTTTTGCCTGTCTGTCCGTTGAAGTTTGTTTAAAGTCATAAATGTACCTTGTTTCTGTGAGTTTTTGTTAAAACAGTCTGTAGTTCATTTTTTTGAATCATTCATCTCGGTGCGATTCTTGGAAGATTGTTCTAACCAAACAGGTACTCCCTGCCTTAGTTACTTCCCTTTTAAATACCTACGTATGTGTAAGGGGAAGTAACTACAACCGGGAGTTAAATTCGATTAAATCATGTGAACTTTTTTATACGAATTCTTGCAGTGTAAACAATTCACTCAGACTTTCTTTAGTAAAATTGTGAAATTCCATGCATTTTGTGAATGTTTAGGCCTCAAATTGTGAAAATAATGAAATATTTCCAATTGAGAAGTAGCCGTACATCGGCCTCTGCTAAAGAAGGCAAGAAATCTGTTCTGCCATAGCGTTGCAGAAAAGATAACCACGACCAACAAGGTTTCTCGATCTTTAATGGTCTTGATGGTAAAAGACTGAAAATACAATACAAATCCCATTTTACTATACTGACAATATTTCCGTTACTAAATGCTGAAGATATCTAACAAATAAATTTACGAAATCACAAAAACAGTTGTTACTCTTTACAGAAAGTTAAGACCCTTTTATTAACAGCAACTAGAAAGAATAGATTTGAAAATTGCCCTTATACAAAGTAAGTGTTATAATTCAGTGACAACACTGTACAGATTTAATAAAATCCTTACATATCAGTACTTATTACAAGAAAATGACAAACAAGTAGCTTATATGTGTCTAAGATTACACAGAAATGACAGTTATAAACTCTGACTTAATTTCTTTACAAAGTACGAAAAAGCTATGGTACGAATCACCTGGTGCGAAAGGTTCGAGCGTGACCCATCTTCATAGAAAAGCCCATACTTACTATTACTTACATTTACAATAAAGACAAATCAATAAGGTATCTATCAAAACCCAAAACTTACACTATGTGGGGCCATAAAGACTAGATATCAATACATTTATACAAAACATTTCTTGGCGGTGCACGCCGTTTGCAACGTCTTTTTCATAATAAACTCAACCAGCAAAAACTACGGGAAAGATGTCCCGAAAAGAAACTACATCTGCAAGCGGTGCGCCTGAGTGGACCCTCTATGAAACATACATATACATGTACGATCCAGAACACTCCCCGTCTGGTATGTATATACCACTTATCTTAACAAATACATAGACAATGAAGTCGTACAACAAAACCTAAAGTCGTCGACAAACATACATCTTGATATAGATCTGCGAAATAATAGCAAGTGGTCACACTAAGACCACTTGGACTCGTAAACTGTATGAAAAATCTATCGTAAAATAACAATCAAGCGTTCTACTTCAATTACGTAATCATATGTAATCGTATAAAGTAATCAAAAGGCAAGTATTGAAAAAGGCAAAAGGCAAGTATTGAAAAAGGCAAGTACTGGAAAAGGCAAAAGTACTGAAAACTTTTACACTATACTAAACAGTCAGTTAAACATCTATCTAATAGAAATATCAAATGAACTTTTAATACTAGTGATAATTACCACAATTCGAAACAATTTACAATAATGTCTGAAAATAGCACATTAAATGACTGAATAATTAAATTGAAAAAATGAACTTGACTCTTCCAAACATAGTAAACATGAGACATGTCACATTCACATGTGAATTTATGTAACAAGTAATCAACGATGCAATCATTTGACTTAAAAAATAAAATTGTGTTTTACGCCCATTTCAAACAATCTATTAAAACATTACGTCAGTTTACCTGTCGTTCCTGGAAAACACCAGTATTCGACTACCTCTTATTTAAAGAAACTACCAACTTTCTCCCTATAATAAACATCTTTATAGCATGAATCAAGACACAATAATAATAGCAAATACAAAGTTTCTTGTGTTTCGAAGTTATCAAAGTCTTCCTGTTAAGTTACAAAACAGTTTTTCCTGTGTGAAGTTCACAAAAGTCTATTCACCATCAGATACTAACAACACTAGTTCAGATATTGGACGAGTAAGAATTACGCGTTCTTCATTCCTTGAATATCTTATTTGAACTTTTCTAACGTTACCGTCAGAACTAGGAAAAACCTTGTTAACTATGGCCATAGGCCATTCGTTTCGGCACACTTCTTTGTTCTTCACGAAAACGACATCTCCTTCTTTCAAGTTCTGCGTTTCGTCCGTCCATTTACGTCTGCTTTGTAATGTATGTAAATACTGAGACTGCCAACGCTTCCAGAATCTGTCTGATAACACCTGAACATATTTCCACTGTGAGCGTGGATCCACTTTACCAAAGGTAGGTATGTCAAGGGTACCGGAACCAGCTTTCTGGGTGACCAACATTGAAGGAGAGAGAATTTCAGGACACTCCGGATCTGTTGAGACTGCGACAAGTGGACGTCCATTGACAATCGCGCACACTTCTGCTAAAACTGTCGTCAGAATTTCATGAGTCAGATATTTGGATTCACTAAGGATTGAATTCAGAATGTTTCTAGTCACACCAATGAGACGTTCCCATACGCCTCCCATGTGAGATGCATGTGGTGGGTTGAAGATCCACAAGGCTCCTTTATCATTAAGAAATTGTTTAACAGTTCCATCTTCCACATTAACTGCATTTACACCTAATTCATTTACAGTCCCAATGAAATTAGTCCCTCGGTCCGAGCGGAATATTTTTACGTCACCTCTCAATGCAATGAATCTGCGCAAGGCATTTATAAACGCAGAAGAACTAAGAGCTTCAACTACTTCTATGTGTATCGCCCTAGTTGTCAGGCACGTAAATATTATAGCCCAGCGTTTGTTGTTAGCCTGGCCTCCTCTCGTCTTTCGCATCACGACTTCCCATGGTCCAAAAGTATCAACGCCAACAGCTGTGAATGGTGGACCTGGTTCAAGACGATCAGAAGGGAGATCTGCCATCTTCTGTACCTCTTGCTTTCCCCGTAGCTTTCTACACTTCACACATTTCTGTATCAATGACGACACCAATCGTTTGCACCCTATTACCCAAAACCCAGCTACACGGACAGCGCCTTCAGTTATATGTCGACCCTGGTGCTGGACTTTGGCGTGAAAATGTCTGACTAGAAGTATAGCAAGATGAGACTTCTTGGGTATGATGAGTGGTGTCTTCTCTTGAGTGGGGGTTGAAGCATGTCGTAAACGTCCACCGACTCTTAGTAGACCGTGTTCATCTAGCACTGGATTTAGAGACACAATAGGACTGTCTTTTTTCAGCTGTTTACCATTTTCTAGGCAATCTACTTCAACTTGAAAGTAAGTTCTCTGAACATTACGAATGATCTGTCTCTCTGCCTTTATGCGATTTAGTAGACTGTGCGATTCCTTACAGATGTGCCAACCTTCACATTCACTCTTCCTTTGATATGTATGAACAATGTGAATCAAGAAACATACAGCTGTAACCAAACATGTCCAAGTGGAGAATTTTTCAAATCTTGAGGAAAAAGTCTCTGATTGTTCAGTTTTCAAGGTACACACATGCTTTTCTGGTCTAACTTCACAGTCGTCGTCTGGGTTCACAATTTCGTACTTGTTTGGTGGAGCTTCACATGGTACACTGTCTTCCCTCCGAAATTCTGGCCCTTTTATCCAAACACTGTCATTTATATCTGTGATATTAGCATTGTGTCTGGTTGCGTAATCCGCTGGATTCTCTTCAGTGTAAACATACTGCCATTGACTCGGTGTAGAAACATTTCGGATTCTTTCTACCCTGTTGCTTACATAGGTGTAGAATCTGCGAGTTGAGTTGTTGATGTAACCTAGTACAACACGGCTATCTGTGTAATATGTAAACTTGGTGAGGGGAATATCCAGATGTTCGGAGATTGTCTCCGCGATCTCTGTGCTCAGAACTGCTCCGCACAGCTCAAGTCGTGGGATAGTGTGTCCTTTAGATGGAGCTAATTTAGCTTTCCCCAGTATGAAACCTGTCCTGGAACACTTTTCTTCGTCTATAGTTTTCAGGTATGCCACAGCGGCGATGGCCTTTTCTGAGGCGTCAGAAAAGACATGTACGGTCATGTCCCTAGCTAGACTGAATGACAAGTCTGTATACATGCGAGGAATGGTGACTTTCTTTAAGTCCTCCAGAGAGTTTCTCCACTCATTCCATTGTTTCTCGTGTTCCGGTGGAAGCGGAGAATCCCAGTCCACTCCAGGTGGAGTTGCTTCACGTAGAAGGATCTTGCCAGTGATTGTAATGGGAGCAATAAACCCAACTGGATCGAAAATACTGTTTACAAGAGAAAGCACATTTCTTCGGCTAAATAGTCTCTTTTGAAACACCAAATCAAATGTAAATGAGTCACTATTTAAATTCCAATACATTCCAAGACTACGTTGAGTTGGCAGACTACATATATCTATTTCTGGTTGCATTGATCTCACCTTGGTGCCGAGATCTTCCGAGGGGAAGGCAGCCATAACCTCTACATCATTTGACGTGATCTTGTGTAATCGGATGTTACCTTCTTCTTTCAGGACTGTTTGGGTGCTTTTCATCAATTTGATTGCTTGGTCGGCGTCTGGTTTCGAGGCCAAGGCGTCGTCAACGTAGAAGTTTCTTGAAACAAAGTTCCTTATGTCACTGTTAGTATTTTCGACCGTCTTCCTTAATCCATAAGATGCGACAGCGGGTGACGAAGTATTTCCAAATACATGGACCCTCATTCGGTATTCTATGATCTCTTTGGTCGGATTATTATCTCTGTACCAAAAGAATCTAAGAAAATCTCTATGTTCTTCATTCACCCTAAACCTGTAGAACATCTGCTCCACATCCGCGGTTATGGCAACTCGGTCTCTACGGAAGCGAAGCACTAGACCTAGGAGGCTATTAATCATATCAGGTCCGGACATTAGAACTGAATTCAGTGATGTGTTCTGGTACATCGCCGATGAGTCGAAAACTCCTCTTATTTGGTCCGGCTTTCTTGGGTGGTAGACTCCGAACAAGGGAAGGTACCAGCACTCGCCTCTGTCTGTTTTTGGAGCAACTTCAGCAGCTCCGCTGTTGAGAACTTTTTCCATAAATGCAACGAGGTGTTGCTTCCTCAGGCCATCTCGTCTTAGGGTTTTGTCTAGGTTTTGTGCTCTTTGCCAGGCCTGTTGTCGGTTGTTTGGTAGTACCGGTCTGTTGGGCTTGAAAGGTAGAGGGGCCGACCAAAAACCATCTTTGTCTTTCACCATTTCATTGTCCATGAGATGAATAAATTCTTTATCTTCCATTGACATACCAACTGTGTCGTCCTTCGGAGTTCTTAGAAAAACACCATCTCCCCTGAAGTCTGGAACTGACTGTGTCGATAACAAGCATGATTCGTTTGTGTCTTTCACATGTAGACTATATTTGCATGGTGACATAAGGGTAGCACGTCCATTAGGCATTACATAAGTCTTATGCACTGATACAACATTGGGTGTATGGAGCTTCCCTAAACAAACTTCACCAATTATGACCCAACCAAGGGGAAGTCTCTGAGCAAAGGGCATGCCACGTCCAGCTATCACCTGATCTTTTACATGATGGACGTCTGGAAGGTCTCGGCCTATTAGTAACTGCACTTTGTACTGTGGTTGAAATTCAGGAATTTCTCCGGCTAAATGACTTAGATGACTGTATGCTTTGGCAACATCAGGGGTAGGTATTTCAGATGATTCGTTAGGAATCTCGTCACACTCAGTTACCATAGGAAGATTTAAGTCCACATCACCGTTGATAGATCTTACACAAAGATTAGTAGCGGTCCTTCCAAACTGTGTCACCCTTCCCGAGCATGAGGAAAGCGTGTAACTTGTAGCTTCTGCATTCCAACATAGGCTGTCAAACAGTTCTTGGGTAGCGAGAGTTCGATTACTTTGGTCATCGACTATGGCATAGACTCTTACAGAAGTATGAGGTTGTCCCGATGGGTAGACATCAACAAGAATCGTCTTGCTGCATGACCTTCCAATAAAGCTATCTCCACACAAAGTCGTACATCTAGTTGAAACCTGTGGGAATTCTGTGGATACTGGATTCTTAGATCTCTCCCCGCCATGATTTATACCCGGAGTAGGTTGCTGAAATTGATCTGTATGCATAATTGTAAGATGTCTCTTATTACATATATTACACTTAAACTCTGCTTTACAGTCTTTAGCGATATGGTTGGTTGAGCACAGACATTTGTAGCAAATGTTCTTGCTGTAAAGAAACTCTCTTTTCTTATCAAAGGACATGTCTTTGAAAGTCTTACACATCACCAAAGAATGTCCAGCCTTATGTATTGGACACCTCTTAGGTTCTTCCACTACATCCTGTTTACGAGTGAATACACCTACATCTCTAACAGCAGCCCTAGTTGTGGTTGGACCTCTATGTAGTGGTTGAGGTTCGAACTGGAAAGCTGGGTCATTCCGTATTTTGGCTTGATCTGTAATGAATTCATGCAATAGTGACAATGGTGGGAATGAGACACTGTTCTTCTGTTTGTACACATAGGCTTTTGTCGCCCACCTCTCTTGCAGACCATATGGCAGCTTTCCGACGATTGGTGCTATACCTACAGTGGAGTCAAAATATGAGAGAACAGTTTGATATTTATCATCACTCTTCAAAGCAAGAATTTCTGCTAGAATATCTGCTAAGTCATAAAGTCTACTTTGGTCTTTATTACTAAGTTTCTGAAATTTCTCTAGCTTAGCAAGCACAGTTCTATGTACAATCTCTGGTGAACCGTATCTATCATCAAGTCTGGACCATAATTGCACTAGACCTTTGCTGGGGTCGCTGAGGTAAGCCATACGTAGACTCAATGCGAATTTCTGTGATTCTGTTCCCAAGTACTTCACCAAAAGATCCAACTCTTCTACTGCGCTGACCTTTAATTCCTGTGAAACATTTTTGAAGCTAGACTTCCATGCCAAATAATTATCAGCTCTATCATTAAACTTCTGTAATCTGGACAACACTAACTCCTTTTTTAATAAGAAATGCGACAATGATTCTTTCTCACCATTATGTTCTTGAACACTTCTTTCATGAATTTGAGTTTGCACTTTGTCAGAATTTACAACCTTATTGTCAGCTGTATTGCATAAATTTAGAACAAAGTCAGCAGTTCTGTTCTGTTTGACCTCAACATCTATTTCACTATTTACTTTAGAATATGCATCACTCTTGTTTAGGACTTCTAACTCTGCCTCAGCTGCTGCCAATTCTTTCTTCTCATTCAATAGTGCCAATTCACTTTCTAAGTTTGTACGTAGTTTATCATGTGCAGCCTGTGATATCTGTTCTTTTTCTTGTAAGGAAGCTATGTTCTGTATTACTTTCATCTCCTCTTCAGCAATTTTCACTTTTGCTCGGGCTGCCTCGGCCTTCGACTTCGCAAGCACTATGCTGTCTGCAATACTGCTACCGGTATATGATCTTGGAAGTGAAGAGTGAATTCTAAAACTTCCACTTCCAGGCCTTTCATGTGTCAATGTCATGGCTAATTTCTTTCTAAAGTCTTCGTATTCTATAAATCTTAACGAATGTGTCTCTTCAAGAATTTCTAACTTTGAAGTTGACTCAAACACTCTAGAATTTAGTAGATAGTCCCCGTAACTCTTATAAACTGTCAAATATTTCTTTATTTCTGTTTCTAGCTTAGTCTGAAGAACTACACCTTCAGTAACTGGTGACTGCATCAAACAGTGAACATTGTTCCATGTGCTCGACAGTTCCCTTTCATAGTGGTCA
This sequence comes from Saxidomus purpurata, assembly GCA_022818135.1. Lineage (NCBI taxonomy): Eukaryota > Metazoa > Mollusca > Bivalvia > Venerida > Veneridae > Saxidomus > Saxidomus purpurata. Next base: position 40,166,153 of record JAFMSR010000001.1, on the reverse strand, counting down.
ACCTTTTCATCAAAATACTCCATAGCTTTCGGTGTGAGTTTTCTGATCCTTTTCTCAAGTAGGGATTGTGACATTGAACCGGAAGTTGTTTAGTAAGTGTGGGTTCCACAAAGTCTCTCTGTCATCCGTCTTCTTCAACCGATATAGTTCTTTTACTGTTCTGCCATAGCGTTGCAGAAAAGATAACCACGACCAACAAGGTTTCTCGATCTTTAATGGTCTTGATGGTAAAAGACTGAAAATACAATACAAATCCCATTTTACTATACTGACAATATTTCCGTTACTAAATGCTGAAGATATCTAACAAATAAATTTACGAAATCACAAAAACAGTTGTTACTCTTTACAGAAAGTTAAGACCCTTTTATTAACAGCAACTAGAAAGAATAGATTTGAAAATTGCCCTTATACAAAGTAAGTGTTATAATTCAGTGACAACACTGTACAGATTTAATAAAATCCTTACATATCAGTACTTATTACAAGAAAATGACAAACAAGTAGCTTATATGTGTCTAAGATTACACAGAAATGACAGTTATAAACTCTGACTTAATTTCTTTACAAAGTACGAAAAAGCTATGGTACGAATCACCTGGTGCGAAAGGTTCGAGCGTGACCCATCTTCATAGAAAAGCCCATACTTACTATTACTTACATTTACAATAAAGACAAATCAATAAGGTATCTATCAAAACCCAAAACTTACACTATGTGGGGCCATAAAGACTAGATATCAATACATTTATACAAAACATTTCTTGGCGGTACGCCGTTTGCAACGTCTTTTTCATAATAAACTCAACCAGCAAAAACTACGGGAAAGATGTCCCGAAAAGAAACTACATCTGCAAGCGGTGCGCCTGAGTGGACCCTCTATGAAACATACATATACATGTACGATCCAGAACAAAATCCCTGTGATATATACTTTAAAGTACTTTTATGTTGAAGTACTTTTATGTTGTTACTCAGTACAGGCATGAACTGAGTACTCAATTGAATACTTTTGAAGTATACAACATTCAGTGACTACTTGAGTATTGGTACTCCATAGTGATGCCGTTGTTTATCTGTCGACAAAAGTAGTCGGTATAAATTGAGGTAAATAATATCAGAAATCGTGTTTCAAGTAAAGATATTAATAATTATGTTGAATGGTTTCAAATTTCTTGAACTTGGTAATAATTTGACTAATTAAATTTTGAGTACTCGCTATATATTTCATTTGTACTATTAGTCCATTTGTTTTGTACACATTTCAGATTGAAGATCCCTTGTCTATGCTGGAGCCATTTAAAAAGTTTGAAAGAAACGGGTAAGGTTTTGAAAGCCCGTTTACAAAGAGGGCCATTTTCTGATATGTTGCCACTTTTTGATACGGTAACTCTGGATTATATTGAATTTAAATTATGCCCTTTGTTGGGCTTCAAATATTTTGCTTAAGTTTTTAATCAGGCTACTATCTTGTACATAATCTTGGTTGCCACTCTTTGGAATGAATTGAAACTTTTATTGAAGACTTCAGGGGTATTATGGTATAAGCTAAGGACTGAAGTTACCGCAAATAATGGCCCATGTTTGACTTAGAACATTTGGCTTCTATTATGGTTTTATCTTAAGTGACCAATGGCAGTGTTGATGTCATGATGCCGATTTATTTACCACTGCATATCTTTTAGCTCAACTTTTTCAAGAAAATGTGAGCAATCTTACTTGCCTTGGTGTTTTTGTGTGCGTTGGCATCACACCTTGGTTAAGTTTTCCTTACTACCCTACTTTAAGAACTCTCCTGTTATTGACAAGCCATTGTATTGTGAGTTTAGTTATACTGTGTCAGAATGGACAAACAGAGGGGGACTAGTGGGGACATCTGTGTCCTTCCGACATATTTCTAATACTCACATCTGAGGACTTATTATCTTTTCCAGTGTTTCCTTGACTATAGAGTTCAAGCGTTGCCAGGATATGGATACAGATACAAAAGAATTTGTCTTTCAGCTGTGCAAGAAAAATATGCAGTCATTGTAAGTCAGTTCTCATTCTGCAGAATTAAAATATGGTTTAACAGAGAACACAGAAATCGTGTCATTCACGAAAATTGTACCTACATAGTGATTACCAACATGTTTTACACCGTTAGAATGTATTAAAATTATGTTACACTTTTGATATTATATACCAGCATTATCTTACTATCATCAGACGTTCATTTTAAGCAAAAAAGCTGCTGACCAACTTGAGCAGTGCCTGATACTGTTTTATAATTTCAGGAACATCGTAACTTAAATTATTCCAAAGTAGGAACATGATTGTCAATTAAAATGTTAGTAATAAAAATGTTACTGGATGTTCTTTCTCCCCACGCGGGTGGTCACTTAGTTTTGCATTGGCTTATATAGGAAAAACTTTAAAAATCTTCTTCTCTGAAACCACAAGGCCTAGAGCTTAGATATTTGGCATGTAGCATTGGCTAGTGGACCTCTGCCTCACTTGTTTTACAAAGACGTATATAGGGAAACCTATTTGGTATATAACATTGTCTAGTGATCTTCCACCAGGCAAGTGGACTTGTACCAAGGTGAGCAATATAGGGCTATCTTGGCCCTCTTGTTTTTGAATGGGTTTAAAAGAAGAAACCATTTGCAATGACAACAGGGAAGGCTGAAAATTGGCTTATTTTTTATGGTGTATTTCTGCAGGTATGAGAATTGTGGTGCACATGGCTGGAAAGAGCGAGAGAAGCGTGAAGAACTGACGGAGGACAAGGCGTTATTCCTCATTGTTAGAAATACAGACCGCGAACCTGTTGCATATGTTCATTTTAGATTTGATATGGAATTTGATGAAGAAGTATTGTATTGGTAAGACTTAAGTGTTTTCATGTCAGGGTGAGCTATTAGGATTGCTCACTGTCCGTTGTCCACTCACATTTGGGTGAGCTATTAGTATTTCTCACTGTCTGTTGTCCGTTCACATTTTCCTTCAAACGAGATCTCCAATGAAACCATTAGGCCAATGTTGATGAAACTTGGCAGGAATGTTTCTTGTATGAAGCCCTATCATAGTTGTTCAAATAATTCCATTCCAAGCAGAACTAGTCGCCATGGCAATGGAAAAGAAAAGCTTTAAAATGATCTTCTCAAGAACAGAAAGGCCCAGAGCTTAGATATTGGGCATGTGGCATTGCTTAGTGGACCTCTACCAAGATTGTTCAAATTATGACCCCCGTATCAAAATTGGGGGGTGTGTCACTTGTCTTTACATAGGTGTAAGAAAAACTTTAATTTTTTTCTTCTCTGAAACCACAAGACCTAGAGCTTAGATATTGCCTGTAGCATTGCTTACTGGACTTCTACCAAGATTCTTCAAATCATGACCCCCGGGTCAAAATTGACCCGCCAAGGGGGTCACTTGATTTTACATAGGCTTATATAGGTAGAACTTCAAAACTCTTCTTGTCCAGAACTTAGATATTTGGAATGTAGCATTATATAGTGGTTCTCTATGAATTTTGTTCAAATTAGGTGAGCGATATAGGGCCATCTTGGCCTACTTGTTATTAAGAGCTACGAATATAACAAAAAAGGGGTGGTGGTGGGGTAGAAGTAATGTATGGATATCAAGTATTTTGATATTCTCGTAAGAACATTGCTCTATAGTACTGTACCAAAATGGAAAAATACATACATGTACATATATAATAAAAGTGAAAATTACCTGGCATTTGTATCTGTATTACCTTTGTCATTTAGAATCTTATTTGTGTTGATAACTCTTACATTCATTAAACAGGTTCTTTTAATTTAGTTGCATAGCAGATAACAGATTTCTTTAACTGTGCTATCTTATCAATTTTTACCTTATGTTTAGAATTGTTTTTGCTCTGTTACTTAAGCTTATCATTTAGCAGCTGTGTGTAACAACATGCAATCTTTTTTTACAGCTATGAGATTCAGTTGACTGAACCTTTCAGGAGAAAAGGTTTAGGAAAGTTTCTGATGCAGATTCTGGAATTAATGGCATACAAGTAAGTAAAGCTTTAAAGTTGTATGGAAGCACTTTGCTGGCGTTTTAAGTGAAGTTGTACGCAAGGACTTAAGTGATTTTTTAATGCAAGCTCTTTCGGTAAGTGAAGTTATATGCAAAGGCTTTAAGTGAAGTTGTATGCAAGCACAAGACCTCAAGCTTAGATATTTGGCATTACAGTTGTCTAGTTTATATTTGGAGAGTGAACATAATTAAGTTTTGTTTTATTGGCAAGCACTGAGAATAGTTGAGCATGCTGTCTTACGTGCAGCTCTTATACTATTTGCAGACAACCTACAGTGTTCCAGGTAGGATTTTAACAAGGCAGGATGCTGTAGGTAAAAGGGCACTTTAGAGTGCGCAAAACTGTGATAAAAAGGGCATGTTCAGATGCTCTTGTATTTCAATTAGATTAACATTTTCAACACTTACTAACTGACTTTTAGGTATTTCTGAACTCCTATTAAACTATTGGTGCCCTATAGAAAAGGAATCGTGTGTATTTTGTCATCAAATCCAAAAGAAATGTGCTTATTAACAAAATGCAAAGGTCCTGTCAAAAAGAGCATAGCAAGGTGCCAGAGAAAAGGGCAGGTTGCATAAGAACAGGGGCAGGATGCTGCACCCTTCTTTTTTGTGCTGGCTGCAACACTGAACCTATCATTGGTAGTAAGCAGGAGGGGCATTGTGTGATGCATTTTCTTACTGGTATATGAAATATACTCTTCATTCTGCTGTTGTAAACTGCTTGTCTATGATGACCAATCACTGCGCAAAATTGAAGTGAAAGTTCTGTAGAGCCCTTTTATAAGTGACTCCAGGCATTCACAGTGTGAAACTGTGACTCTGAGACTGCCAGTTCTGTAAAGCATAAACACTAGGAACTGCTTGCATAATTCATTTGATGTCATTTGAAGTCAATATTCTCGCACAGGTATCGGTGTCACCCCTTTGCTGAGTTTGGATGGTATGTATTGGAATGAAATTTCAATGAAGGTCTTCCAGAAGTCTCTTATCTCTTTACTAAAATTCAATTTGTGTTAAAAAAAATTGCTCAGGTGAGCGATATATGGCCATGATGGCCCTCTTGTTAAATGATTACGGTTTTTAGTTTATACTTAGAGAGTGAACAGAATTATGTTTTCCTATTTACTGACAAAAGTTTTGTTTTATTTGCAAGCACTGAGTATAGTCGAGCATGCTGTTTTACAGACAGCTCTTGTACTATTTGCGGATTAACTAGATTCCTTCGGGAATTATTGGTAGTAAGAAGGGGGGTGGGGGGCATTGTGTGATGCATTTTCTTACCGCTATATGAAATATACTCTTCATTCTGCTGTTGTGAACTGCTTGTCTATGATGACCAATCACTGCGCAAAATTGAAGTGAAAGCTCTGTAGAGCCCTTGTATAAGTGACTCCAGGCATTCACAATGTGAAACTGTGACTCTGAGACTACCAGTTCTGTAAAGCATAAACACTAGGAACTGCTTGCATAATTCATTTGATGTCATTTGAAGTCACTATTCTACTCACTCGGGTATCGGTGTCACCCCTTTGCTGAGTTTGGATTGTATGTGTATTGGAATGAAATTTCAATGAAGGTCTTCCAGAAGTCTCTTATCTCTTTACTAAAATTCAATTTGTGTTAAGAAAAAATCCTGGTTAGTTATCTCAAAAACTAATGCTTACCATTTGCTTGACCTTCCATGTCATTGAGCTTCAATCCAGTATCTGTAGCAGACTGGGTAATAGCAACTTCAATGCTGAACTTTGACAAGAAAGAGGAATAATTTTGCAAATATTCAATAGTGGAAATATTAAAAAAGGAAAGCAGTCTGTTTTTACACACCAAAAAAAAACCCTTTTGGGTCTTAAAATTATGTTGGTTGTGTAAATTTTTGTTCATTCCCATTTCAGAACAGAGATGGTAAAAGTGATGCTGACAGTTTTCAAATCAAATGACTCTGCTGTTTCATTCTTTATGGAGGCTCTCAAGTAAGTCTTCTCCAAAGATGATTTTGTTTTTGTGGAGAGTGTTTATGGTTTATACACAGTATTAAATAATCAGTACGGCTTTTCAGATCATAAATCAAAGAACAATTAATTCGTATCTGCAAAACTTTCAAAAATGATGTGCTGATTTTGACAGTTCTGGTCGTTTATAGATGTATAGTTAAACATCAGTTTGAGATAGAGAAGTACTTATATTCAGTATTTTGCACTCGATGAGATAAATATTTCATTCGGTTTCTTGTGGAATGAGCAGTTGGGGGTAAATAAAGGGGGATGGACAACAGGTGTTGCACAATCCTTTTGATGAGCAAAATGTGATTCATTGGTCCAACCTTTATTTCCATCACAAAATGACCTTTTGTATTGATTTTCATGTGATAAAAGTGTTAATTACTGTGGTTAGAGATGGACCAAGAGGTGTGTGCTAATAAAGAGAAATAGCTAATTGGGCTGAGGCAGCTGTTAATTGATTTCCTAGACATAACTGAAATCAACTACATACTCATGTAAAACAAGAAAACAAATACCAATCCAGTTGGCATCATTTCAAGATGGAAATATTTTCCAAAATAATTTGTACAGGCTAGGCAATTTGGCTTAAGGCTCTGTATTTCTCGGAAATAATTCTGGGATTTTATTTTGTTCAAGGTATGAGATTGATGACATATCACCCGAGGATGGAATGTATGAGGATGAAGCACGGTACTGGATCCTCAGCAAGACAATCCGACGGAAAACTCCCGCACAGAAACCTTCAGCTAAAGCAAGCGGAGTTGAAGCGAAAGTTAATGGACATGGACACGCACATGCTCACACTCACACGAACGGCTGCTGCCATTGATAATGAATGAATTGCAACTAAAAAAAGTTGTCACATATAATAAAAGTAACCTTTTTGCTTGATAGGGCAGAATTTAATTTAACAAAAAACACTATATGTTGAGGGAATGTATATTTTGAGGTATGAAAAACCACTTGTTGCCCAGTGAAAAGTACACTTGTGATGCTGCAAATAAACCCTGAAGATGCTGCAAATTGGAGGCATGCCACTCATCAGCATGGGTTAACGGAAGGATTATTCCACATCTTGAAAAGTGCCTCACTTTTTGCACTCTTCCCGAAAAGTGCCTGACATGTCAGACAAAATTTTAGCCTGTCAGGCAAATTTTTGCTGCTGTCTGACCGAATGTTGGGCACATTATGGCCTTTAACACAATAGTTTCTTTTGTTCGGTCAGGCCAAAATTTTGATCTGTCGGGCGAAGTTTAGCGTTGCACTGTTAAAAATCTTTTCGGGAAGACTGTTTTTGAACTTTGCCTTTTTAAATGCTGAAAAGTTTAAAAATTTTAAAAACATTTCAGACCTTGGAAAATGCTTTAAAAGTGCTGCAATCAAATTTGTATTATCATTGAAGATGTTTGAATACTTGTGTAATGTGTATACACTCGGCTGCAATCCATGTGATAGAAGTTGCATAAATGTACAGGACATAATATCAGATTGCATTACTCCATCTTTTTTTACATTGTGACAATTTACATTTAGTGTTTTTGATTTCTTGAAAATTGAAACATCTTGATATGTATGCCTACAGTGGTCCCAATGACCTTGTGACTACCTGACTGAGATGTGAAAGATGCTGAAATTCCTGTAAAGTACATGCTTTACCTCCCGATTCCGATTATGAGAAAGGAAGGTCATTCTCAGAAAATTCAGGTCTATTCTGATCTAATTTGCTTGACTAGCATCACTTATTGACTTGACGCCGACTGTCAATCAAATCATATCTTTACACACCTCCATGCGTTCTGTTTTTGAGAGTTTACCTCCGACAAGACTGGTAAAAGACTGTTTGGGTCTTGTCCGTGGATAGATGAATGTATCATGTAACAATTATATAAAAATGATGAAAAAGTAAGTTTAATTACTACGAAGGGCTTTATATCAAACTAACACTAAGAACTGAAAGAAATTTAAATGATACTTTGCTTACAGAAATAGTTAAACCGGCATTAAATTGTGACCACGGACCAAGGTCCGTGTCGTGACCCATGTTAAACGTGTCGGTTACTTTTGTCATTTTACATTAATTCATAATTATCTAGATTAATTAAAATCTTTTTCAAACGCTTTAGTTTTTCACGGAAACTTTCAGTAGAAAGAATGGATAATTTAGTAATAATCGTAATTATACTTCGTCTATGGAGACTAAAAGTATATGTTGGTGAGCATCATACGAAACCTTAGTTTTTAGGAATGATATTAGAATTAATAATTATAGCATTTAACTAATATTAGATATAGATAGGCAGAGGGCAATTGTTGAAAAGTTTAAAAAAAATATTTGTAATCTCCACTAACTGTACGCATTACATATTATGTATGTTCTGACACAAATATTTTGTTAATGTGACTTCAAACATACGTGCTGCACTAATTTCTTGCATAACCGATCACTGTTTTCTATGTCATGGACATAAACACACGCGTGTCATGAAAGATAATACATAATATACAGTGTGACTTCTTGCCTTTGTTTCGGTAATTCACCGGGAGATATGTTTGATATACATCTCAATGCCACCCTGCTTGACTGGTCAGATTTCATGATACAATAAACATGTATGATCCATCTAATTAAATATATTGTTGACTAGTAAAACTTGCATGTTTCGTTTGTATTTAATAGATAATAATTGTTGGTCCTCTGACATCGCTATCACCATTATTAAATGCCGCTTTGCCAATAAACTTTGAAACTTCAAACTTTGATATTTTGATACATCTTGAGAATAAAATACTAGGATACATGTAAATACTGACCACGGCATACAAAAAGTACTATATATGAACGAGCATATTTTCCATGGTGGTGAAAAAAAACCCTGAAAATTCATGGTGAATACGCCAGGGTAAGCTTTTCTAATTGATGATTGTCCGTCGTTCGTCCTCCGTCAACATTTTGATTCAAATGACATCTCTGAAACCACTAGGCCAATATTGATAAAACTATGCAGGAATGTTCCTTGCATGAAGCTTTACCAAAATTGTTCAAAGAATTCCATTCCATGCAGAACTCTGGTTGCTATGGCAATTAATAGGAAAAACTTTAAAATCTTCATCTGGCATGTAGCATTGTCTAGTGGACCTCTACCAAGATTGTTCAAATTATGACCCCCTGGTCAAAATTGACCCAGCGCGGGTGGTCACTTAGTTTTGCATAGGCTTATATAGGAAAAACTTTAAAAATCTTCTTCTCTGAATCCACCAGGCCAAGAGCTTAGATATTTGGCATGCAGCATTGGCTAGTGGACATCTACCAAGATTGTTCAAATTATGACCCCCAGGTCAAAATTGACCCCGCCCGGAGGGTCACTTAGTTTTGCACAGGCTTATCTAGGAAAAACTTTAAAAATCATCTTCTCTGAAACCACAAGGCCTAGAGCTTAGATATTTGGCATGTAGCATTGGCTAGTGGACCTCTACCAAGATTGTTCAAATTATGACCCCCGGATCAAAATTGACCCTGCACAGGGGGTCATTTAGTTTTACATAGGCTTATATAGGAAAAACTTTAAAAATCTTCTTCTCTGAAACCACAAGGCCTAGAGCTTAGATATTTGGCATGTAGCATTGCCTAGTAGACCTCTTCAAAGTTTGTTCAAATTATGCCCCCGGGGGTTAAATTGACCTTGCCCCGGGGGGGGGGGTCACTTGTTTTACAAAGACGTATATAGGAAAACCTTTTTGGTATATAACATTATCTAGTGATCTTCCAGCAGGCAAGTGGACTTGTACCAAGGTGAGCAATATAGGGCCATTTTGGCCCTCTTGTTTACATTACTATATTTTCTAAAATGTTTTTTTTTTATATATTAAAATATTTTCTGTTTCGGGATCCTTTCGGCATTTTGTGCACTCATTTCCCCTGCCTTCATTAGAGTGTAAGTTTAAAATGTATGCACATAATGCGTGATATGTATATTGTTCTTTTTTAAAAATGAAACAAAATTTCGAAAACAAAACAAAAATCCCTTTTAATTGGGTTTCCATCCCAGTCAAAATGTGCAAGTTCAGCATGTAGATACTGCGCCTGAACACTTGAGTGTGTCGGAGGTTTTGTTATCTATCGATCGCGTGGTCAGTAGGCGGAGCGATCGATACTTTTGCATCATGTCAATTGCTTGACAGTACATGAATATACACCGCTGGTAAGATGTCGGTTAAGTTTGATAAAATGTACTGTGTAGTACAGGCACCATGCATCCAGGTCAGTAAAAATGGGAGTTTTGATTAAACGTCAAGGGAAAAGACTGTGTAACAGAAATGAACAAATCTTTAACAAAATGTGATCACGCGTGTTCATGTAATTTCTTGTGTGAGGATCAAGATTCAGAATCATTTACATCTGCAGTATTTACTAGCAGTGATGTATTCAATGTGCATATTTACATTTGTATTTGCAATGTTTTGATTCTATCATGAGATATTGTATACATGGAAAATGAATTTTTTACAAGAAATGTATTTGTAAATGTGTATTTTGTTTTTGTCTTTGAGTCAGTTATGTGTTGTAGGCTCAGAAACCTATTTCCTACAGCAATTTATCCCTAACTTCTTCCCCCTGCAATTTAAAATGGACACTTAACCCCAACCCTGCTAAATTTGAACATTTTCATTTTAGTCCAAGTGTATCTTTCACTTTGTTTTTCTGGTACTACTGTTCAAAGTGACCATATGATCATTTCTTTAAGAAAAGCATTAATCACTGATTGGTACTTTCAGAGTAATGTACATTTCCATAGAAACAAAATAAGAAAGTCCCGCTAAGTTTGCTTGAACATAGCTGGATGAAAACAAATTGGGGGAATCATTGTTATATATAACCCCAACCTGACTTGGTCAAAATTTCCCCTAATTTTAGCTCACCTGGCTTTGCTAGGGTGAGGTTTTAGGATAGATGAGTGTCCGTCGTCTGTCAATATTTTGATTCAAACGACATTTCTGAAACCACTGGGCCAACGTGGATGAAACTATGCAGGGATGTTCCTTGCACGAAGCTCTACCAAAATTGTTCAAAGAATTCCATTCCATGGAGAACTCTGGTTGCTATGGCAAAAAATAGGAAAAACTTTAAAAATCTTCTCTGAATCCACAAGGCCTAGAGCTTGGATATTTGGCATGTAGCATTGTCTAGTGGACCTCTACCAAGATTGTTCAAATTGTGACCCCTGGAGGGTCACTTACTTTAACAAAGGCCTATATAGAAAAACTTTAAAAATTTTCTCCTGAAACCACAAGGCCTATAGCTTAGATATATGGCATGTAGCATTGTCTAGTGGACCTCTACAAAGATTGTTCCAATTATGCCTTTGGGATCAAAAGTGACCCCGCCCAGGGGGGTCACTTAATTTTACATAGGCTTATATAGGAAAAACTTCTTCTCTGTAACCGTATGGCCTAGAGCTTAGATATTTAGCATGTAGGATTGCCTAGTAGACCTCTTCAGAGTTTGTTCAAATTATGCCCCTGGGGTCAATATTTGCCCTGCCCAGGTGTATATAGGAAAACCATTAAAAATCTTCTCCAAAACCACAAGGTTTAGAGCCTAGATATTTAGTGTGTAACAGTGTCCAGTGGACCTCTTCAAAGTGTGTTAAAATCATGCCCCCAGTGTCAAAATTTACCCTGCCCAGGGGGTCGTTTGGTATAGAAAAAACTTAAAAAATCTGCTTTTCTAAAACTACATGGCCTAGAACTTAAATATTTGGTATGTAACATTGTCTAGTGGTCTTCCACCTTTGTTCAAATCATGCCTCTTGAGTCAAAATAGACCACACTCACCAGGCAAGTGGACTTGTACTCAGGTGAGCGATATAGGGCCATTATGGCCCTCCTGTCTGTTAACCTTTGGCCATCATTGTTGCACCAAACGATGCATCATGGAACACTTTAAACGCATATATAACAATGATTCCCCCGAGCTATGTTCAAGCAAACTTGGCGGAAGTTTCTTATTTTGTTTAGTATACATACACAATTTTGAATCTCGGTAACAGTTTCATTCCCATTAAATATAGAGGAGTCTAGAGGTTATCTACGAATATTTATACTTTAAATATGCATGATTGTAATCTTAAATATTTCACCTTTAATAGTGAATAAACCGATCTGTCGGCAAATGCAGCGACTTCATAGCCGCCATTTTGGTAATACATAAATATCGGAAATATCGTTGTTATCTTCGTCTTTACTTGAGCGTTCCATTATATCACATGTTGTGCAAAAGCATAATAAAAAGTTAAAGTAAAATGTGTTGTTTTTGTATTTAATTAGAATTCTAATATTCTTCTTTTATTTATCTTACTATTGTTTAATTAACGTTCTTTGTAAAACAGAACACGTACATATGTGCAAGAATATACAACATGACAATGATAGTTCGATATTAGCAACATTTTAAATTATAGCCAAAATGGCGCCTGTGAAATTGTCGTACATACAACAGATCAGTTTATTCACGAATAGTGGTAAAATATTTAAGTTTACAATACATTATCATGCATACATTAAAGCAATATACACACCTTTATAAACTTCCGTAACTCTAGCCTTTCCTCTTAGGGTTTTGCTAGAGATACGGAACTTCCGTAACTCTAGACTCGGAGGCTAGAGTTACGGTACCGTAACTCTAGCCACTGCCTTCAGTAATGCACCTAGGTCAATATTGGTCCCGTCCAAGTGAACTAGAAAACCTTTAAGAATCTTGTTAGAAAATGGTGGCTACATCTGAAAATAGTTACAACGTATATAGAAATGCGTCTAAAGTGACAGTTATGAAGGTAGATGGGATTTCATGTTTGGGTAATTGTACGATATACTGAAAAAGATTCACCTTGACCCCTGAGGGGTCAGAAAAATAAGAGCGCCATTGTCCCTGTATCGCTTACCAGATCCGACAGAGAACATCTGTAACCTATGATTATACCTGCATGACTTGCGTAGCATATAATGAGCTGTAGTGCAAGACTGACTATAAATATCGTAAAATATAATTAAATGCTACCGTTTTATAAAAAAATATATGTATAGATTATATTGGGAAAACTGCCCCATCCACTCGGGCCTCACTTTAGGGAATCTACTTTGGTAGAGTCATCTATAACTCGGTGGTTAGTGCACTTTACGTAAGAGCGGAAAGTCGTGGGTTCGATCCCCGCTGGAAGCTGGACTCTCCATTTCATTTCATCTCTCGTCTATCAGTGGTCATTTCTCATCATCTTTCATTGTCAAATTTCAAAGTTTCTCCCTAAGTGCAGTAGTACGTCTTCTAACTTGTCCGAAAATAGGAACGCTGGTAAACAGAAATTCTAAGGGCATATACTGGCGTGTCTGGAGTATACAGTGACAGATTAGCTGAGTAATAGCCTTGTAACAGCAAAGTAGATTGTGAAAGAGTACCGCAGAGTACCGAGGGAAAACTTTCCTATGCCAATGTGTGCATGAATTTTGTCAAGTGAGTAGTGTAATAGAGACTGTGAGTACAACGGGGAAAACGAGAAAGTAATAATTGAAATGCAGGTGAAAAGCGAAAATCACAGTAGAAATAGAATGTAAAGCAATGTTCGGTGAAGACTGCGTGAAAACATATACCCGACGACTAGGGCGGGCAGAGGTTACCTAGAGGGGAAAGGTAAGTGAGAGGGCGGAGAAAGGAGACCAGGCAGACAAAAAAAGACGTTGGTAGAGGGTCATGAGATGATAATTGATGTCAAATAAAATTAAATTCTGAACAGTAGTTTCAGACAAGAGTTTTACAGTTTCTATACACAATATATTTTAAAGGAATCAAATTAATTTTAGCAATTTGGTAGAGAATCATAAGGTGATCATATCTGTCAAATAAAATTGAATTCTGACCACTAGTTTCAGAGAACATTTTGGAAGTTTCTATATAGACTTTATAGACAAAACAGCCCCCATACTGGATATCTCATTTTAGGACAAGGATTGGGGTTGTATGCCGTACGACTGTCCACCATTTCTGACATCCATGTCAGGGATGTTCCTTGCATGAAGCTCTGACAAACTTGTTCAAATAATTCCATGCCATGGCAACGGAAAGAAAAAAACTTTAAAAATCTTAAAACCCACAAGGCCCAGAGATTAGATATTTGGCATGTTGCGTTGTCCAGTGGACCACTACCAAGATTATTCAAATAATGATCATCGGGTCAAAACTGACACTGCCCGGGGGTCACTTTATTTTACATATGCTTCTTTAGGGGAAACTTTCAAAATCTTCTTCTCTGAAATCGCAAGTCCCAGAGCTTAGATATTTGACATGTCGTATTGTCTAGTGGACTTCTACCAAGTTTGTTCAAATCAGGAATAGTGGTTAATTGGATCAGAAAAAGTGGTTAATTGGATCAGGAATAGTGGTTTAATGAGCAAGGTAAAGAGGTTAAATGGATTAGGAACAATGGTTAATTGAGCCAGGAAAAGTGGTTAGCTGGATCAGGAACAGTGGTTAATTGATCCGGAAAAGTGGTTAATTGGATCAGGAACAGTGGAACTGAGCCAGGAAAGCGGTTACAAATGTACTGGTAATTCCTTGTAAACACTACCTAAGGGTCCAGTTGTATACCAAGTATTGCGAAATCTAATCAGAATGTTTCTCTCGATAAATTCTAGATCATGTTCGAAACTGGGTTAGACTGTTTCAAAAAGTAGGTCACTACGTCAGATCAAAGAAATACCCTTATGAATCCTAAAGAAGCTACATTTTGTTCCAAGTCAAGACGATAATTTTTCAGAATGTTTTCTTGAATGCTTTTATGTTAACAATAGCATGGAAAGACAAAAAGGGAAAAGCCCGAACCAGTGAATGATGGCAATTTCTTTTTTTTCTCCGCACCGCCGTGTCCCGGCCGTTGATGATAATGACTCTTACCGCTGTAACCAAGATTCATGAAGACATGGAGTCAGTTTTAGGCACATCGTAAGTTTTGAAAAGCAATCAGCAAGTGAATCGATATTAATGACATTGTATTAAAATTAAATAAACACTCTCTCTTTTTCATGATTTATTTGAAAAACAAAACCCACACAGACTCCTTTTTACATGCACTTTTACACTTTGTTCAATAACGCGCGCTCGTTCGTCAAGTGTAAATACTTTACACTTAGACATGGCTGTAGCACTTGTCATCATAAAGAAATCTATAAGTCCTTCGTGAACGGCATTTTTGTTAGAAATGACAGACATGTAAACAGATAACTGTTATCAAGGTTACGAGACTTTGCATGAGACCGACTTCGGGGCACCAGCGAAGTCTATAATTGGATGATACTACTTTCCGTAAGTAATTGTTCTTATGTCACGTGATTAGTTTTCAAAAATATCAAATTAGTTTGTACACGGACCTATATGCACTGTATATAGGTCCGTGGTTTGTACATGAAAGTACTGAAAGTTGGTAAATACCTGACAATTGACATCTGCGGTCTAAAGGATGGACGATATGGGATTTGACATCGCCGTGCCTAATTTGGACGTTAAATGCAACTATAAAGCATAGAAATTATCTGTTTGCAACTGAAAAGAGGACAATTTGTACACCAATGGTCGCCTAATACAAACTTGAAAGCACCGATTATGGGTCGCTAGTTGCACACGCATGGTCGTCTAATACGAACAAAAGACCGATAATTGGTCGCCAAGTACTAACTGGTCGCTGGCCGCATGAGACAAAAGTCGCTTAATGCAAAAGCAAAACAATGTAAAAACGAAGTTCGACTGAATAATTTTTTTTTTAATTCAGACATAAGCAAGTTTGCAAGTCCCAGTTCAAACAGCAATCGATGATTAATGTTCTTTATAGCATGTGAATGAAAATCAGCAAAATTACTCAATTAGACGTTTAACGTTTTTAATGACACTTGTCATCAGAGAACTTTAATTAATGTAAATGCTATCCAGTTGTTTTGAAATATCGATTATGATTTCATTTTGTCCGCATATTATGATTCTTTAGGCACCGTAAGTGTACATTTCAGTTTTAGCGCAGTCATTTTACAGTTTTAAGTATGCAGATGTGCTAGTAGAGAAAACTTTCTTGTATCATAACTAGATCTGCCTTCAATTAATTTCGTAACTGAAATTTAGATAAATGTACAAACATACATCTGAACAATACAATTTCGTGTTGCAGTTTCAAACATTGGCCACGTTGTTTCAATTTTAAAAATAACTAAATTGAAACTTCGGTTACTAGTAAATGAAAATCACGGCGAGATTCGAGGTATTCGTTAGGTTGCTTAATCAATATAGGAGCGGTAAAGTAACAAGTTGAATAGTGAGGTTACCCCATTTAAACTTGAATGGTTGACGGACAATATAATATAAAACAACGGTTCATAAATTAACTAAAGTAATCCCCTAATACCACTTAATATCACTATACACATCGCTCAATAGCAACCAGCTTGCCCACAGAAAAATGGATCCTCCAACTCTGACGGACAGTTAAAAAAGACACAAACAAAAATAAAATACACCGATTAATAAAATAACTATAGTAATCCTTTAATACCAACAAACACAGCGCTCAATACCAGTCAGTCAGTCTTTCACACAGAAGAATGAATCCTCCAACTTTGACAAAAGTACATATTGCAGCTAAACTGTTATCTATTTAAAGGTAATACGTTAAGTAGTTGCAACAAAAAATACAATACAAGTCCATAAGTACAAAAAACCAACAACAACATATATTAGTAATACATTGCACGTATAAGGCTATGAACAAGTAAAAACATCATTTTCATAATATAGGTCTGTGGTCGTATTGCAAGAGGCAGCAGACATCATTTCAACAAATCTGTAACAATTTCTGATTCATTTGGTTACAAGTTACTGTCGTGGCAAAGGTGTGTGCATTAGCAAAATCTTATGTAACAGTCACATTGTTTTAATGAGTAATTAGCATGAGTAGTTAGAGTGTTTTCGAGACAATATTCCTGACAGCAATGTCTTCTTAAAACATTCCCACCTGTTTCGGTAACAATAAATAGCTGCTCCAAGTCCCAGCTGTCCTCCAAGTTCAAAGCCGTAGGATCATCATAATGTTCTTCTCAGCCATGCTCCGTTGATATACGTACCAACCATTTTCGTAACCGGAGCCGTTATTGAGTACCCTAAAAAGTTGTAACCGTTTTAGCATGGGGTACAATGACGTTTATGCCAAGTAAATATTATGGCATATATCTATGTACGGATCATTGGCCAATCAAACGGCTGGACATTTCCTGTAAGGGTAATAAATGGGTTTCAACAGGAAGCTATTTAAAGTATTCCATATATAAGTGTTTATAAAACAAGTCACCCTAACGACGGGGTCAGTTTGACTCCAGGAGTATAATTTTAACATTATTCGTAGATGGACACTAGGCAATGCTACATACTAAATAGCTAAGCTCTAGGACTAATGGTTTTGGATTAAAATAAATTAATATAAGTCTATATAAAACAAGTGACCCAAACGGCGGGGTCGATTTTACTCCAAGAGTATAATTTGAACATTAGGGGTAGCGGGCCACTAGGCAATGCTACATACCAAATATCAAAGCTCTATGACTAATGGTTTTGGATAAAGACATTTTTAAAAGTAGTTCACTATATAAGTCTATAGAGCAGGTTTTCCCATGACGTGGTCATTTCAGTGTTTTTTCTTATTCAGGCAGCTGTGAAATTCGATGACAGGCGGTAACTTTGTGTCTTAATCATAATATTTTCTGTGAACCATTATTATTTAAACAGGGAACTTTAGCAACCTCGTTTTACTTTGTGGGAAATCAAGGACGTGCTGGCTGCTCGGTATACTTAAAGTTCCATATTCATACATAGAATAAGGAGTTATCAGATATACAAAAAGGGATCTTAAGCAACCTTGTATTACTTTGTGGAAATCATGGACATGCCGGATGCTCGGTGTACTTTAAGTCCCATAGAATAAGGAGTTATCAGATATACAACGTAATACTAATAAAGAAATGTGTTATGACTCTACATCAATGTTGACGTATACGTTTCTTTCATATTTCTGTCGTTTCATCACGAAATAGCGTTGTCAGACATTCGTTTTTTATTTTTGAGGCAAGAGGGCCATTGACCCTATATCGCTTACCAGTCAACAGAGAACATCTGCAACTTATACCTACATGACTTGTGTAGCATATAAAGATCTAAATGTGGTATAAGACTATATGCCAGACTGGCTTTACGTCTCCTAAAATGAAATTAAATTCTAATAACGGATTTTCCAAATTTTTTATATGGATTATTTAGTGAAAACAGTCCCACCCTACAGGGGTGCTAAAGTTTTTCATGTTTATTTCTCGGTTACCACTCTTTGGACTGATTTGGACCTTTTATTGAATACTTCAGGGGTATGGCAAGTATGGTAACTAATGACTGAATTTACCATGGATTTATCTTAGTGACCAATGGTGACATTGATGTGATGATGCTGATTTATTTCCATATATTTTAATTTCGACTTTTCCAAGAAAATGGGAGCAATCCTACCCGCCTCGGCATCTGCATTGGTGTCACACCTTGGTTCCATACAACCACACTTTCTTTCAAATCCAGTACAGATATTGCTTTCAAACTTACAATACTTATTTACCATCATCTCCTTCATCAACAGACAAAGAGTACATAACTCTATGAAGATTTTTTGTCAGAATTTAGGGCCTTTTTTGACTTAGAAAATACATTGAATCTAGGTAAAATCCTTTTACTGACTTAACCTTTTGAGATATTGCTTTGAAACTTGCACTAATAGTTTGCATCATGACCCTTTCTGTTAGCAAGAGAAGGTAACTCTGTCAAAATTAAAAAAAAAGTTAAGGCCCTTTATCGACTTAGAATCTCGGTTCAGTTTTTCGTACCATTTATCTTTCTGACTAAACCGTTTGAGATACTACTTTGAAAGTTGGAACACTTGTTTACCATCATGATATCATGATTTCCAGATGTATGCAAGAAAAGGTAACTCTGTCAAGGATTTCATTTGAATTATGGCTCTTTTCGACTTTGAAAATTAGTTAAAATTTTTATACTTGTTCACTTGTTGACTCAAACATTTGAGATTGATTTGAAAGTTGGAATAGTAAGGTAAAATTATGACACATATAGATCTATAAGCAAGAGTGGATAATTCTGTGAATTTATTTAATGATTGTACTTAAAATGCCTAGTTAAAGTCTTGTGTGTAACTGGCAGTGTCATCCACAAGCTGTTGTATAATTTTATGCATGTTTCACATCAGGGACCCTTTTTTCAAAATTAAGAAAAACTTACAAATAATTTAGACATGAAACTTTGCAGGAATGTAGAATGAAGGTAACACAAATAATACTCCTTAATTGTTTTTTGTTACACCATTAGAAACATGTGTTTGAGAAAATAATCCAACTGTCAGATTGAAAATTTGAATTTGCCGGGGGAGTGGCTAATTGTTGTACTTGGGGTTATGAACTCTCTGTTATAAACATAACCACGTGCTGGTGTTTACATTCCTAGCAGCGCGAGCAGCGACATGCCACACTTTTAAATACTATAGTATGATAACAAAAGTGAACAAACCTTGATAAGGATTTATTCCACATGTTTTAAGCACATCCAGAAATGAATAGTGATACATGTAAACATTATTAAATCCTTTATATGAAGATAAATTTATATTATTTAGGGTATGAACATAAAGCCAAACTTTGATAATGAATACACATTGTACATTCAGTTAATGTTAGAATAAAAATGTATTCCTGAGCAATGTGTGTTATGAAAGTTTTATATTCATATTAATGTTGGTAAAGCTGTATGGTAGTGTCATATACGCACTTTTCTTTGGGTTTGGATATAATCCTCTCACTTGTTGGAGTACACACTCGGGCATTATTTCTCATACTGTCAGTTCCAAACGTGCTACATGCACAAGTCTTTCGTTTCTTTGCAAATATGTATTATGGCTCCACAGTCCACGTCTGTCTAGCATGACCCAGTATTTTCTGTACAGCCTTTTTCGTACTAAATTATTGCCAGGAAGCGGCCCGGTGGTCTTCCATTCCCAAGCCAAGCCTGTGGATTTGTTGTGACACAAGGTGAACTTAGGCAATGGGGGCAGATATCATCAGCTGCAGATGCTACAGTTTCATTCCCTCCATATGTATTGTTTTCCTCTAATATTTACACTTTTTCCTTTTAAAGTGTTAAATAATAATTCTGGTGAATTTTCCCAGTTTAAATCTGTAACAATGCTTTCATATTTGTCTTTTTTAATCTTTTTATGAACCTCAGATGGGCTTTCATGTTTGGTAATTTGTTCATTCACTTCACTATCAAAACTTTCTTCGACACTGCAAATGTCTATATCCCAGCCATGAAAAGTAATATCCCAGAAGTTATCTCCTTTTGTTCTTCAGTGATGTAAACTATATATCTCTTTTTGTCCTGATTATTTTGTGCCATTTTTGAGTTTTCTTATGCTGCCTAATGTAATTATTTTAACAAAAGAAAATATTTAGTTCCATGATTTAGGAAATGTTCATGTCTACACTGTTTTTGAGTCCCTTCCTTTTTGGTCTGACCCTCAAATAGTGTGCCTTTGTCTTCCAGTTATCAATACACAAACCAGACAAGCTAATTTACATTCCAGCCAGAGACATTTAATTATCAATTAAATGTGTCAACATTATCTGAACTATGTGATGGCAGACTAAACTGTATCCAGGCTGAAGCTCATAAAACATTTGGTTATTCTGTTTGCTAGGGTTTTGTACCTAGATTTTTCTCTGTAGTTTTGTCAGAATGGAAAATAATAATCAAGTTGATAATGAGTATGTGGACAAAAGAATTTGTTTTGGATTACATAATTACAAATTGAGGATAAATCTTGCTGTTTTGGACTGGAATGAGAATGTAAATCGACCAAAAACATCAGAGAGGGAAGTCCCATATAAAAGAGATCCTAGCCGAAATTACAAAATACCAGTCAGAAAAAGGAAAACAGTCAATTTCAAAGACAATTTATTAACGAGTTATGTTAAATTTACTTTTTGAAGATGTTGTTAAAACTTGTAGCCCAATCCAATTGCACTTTTCATTGATCTATGTATATGTTACTTGTATTTATATATTTTGTCAAAAGATGCAATAAAATATTAAGTTTAAAATTATGTCTCTTTACTAAAATCAATTTGTGTAAAAAAAATCCTGGTACTAGTTTTCTAAAAAACTAATGCTTAGATTTGCTTGAAACTTAACACGGACCTTCTACGTCATTGAGTTCCAATAAAGCCAATATCTGCGAATAACAATGAAGATGCTGCAAATTGGAGGCTTGGCACACATCCAATATTAAGGATGGTTAGTGAGAATTAAGGAGAAACTGTTAATAGTGTTTTTTCACATCTTGAAAAGTGCCTAACTTTTTGAACTTATAGAGGATAATTGTTGGTTTCGATGTAAGATCACGCTATAATTTCACCAATAGGGTCCCAAAAGTGAAATTTTCACGAGTGGCGCAGCCACGAGTGAAAATAACTACTTTTGATGCTCACAAGTGAAATTATTGAGATATTACATCGATACCAACAATCATTCTGTTTATTTTATATCTCAAACTCTACGTTTGTTATTTCTATAAAATGTCGAAAATCGCGGGAAAAGTCATCAGAAAACGTCGAAAACATTACGTCATTTTAACGACGTCATCGTCATATGGTTTCCGGCATTCATCACGCTCGGTATACCTTTTGACGTTAATACGGGTAACATATTTTGATAATTTTCACTGAGTCGACAGTGAGTTTATCGGGATATAATCCACCCTTATATTTCGATAAACCACCGATAAATATAAAATAAAGCCTTTTTAAATGCTGAAAAGTTTAATAATTGTAAAACATTTCAGACCTTGAAGAATGCTTTAAAAGTGCTGGAATCAAATTTGTATTATCATTGAAGATGTTTGAATACTCGTGGAATGTGTAAACACTTGGCTGCAATCCTTGTGATAGAAGTTGCATAAATGTACAGTACAAAACATCAGATTGCATTACTAGTACTCCATCGCTTTTTGTATTATGACAATTTACATTTAGTGTTTTTGATTTCTTGAAAATTGAAACATCTTGACATGTATGCCTACAGTGGTCTCAATGACCTTGTGACTGCCTGACCGAGATGTAAAAGATGCTGAAATTCCTGTTAAGTACATTCTTTACATCCCGATACCGACTGTCTGAGAAATGAAGTTCAGAAAACTTACATTCTCAGAATATTCATGTCTCTTCTGATCTGATTTGCTTGACTAGCATTACTTCTAGCTTGACAGTACCTGAATATACACTGCTGATAAGATATCAGTTAAGTTTGATTCACCACTGCCATGTAGCATAGACACCATACACCCAGGTCAGTTAAAACAGGAGTTTTGGTCAAAAGGAAAAGGAAAGAGGAAAAGACGTTGTAACAGAAATGAACAAAACTTTTACAAAATTGATCATTGAACCAGCAAACACGTGTACATGTATTTTGTTCTGTTAAACATCTCGGTCATGTCCACTCCGAGGTCACGTGTTGTAATTGTTCGTACACATATACATGTTCCTTGTGAACACTACCTAAGAGGAGCGCATCAGTGGTCTAGCGGTTAACGCGCTGGACTTTTAATCCAGGGATCGCAGGTACGATCTCCACTTACATAACTAATGTTCTTTCGGATGAGACCTAAAACCGAGGCCCGATCTATCGGTGCTGTATACCAGGCATGTTAAAGAACCAAGAGTGTCTCTGGAACGGGACGCGTTCTGTATCTTGCACTATCCCTCGAAACCTAAAATAACTAAACTCTTCTGGGGACGTTGGTCATATGGATTATCCGGTACCAACTACATACACTACCTAAGGGTACAGTTGTATACCAAGTACTGCGAAAACTAATCAGAATGTTTCTCTCGATGAATTCTAGATCATGTTCTAAACTGGGTTACACTGTTTCAAAAAGTAGGTCATTACGCCAGATAAAATAAATACTCTAATGAACACCAAAAATAAAGCCACATTTTGTTTCAAATCATACTGAGAACTTTTCAGAGTGTTTTCTTAAATGCTTTTATGTTAAAATTAATATGGAAAGACAAACAAGGACAAAACCGAACCAGTGAATGGTGGCAATTCAGAGTGCCAACTTGCACTTTATCTCTGCGCCACAGTGTCCCGTTGGTGCCATTTAAAGGTTCCCTTACCACTGGAAGACCTGGATTCAGCTTTAGGCACATATTAAATTCAAAATTGCAAAGCAATCAGCAAGTTATTCGAGCTCAAAAAGTCGTTTTAGACAATGATATTGTATTAAAATTTAATAAACACTCTCTTTTTCATAATTTATTTGAAAAACAAAACCCAACACAGATCAACCTTTTATATACAATTTTATTTTCAATACAAACATACAAACATACGTTCCTTAGTAAAAAAAAAAAAAAAAAAAATTTTTTTTTTTTTTTTTGGGGGGGAGAGGTTTTTTGAAGGGGAAATAAACCAAAAATCAACAAGTAAAATCAATCTCTATAGCATGTGAATGAAACTCAGCAGAATTACTAATTTAGAAGTTATAACTTTTTTTATTGATCTGTCCTCTTTAACTTCGTAACTACAAATAAGATGTATGTGAAAACATACATCTGAACAATTCGTGATGCAGTTTCAGTCATTGGCCCCGTCAAGTTTTAATTTCATATATAACTAAATTAAAACTTCGGTTACTAGTAAATGAAAATCACGATGAGAAGCGAAGTTATCGTTAGTGTTCATTATACTGTCATTGGGAGAAATCTCAATTGTTTCCAAAGTGATGCTAAATGGTAAGAGCAAATCTAGACATATTTTTCAGTCAGTACTCTATTTAATGACAGTCGTGCGAACAATATCACACAGACAATATAGGAGCGATAAAGTAACAAGTTGAATAGTGAAATTACTAAACTGAAATGGTTGACGAACAGGATAATAAAAACACGGAATTATAAAATAACTAAAGTAATCCCTTAATATCAATATACACAGCGCTCAATAGCAGCCAGCCTTGCGCAAAGAAAAATGAATCCTCCAGCTATGATGGACAGTTCGGAAAGACACAATCGCAAATAAAATGCACCGATTCATAAAATAACTATAGTGATCCTTTAATGCTAACAAACACAGCGCTCAATACCAGTCAGCCTTACACACAGAAGAATGAATCCTCCAGCTATGACGGACAGTTAAAAGACACACTCAAAAATCAAATACACCGATTCATAAAATGACTACAGTAGTCCTTTAATACCAAAAATCACAAACGCTGTGTTCATACAAGTCAGCCTTACACACAGAATGAATCATCCAGCTATGGCTAAATGACGAAGGTACATAATGCAGCTATAATCTATTTAAAGGTAATACGTTTGAGTAGTTGCAACAAAAATACAATACAAGTCCAAAAGTACAAAAAAATAACGACAACAACATATATTAGTAATATAAAGCACGTATAAGGCTATGAACAAGTCAAAACATCATTTTCATAATATAGGTTTGTGGTCGTTTTGCAAGAGGCAGCAGACATCCTTTCAACAAACCTGTAACAATTTCTGATTCATTTGGTTACAAGTTACTCTCGTGATAAAGGTGTGTGCATTAGCAAAATCTTCTGTAACAGTCACATTGTTTTTTATGAGTAGTTGGTAAGAGTGTTTTCGATACAATATTCCTGACAGCAATGTCTTCCTAAAACATTCCCATACAATGTTTATTTAGCTATGAAGAGATCAGCTTTGATAGATATTTGCTCTGACTTACTAATTTAGACGCAAACTGTTTTTAAATGCCCTCAGTCACAACAGACCTTATAAGTCTACAGACGACAAACATATCGTTCATCCACTCCTATCCGAAAAAAATCTTTTGCAAGCTATTTTTTGCATCTCGGAGCAATCAGTGAGCGGAATTTTCCACTTAGCGACGAACATTTTCTCGGAAGAATTCTTGTGTATAAACAGCTTAAGGCATAAAGTTTTCTTTGCTATCTTTTTCACCTTTTCAAAATCAATCTCGTGTGATTTAAATGGCGTGTTGTCGGTCGATTTCATCAGCACTAAGTCGTAGAACTCATTTCCAGGCTTAATGTACAGTAGAGCACATATTTCTGATACAACATGCTTACCATATCGTTCAGGCACAGTACCGGTCTGCCTTAGACCTACAACCAGTCTGTTCCTGTCGGGAACCATGCTGTATGAGCATTTGATCCAGTAAGAGGGATGATATGCATTATTTTCCAATCCGAACTGTGGCGCTCTCCGGGACAGATTACGCATCGAGTCATCTGGTTTGGAATTGATATTGTTTTTATCTGTGGAAACGTTTTCACACATGTCTATTTTACTTGCCACTGTTAGACCGTCCAAGGCACTGACCTGACGTTTAGAGCAGTCCCGGAAAATTTTCGTTTCGAAGAACAGTTTACGTCGAAAGCGTTCCTCCATTTGAAGCGACTCTACCTCTTTTGTTGTAGGACCATCACGAGTAATCGAATCCTCTTTGTTTCCAGAAACAACTTGATTTATCACTTTACTTGCTGCTCGAGTTATATCTTGCGAGTCAGGCGAGTCTCCAGATCGGTTCCTGTCAGTATATTTATTTTGTGGTCTTTTTACTTTCAACATCTTTCCTCTATTTGATAGTATCGTTAAAAGAATCTAGAACAGGATTTTTAGTTGCTTAGAATGTCCACCACAAGTTATCGTTCGGTTGTCGTTAATAAATGTGTGAATGACAAAAATATGTGTCTTTTCTAGTTTCAGACTTCACAAATTCCTAGTATTTTTTCTATGTTATCTTTGCAGTAAAAGTGTTCAAGTGGTTACTTTCTTTATATTCATTCTTCTGAAAACATATTGAACGTGTAGATAAGTTTTATATTCGGAGCAACAGGAACGGCAAAAGTGCTAATTTGACATGACGCGAAAGTATCGATCGCTCCGTCTACCGATCACACGATCGATAGATTATAAAACCTCCGACAAGCTTTAGTGTTCAGGCAGTATCTATAAGCTGAACTCGCACATTTTGACTGGGATGGAAACACATTTAAAAGGGATTTTTTGTTTTGTTTTTGAAATTTTATGTTTCCTTTTTAAAAATGAAACAGATACATATCACGCATTATGTGCATACATTTTAAGCTTACCCTTTAAGACAGGGAAAATGAGTGCACAAAATGCCGAATGGATCTAGAAACGGAAACTATTTTAAATATGTAAAAAAAAGATTTTTATAAACTATAGTGATGTAAATAATGTATTCACGACGCATTTTCACAGTTTTTTTCACTACCATGGAAAATATGTTCGTTCATACATATAGTACATTTTGTTCACCGTGGTCAGTATTTACATGTATCCTGGTATTTTATTTTCAAGATGTATCAAAATATCATATAATGGTGATGGCGATGTCAGAGGACAAACAATTATTATCTATTAAATACAAACGTAACATTCAAGTTTTACTAGTTAACATAATATTTAATTAGATGGATCATACATGTTTATTGTACCATGAAATCTGACCAGTCAAGCAGGGCGGCATTGAGATGTATATCAAACATATCTCCCGGTGACTTACCGAAACAAAGGCAAGATGTCACACTGTATATTATGTATAATCTTTCTTGACACTTGTCTGTATATAGGTCCATGACATAGAAAACAATCATCAGTTATGCAAAAAATAAGTGCAGTACGTATGTTTGAAGTCGCATTTTACAAAATAGTTGTGTCAGAACAAACATAATATGTAATGCGTACAGTTAGTGCAGATTACAAGTAATTTTTGAAAACTTATCAACATTTGCCCTCCCTCTGCATATCTATATCTAATATTAGTTAAATGCTATAATTATTAATTCTAATATCATTCCTAAAAATTAAGGTTTCGTATGATGCACACCGACACAACATACTTTTAGTCTCCATAGACGAAGTATATGATTATAACTAAATTATCCATTCTTTCTGCTTAAAGTTTCCGCGAAAAACTAAAGCGTTTGGAAAAGATTTTAATTAATCTAGATAATTATGAATTAATATAAAATTACAAAAGTAATCGACACATTCAACATGGGTCACGACACGGACCTTATATACACATATAGGTCCGTGGTCACGATTAAGTGCCAGTTTAACTGTTTCTGTAAGCAAAGTATAGTTTAAATTTCTTTCAGTTCTTTGTGTTAAACTTGATATAAAGCCCTTCGTAGTAATTAAACTTACTTTTTCATCATTTTTATATAATTTTTACATAATACTTTCATCTATCCACGAAGACAATGACCATATATATTCAAGCTCTTTTACCACTTGTCGAAGGTAAACTCTGGAAAACAGAACGCGTGGAGGTGTGTAAAATATTGAGTTTTGATTGGCAAGTCGAACTATTTGATTGACAGTCGGCGTCATGTTAATTAAGGCGATACCACATTACATTAATGTAAAGTAATCGATCATTCAACGTCAGTTGCAAAGTACCGGGTATAACAAAGAAACTACTTTGTACTGAATATTCTACTAGGAACAGGTGGACCATCTTTCATGGTACAGCGTTAGTAATCATCTGCCTTCGGCACATATAGACATTTATTACCCTTCCAGAAAATTTCCAGCCGTTTGATTGGTCAATTATCCGTTAACAGAAATTGATATAAAAAACGGACAAGCCGGATATATACATTTGGCATACCCCATCATTGTACCCTACGCTAAATGATTTGAAATTTTGAGGGTACACAATAATGGCTCTTGTTACGAAAATTATTAGTACGTATATCCACGGAGCATTAATTGAGAAGTGACAATGTGTTTTTGAATGGAGTCATAAAAAAGAGAAAACATTTTTAGGAATGTATATGAAAATGATTTATTCACATTTCAAAGTACAAACCTGCATTCGTAGGAAAAGTCTTGCGTTTTTTCAAAACAAGACGGCGGACGGCAAGTTCAATAACCTTTGTGACGTTGTTTTGTGACGTCACGACGTGACATTAAGGTATCATAAGGGCATTTGAAGGTCTGCTTACATTCAGCCGTTAAATGGATTTAAAATGAACAGACTCCTTCAAAATTTCATAAAGGGAAGGGTAATAAAATTGTTTAAATTCATTTAACGGCTGAACGTAAGCATACCTTCAAATGCCCTTATGATACCTCAATATCAATTCATGACGTCACAAAACAACGTCACAAAGGTTTTTGAACTTGCCATCAGCCATCTTGTTTTGAAAAACGCAAATACTACACGCCAATGTATTTTTCTTGGAATATCATTGCACTAACAAGCAATTACCACGAGTAAAGAAACGGAAAACCGTTTGAAATATCAATTTCAGTTGGAAACGGCCTAATAATATTTCAGTTTTACGAATAATGTAATGTTTTGGTATGCTATTCTAAAATCTGAACCCTCCTTGATAATACCGTGAAGTATCAGATTCATTAGCCCAGGATTAACGAAGATAGGAACGTTTAAACTTGCACTGATGGGGAAAAAATTGCTAACTGGAACAACGGAGCATGTTTTGAACGGCTAACAGTGAACCTGGAGCAACGCTGCTCGAGGAAACTTGGAACGCGAAGTTCCATTCAATGAATTGTTTGTTGTTTCGACTAAACATTGTAATTTTAAGTTGATATGATATTTTGAACATACTGTTGTCAGTTGGTATGAATTAAGACTTTTGTAAAATAGATTACTTTGTTTCAATGTGTAATTTTACTTGATTCCAATGCTCCTGAAAGTGTGTATCATCCGTCCATGTGTAAGTTCTTGCACTTCCATGCCCATATAAGTAATTTTTCATCCGGCAATTACCCAGAAATCAAATTTAAACACATTTTAATCGTGACGGCCAAAGCAAGTACTCAAAAAAAAAAAAAAAAAAACGATTGGAGTGGGGGCGTTGACTGCATGCAACCACACATTGTTAGAGGAGGTAACGTTATGAAACAAAAGTATGGAATTTGAGTTTTAACTCATCCTTTCCCGATCCTCAAACAGAGTAATTGCTTTAAATCATCGCCTGTCAACTGCAGGTATTTCCAAAATGAAACATGTTTTTCACACCCAATGCACTACCTCGACATGAACAACTGTAGCTAATGAACGCTTATTATCATTAGCGCTTATCCAAATATACGCAGTGGTGATCCTACGGCTCTGAACTTGGAGGACAGCTGGGACTTAGAGCAGCTTTTATAGTTACCGAAACAGGTGGTGTAGATATGAACAACTATAGCTAATAAACGCTTATTATCATAAGCGCTTATCCAAATAATTTATTGAAAAGTGATGTAGGTTTCAACGTAGACGAATAGAATCAGACTGTTTTCTGTCTGTTAACCTTCGGTGAATGAGGCTGAAGTAAAAAATGCAAGTACAGTATGTAGACACTGTGTCTGAAGTGTCCCCCATACGTCTCAAATTAAACCGCGGTGCCGTAGCGAACTGTAGAACGTTTGCCTCAGAATCATCTGTACTGGTTTCGATCAACACCAGTCGCGTGATGTAACTTCTTATAATATCATGTTGTACAGTAACATTCGTGTCTTGCGCAAAACGTTATTTCACTTTGAGGAATGATACTTTTATGCCAATGTTTTGTGTGCGCCATACACCATCCAGGTACTTGCTTGGTGGTTATGGACGCATCTGGGGTTCGAACCTTTTTATACTGGTTTGTATAGCACAAAATATATTAAAGGTATAAACTGATTTATAACGGTATAACAATAAACAATTGCTCCTATTACTTAGACCTTTGATATTAAATACGGCAATAACTGACATGTTGAACAACTTTTGCAAATTGAATTGTCATTCATTATGAACTTATTTTACTACAACAAGTGACCCAAACGGCGGGGTCAATTTGACTCCAAGAGTATTATTTGAACGTTAGGGGTAGAGGGTCACTAGGCAATGCTACATACTAAATATCTAAGCTCTATGACTAATGGTTTTGATTAAAGATATGTTTAAAAGTAGTTCACTATATAAGTCTATAGAGCAGGTTTTCCCATGACGTGGTCATTTCAGTGTTTTTTCTTATTCAGACAGCTGTGAAATTCGATGACAAGCGATAACTTTGTGTCTTAATCATAATATTTTCTGTGAACCATTATTATTTAAACAGGGAACTTACCATGTCTAAAAACAGTCCCACACTACAGGGGTGCTAAAGTTTATTATGTTTATTTCTCGGTTACCACTCTTTGCAGTGATTAGGAACTTTTATTGAATACTTCAGGGATATGGCAAGTATGGTAAATAATGATTGAATTTACCATGGATTTATCTTAGTGACCAATGGTGGCATTGATATGATGATGGTGATTTATTTCCAAATATTTTAGCTCGACTTTTCCAAGAAAATGGGAGCAGTTCTACCCGCATTGGTGTCACACCTTGGTTACCATCATGATATCATGATTCCAAGATGTAGGCAAGAGAAGGTAACTCTGTCAAGGATATCATTTGAATTATGGCCCTTTTCGACTTAGAAACTCAGTTAAAATTGTCACACTTGTTCACTTGTTGACTTAACGATTGAGATTAATTTGAAAGTTGGAATAGTAAGGTACAATAATGACACATATCTGTAAGCAAGAGTAGATTACTATGTGAATTTATTTTATGATTGCTAGTCAAGGTCGCGTGTGCAACTGGCAGTGTCATCCACATATATCATGAACAACTTACAATATTAATATAAAACTTTGCTGCATTATTCAGGGATATCGAATAATTAAGTTATATATTAGTAACTCTTTACTTAATATCTTAATACTTACGGCCCTTGTTTATACTAATCCTTGTTTTTGCCTTTTACTGCCAAAGTTTTATTTTTTTGGCAAGCACTGAAAAACTCGAGCACGCTGTCCTGCTGACAGCTCTTGTTTACCTCCTGCCAAGGGAGAAAACTAGAACCAGTTCCTGACATTTGTAAAGTGTAAGCTCCCTTTGACCTAGAGTATTACTTGTAGCATTGTCTCTACAAGCTTAAATAAGAAAAACTTTAAAATTGTCACACTTGTTCACTTGTTGACTTAACGATTGAGATTAATTTGAAAGTTGGAATAGTAAGGTACAATAATGACACATATCTGTAAGCAAGAGTAGATTACTATGTGAATTTATTTTATGATTGCTAGTCAAGGTCGCGTGTGCAACTGGCAGTGTCATCCACATATATCATGAACAACTTACAATATTAATATAAAACTTTGCTGCATTATTCAGGGATATCGAATAATTAAGTTATATATTAGTAACTCTTTACTTAATATCTTAATACTTACGGCCCTTGTTTATACTAATCCTTGTTTTTGCCTTTTACTGCCAAAGTTTTATTGTTTTGGCAAGCACTGAAAAACTCGAGCACGCTGTCCTGCTGACAGCTCTTGTTTACCTCCTGCCAAGGGAGAAAACTAGAACCAGTTCCTGACATTTGTAAAGTGTAAGCTCCCTTTGACCTAGAGTATTATTTGTAGCATTGTCTCTACAAGCTTAAATAAGAAAAACTTTAAAATTCTTCTTCTCTAAAACCACATGGCCTAGATCTTAGATATTTAGCATGAGGCATTGCCTAGTGGACCTACTAAGATTTTTCAAATCATGACCCCGGGTCAAAATTGACCCAGTCCAGGGAGAGTTATTCTTTTTACTGATCATTGATTTATAATTCTCTTGATAGAAATTATTGTAAATTACTTGTATTATATATAAAGTGTTAGTGTCTTAGGCAGACATCAAAAGGCCTCATGTTTTCCCTCTCCATGAGTTATGCATGGTTTGTTAGCACCTTGACAAGTCTCAAAAATAGACAATCTAGTTCTTTCTGGATTTATGGAAAAGTATTTATAGATACTGACATTAGGCCAAGTTTTTTGGCATTGCTCCAATCTCTAAAAATTAAATTTAGTGTCAGATGTATTATTAGATCGTGGAAAACCCTTAGAATCTAAAGTAATCTGCCTATTTATAGCAACTGTATACAATCTACTGTATCATAATTGAATTTTGAGTATTTGGGTATTTCAGTTCCTCGATTTTTGAACAAAGCTGCAAAACAAGCAGATGCTTGAGAGGTGGTGCTCTTTTGTGAGAGGGGTTTTCGAATGTTTCGTATTTGAATAAGTGTGATGAATGAATGAGAAATAAATTGACGAAGAAGAACTTAATATTCATTGTTTCTTCATGAAAAGGTATTTAGCTAACTTGAATGGTGGCAGCAAAACTGCGTAGTGTTTTTTGCCAAAAACGTGATAAGTTCAATTTATACAGCAAAATCTTAGATTATACTCTAGCCAAATTCAACTTGGTAAGTAAGTTTATATCATTGTAAAAATTATCACGGCTATTTACTTTTAAATGATTTGTGTAGTTATGGATAGTGTACATTGCGTCTAAGACTCGATTCACTCGTAGAAATTGCTACCTCGACGTTTTGTCGGACCTTGGAGTTGGTTCCCTGGTCTATATAATTATGTTAAAAACATTCAAACGTGCCTGACCCCGTTGCATGTACCTGTATGATAAAAGTGATAATTACCCGGCATTTGCATCATAGTCTTACCTTTGTCATTTAGAATCTTATTTGACATAACAACTCTTACATTTATTAAGCATGTTCTTTTTATTTAATTGGATAGCAGATAACAGATTCTAGACTACTTTAACTGTGTTGTATTAATAAATTTTTGCCTTCTGTCTAGAGTTGTATATGCTTTGTCACTTTAGCTTATCATTTTGCAGCTGTGTTTAACTACATGCAATTATATGCTATTTTCATTATAGCTTTTAGATTCAGGTGACTGAACCTTTTAGGAGAAAAGGTTTAGGAAAGTTTCTAATGCAGATTCTGGAATTAATGGCTTTCAAGTACATATAGCTTTAAAGTTGTATGCAAGCACTTTGCTAGCATTTTAATTGAACTTGTTTGCAAGCACTTATAGTGGAATCTTTTAAAATCTTCTATAAAACCACAAGGCCTCAAGCTTGGATATTTTGCATGTAGCATTTCTTAGTTCACATCTGTCAAGATTGTTCAAATCATGACCACTTGGTGAAAATTGACCCTGCCTAGGGGTCACTTGATCTAACACATATATAAAGCTTACAAAGGGAAAACTTCAAAAAGATTCTTATCTAGAACCACAAGGCCCAGAGCTTATATATTTGGATTGTAATAGTATGTAGTGGACCTCTACCAAGATAGTTCAAATCAGAACCCCCAGGTCAAAATTAACCTTTCTGTTGTTGTTGACCTTGTATTGTAGCCAGGTGAGCGATCGATATAGGGCCTAGATGCCCTCTTGTTTAATGATTACATCTTTTTAGTTTACACTTAGAGGGTGAACAGAATTAAGTTTTGTTTTATTGACAATCAAGGAGAATAGCTGAGCATGCTGTCTTGTACTACTTCTAGACAACCTATCATAGGAAGTAAGCAGGAATGGCATTGTGTGATGCATTTTTTTACTGGTATATGAAAATACTCTTTATCCTGTTGTTGTGAACTTCTTGTCTATGATGACCAATCACTGCGCAAAATTGATGTGAAAGCTCTGTAAAGTCCTTGTACAAGTTCACAATGTGAAACTGTGACTCTGAGACTGACAGTTCTGTATACGATAAACTCTGCACTACCAGCAGGAACTCCTTGCATTCATTTGATGTCATTAGAATTCACTATTCTATTCGCACAGGTATGGCTGAGTTTGGCTTGTATGTATTGGATTGAAACTTCATTAAAGTACTCCGGGACCATTAAGTCTTATATCTCTCTACTAAAATCAATTTGTGTTAAAAAATCCTGGTTAGTTTTCTCAAAAACTAATGCTTACATTTGCTTTAAACTTTACACGGGGCTTCAGATGAGCCAGTATCTGCAGCATTCTGTGTGATAGCAACTTCCATGCAGAACTTTGACAAGAAAGGGGGATAATTTTGCAAAATTGATCCAATAGTATAAATATTAAGAAAAGAAAGCAGTCTGTTTTTTCACACACAAAAAAGCTCTTGGGTCTTGAAATTAAGTATGTTTGTTGTGTAATATTTAGTCATTCCTTTTTCAGAACAGAGATGATAAAAGTGATGCTGACAGTTTACAAATCAAATGACTCTGCTGTTTCATTCTTTATGGAGGCTCTCAAGTAAGTCCTCTGTTTTTGTTGGGAGTGTATATAGATATATAGTATAATCAGATTGTCATCAGCGATACATCTTCTCAGATCATAAATCAAAGAATAATTAATACTCAGTGTTGTGCAGATTCAACAGTTCTAGTTGTCATGCTGAACTTATACTTTAACATATGTATACCCCTGAAACAAAGTTTTGAGACTATATAGGAGTCACCCTGTGGTTCGGCGGTCGGTCAGCTGCTTTTTTCATGTCCGGAGCATAACTTGAAAAATACTAGTTGGAATTCAATACAACTTCATACAATGGTCAAGCACAATGAGAAGAAGTACAGTGTACAATAACCATAACTGTGTCTTGACTAATTATGAGTTATTGCCCTTTGTAACTTTTCCTTGTCCGGAGCATAACTTGAAAACTACTGGTTGGAATTCAATACAACTTCATACAATGGTCAAGCGTAATTACTCATTACAGAGTTATTGCCAAGAACCATACCTCTAATTTAGTGTTTTACAAGGTATTCTGTCACTAATGACTTCTTCAGTTGACAAAGCAGTCTTGCAGAGGTATTTATCACCTTTAGTGAAAGGTCTAGATTTGATTTAATCATTTTGTACCTTGTGGCTATACAAGAGTTTGGACACATAATTTTGGTATTAGTTAAGCTTTTCTTGAATGATCTTCTGATTTGTTAAAATATACTATTACATATGTCGGAATGTGACATTATCTTTAATAAATATTTGTGTGTACTGCTTATAGGTTGTTTGGTAATTGGAAAAAAAAAGCGCATTGGCACTTGGCACCGACTTAGTATATTGCATTGTATGAAATATATATTTCATTTTGTTTCTTACAGAATGAGCAGTTGGGGGTAAATAAATGGGGAGAGAAAACAGGTTTTGTAACTTTTTATGATTACCCCATGTCTGCATTGGTCCAATCATTATTTCCATCCCCAAATGGCATTTTATTTTTATTTTCATGTGATAAAAGTGCTTATTACTATGGGAAGAGATAGACTAAGAGGTGTTTACTAATAAAGAGAAGTAGCTAATTGGGCAGAGAAGGTGTTAATTGATTTCCTAGACATAACTGAAATCCACTACATATTCATGTAAAACAAGAAAACAAATACCAATCCAGTTGACATCATTTCAAGATGGAGATATTTTCCAAAATATTTTGTACAGGCAAGGTACTTTGGCTTAAGGCTCTGTATTTCTCGGTTATAATTCTAGGACTTTATTTTGTCCAAGGTATGAGATTGATGACATATCACCCGAGGCTGGAATGTATGAGGATGAAGCACGGTACTGGATCCCGCACAGAAACCTTCAGTTAAAGCAAGCGGAGTTGAAGCTAAAGTTAATGGACATGGGCACGCACATGCTCACACTCACACGAACGGCTGCTGCCATTGATATTAAGTGAATTGTAACTGAATAAAAGTTGTCACATATGATAAAAGTAACTGTTGCTTGATAGGGCAGAATTTAATTTAACAAAAAACGCTATATGTTGAAGGAATTTATATTTTGAGATATGAAAAACCACTTATTGCCCAGTGAAAAGTACACTTATGATGGTGCAAATAAACCCTGAAGATGCTGCAAATTGGAGGCCTGCCACTCGTCTAATATAAATGATCATTAAAGAGCAGCAAGGAGAAACCGTTAAAAGTGTTAATAAATTGGTTTCAAGACTGAATCATTTGAACCATATTGGCAGATTGGTCATTTTTATCTCAGCATGGGTTAACGGAAGGGTTATTCCATATCTAAGTGCATCACTTTTTGCACCCTTTCCCGAAAAGTGCCTCTCTGCTTGACATGTCAGACAACATTTTAGCCTGTCAGGTAAACTTTTGCTGCTGTCTGACCAAATGTCGGGCACATTATGGCCTTTAACACAATAGTTTTTTTTGTTCGGTCAGGCAAAAATTT
The DNA here is from genome assembly GCA_022818135.1 of Saxidomus purpurata. NCBI lineage: Eukaryota > Metazoa > Mollusca > Bivalvia > Venerida > Veneridae > Saxidomus > Saxidomus purpurata. The sequence goes on along the minus strand of JAFMSR010000001.1, from coordinate 40,129,845 downwards.
TGATATGTCAGGCAAAGTTTAGCGTTGCACTGTTAAACATCTTTTCATGAAGACTGTTTTTGAACTTGGCCTTTTTAAATGCTGTAAAGTTTAATACTTCAAAAACAAATTCAGACCTTGGAAAATGCTTTAAAAGTGCTAGAATCAAATTTGTATTATCATTGCAGATGTATGAATACTTGTGAAATGTGTATACACTCGGCTGCAATCCTTTTGATAGAAGTTGCGTAAATGTGCAGTACAAAAGTTCAGATTGCATTACTCCATCTCTTTTCTACATTATGACAATTTACATTTAGTGATTTTGATTTCTTGAAAATTGAAACATCTTGACATGTATGCCTAAATTGGTCCCAATGACCTTGTGACTACCTGACTGAGATGAGAAAGATGCAGAAATTCCTGTAAAGTACATGCTTTACATCCCGATCCCGACTGTCTGAGAAATGAAGTTCAGAAAACGTATATTCTCAGAAAATTCAGGTATATTCTGATCTGATTTGCTTGAGACTAGCATTACTTCTAGCTTGACAGTACCGGAATATACACTGCTGTTAAGATATCAGTTGAGATTGATAAAATGTACCATGTAGTACAGGCACCATACATCCAGGTCAGTAAAAACAGGAGCTTTGGTTAAACATCAAGGGAAAAGACTGTGTAACAGAAATGAACAAATCTTTAACAAAATGTGATCACGCGTGTTCACTTAATTTCTTGTGTGAGGATCAAGATTCAGAATCATCTACATCTGCAGTATTTACTCACAGCGATGTATTCAATGTGCATATTTACATTTGTATTTGCAATGTTTTGATTTTATCATGAGATTGTATACATGGAAAATGAATTTTTACAAGAAATGTATTTGTAAATGTGTATTTTGTTTTTGCCTTTGAGTCTGCTAGATGAGCACGTGTTGAAGACTCAGAAACCAATTTTCTATAGCAGTTAACCCTACCTTCTACCCCCTGCAATTTAAAATGGCCACTAAACCCTAACCCTGCTAAATTTGAAAATTTTCATTTTAGTCCAAACGTATCTTTCACTTTGTTTTTCTGGTACTACTGTTCAAAGTGAACATATGATTATATCTTTAAAAAAAGCAATAATCATTGATCGGTACTCCCAGAATAATGTACATTTCCATAGAAACACTAAACAACATAATAAACTTCCGCTAAGTTTGCTTGAACATAGCTGGATGAAAACAAATTGGGGGAATGATTGTTATATATGATCCCGACCCCACTTGGTCAAAATTTCCCCCATTTTCTGTTAACCTTTGGCCATCATTTTTGTGTCTCCCTTTCGGAGAAAAGACGGTACATAAGGATCGTTTTGTCCGTCGGTCACAAAAACCTAACTTTTGCTATAACTTTGCCATTTCTTAAGATTTCTTCATCAAACTTTGAAATTGTATTGCTTATGACAAAAGGATCATGATGCCGTAGGTCAAATTTGTATTTGACAGAGCTATGCCCCTTTTTGTCACGAAAACTTAACGTTGGCTATAATTTTGCCATTTCTAAAGATTTCTTCGTCAAACTTTCAAATTGCATTGCTTTTACGATACGGGACAGATGACGCATCGAGTCATCTAGTTTAGAATTGATATTGTTTTTATCTGTCGAAATGTTTTCACACATGCCTGATTTGCTTGCCATTGTTTGACCGACAGGGACACTGTACTGACGTTTAGGGCAGTCCCGGAGGATTTTCGTTTCAAACAACAGTTTGCGTCCAAAGCTTTTCTCCATAAGAAGCGACTCTACCTCTTTTGTTGTAGGACCATCATGAGTAATCGAATCCTCTTTGTTTTCAGAAACAACTTGATTTATCAGCTGCTCGAGTTTTTCTAGCTGCTCGAGTTTAATCTTGCAAGTCAGGTGTGTCTACAGATCGGTTCCTGTCAGCATGTTTATTTTGGGTGTTTTTACTTTCAACATCTTTCATCTCCTTGATGATATCGTTAAAAGAATATAGAACAGGATTTTTAGTTGCTTAGAATGCCCACCACCAACTATCGTTCGGTTGTCGTTAATAAAAATGTGAATGACAAAAAGATGTGTATTTTCTAGTTTCAGACTTCACAAATTCGTACTATTTCTTCTATGTTATCTTTGCAGTAAAAGTTTTCAAGTGGTTACTTTCTTTATATTCATTCTTCTGAAAACATCTTGAACGTGTAAATAGGTTTCTATTCGGAGCAACAGGAACGGCGGAAGTGCTAATATAGGCGAAATCACATTGTATTAGTGTAAAGGAATCAATATTCTACTAAGAACAGATGCATGGACCATATTTCATGGTGCAGCGTCAGTAATCGTCTGCTTTCGGCAAATATAGACATTAATTACCTTTCCAGAAAATGTCCAGCCGTTTGATTGGCCAGTTATCCGTTAACAAAAATTTATATAAAATACGGGCAAGCCGGAAATATACATACGGAATGGCATGCCCCGTCATTGCACCCACGCTAAAATGATTCGAAATTTTGATGGTACACAAACAGCTCTGGTTACGAAAATATTAGTATATATATACACGGATCATTTATTGAGAAAGAATGGAGTCATAAAAAAGAGAAGACATTTTTAGGAATGCATATGAAAATGATATATTCACATTTCAATGTACAGACCTGCATTCGTAGGAAAATTCTTGCGTTTTTTCAAAACAAGATGGCTGACGGCAAGTTCAATAACCATTGTGACGTTGTTTTGTGACGTCACGACGTGACATTGAGGTATCATAAGGGTGTTTGAAAGTCTGCTTACATTCAGCCGTTAAATGGATTTAAAATGAACCGAATCCTTCAACATTTAAGAAAGTGTAATAAAACTGTTAATTGTTTTTTACGTGGTATATGGGGATATATCACCCGCCTCGGCATAATATTACCCTCGCCTAACGACTCGGGTAACATAAATATAGGCGGGTAATTTATCCCCATATACCACTTCAAAAAACCAAATAACATATGCTGTTTCAGTCAGTTACTTGTTTATCTTTGAAACCTTCTATAATTATCAAGACAACCATCAGTACTTACTAGTTAATTAATAGTGCTCTGCCCTATTTAATTTGCATTTTCTTCCGCTGTTTTGCCATTCAGTTATTTTCTTCTTTTCCCCCAACTGCTTGTTTTTAGTTAATTTTTATTTTTATTCTCCATTCAGCCATGTTTCGTTGCTTGCTGTATGATAATGATCCCTGTGTTCAGTTTGATATATATGGTCGATATATGTTGCTGTTCTATGTATACATTTTGCTGTTTGGTTAATGTATTATAAGATATTACTTGTATGATAAATAATATCAGTTTTGAGAGGACGGTGCTAATGAATCTGATTCAAGGTGATACGATACAGCTCTTATATAAAACAAGTGGACTGAGTATTGCTATGCAACCAAATATGGGATGAGATGAACATATGACCATTTAAATTTCATGAAAATCCTTCAGCAGGTTTTGGAGATATTGTCAGTCACTTGAGCTTTTACCCCAAGAATGACCTTTTATTTTATGCTTTTCAGTGAAATACTGAAATATATCGATGAAATAAAATTGGTATTTCACTGTTTCAAAGCAGTGAAAATATTATTTTTATTATGCCCCCGAAAGGAGGCATATTAAAATCGCACCGTCTGTCCGTCTGACCGTCTGTCCGTCCGTCCGTCCGTCCGTCTGTGCGTCCCCACTTACAAATTCGTGTCCGGACCATAACTCTGTCATGCATTGAAGGATTTTAAAATAACTTGGCACACATGTCTAGCACATCAAGACGACGTGTCGCGTGCAAGACCCACGTCCCTAGCTCAAAGGTCAAGGTCATACTTAGAGTTTGAAGGTAATGGATTCCTCTATATATGCATATATGCACACATTCGTGTCCGGACTGTAACTTTGTCATGCATTGAAGGATTTTAAAATGATTTGGCACAAATGTCAAGCACATCAGGACGACGTGTCGCGTGCAAGACCAACATCCCTACCACAAAAGTAAAAGGTCACACTTAGAGTTTATAGGTAATGGAATCCTGTATATATGCATACATTTGTGTCCGGACTATAACTTTATCATGCTTCGAAGGATTTTAAAATAACTTTGCACAAATGTCTAGCACATCAAGCGGATGTGTTGCGTGCAAGACCCAAGTCCCTACCTCAAAGGTCAATGTCACACTTAGTGTTTAAAGTAATGGAATACTGTATGCGTGGTTTCTCTGTCATGCATGGAAGGATTTTAAAATGACATAGCACATTTATTGAGCACATGGAGAGGACACAGACTGAGGCACCTCTTTCAGGGGCATTCGTCACTTGTGAGGGACAGCTCTTGTTTTCACTGTTTTTGCCGAACTACTATTTAACCATATTCTAAACAAAAGTCCCATATTTTCACACCCAGAATCTCCAGCTCGTCCTCCATAAAAAGTATCATACACATGATTGACAGTGAGTGATTAATTACGCAAAAAGACTTAGCTTTGTCCAATTTCTCACCTATGAGATACATATTTCCCCTCATTTATCGGTGATAGAACATTACATAAAATCGAAAAATGGCTGTAAAATTTTTATTTTTGAAATAAACATAGGGTTGTTGGTATTCATTTTCTTAGTTAGATCATTTTCTATCCATCTATAGTAATTTTGAATAAAAATTTGAGAAAAAGTTGATTTTCGTTTTTTTTCACCACCATCCAATTTTCACAGTACTTTACTGAATACTTGTATGATCATGGTCTGAAACCTATAAGTCACCTATAAAAAGTGGAAAACTACCTCTACAATCGTTCATTATTCACAAATGCATTAAATTGTGACAAATTTTGCACTTAGGTCAGCCCTGGACCGAGCATTTTTTAAGGAATGAACAGCTGATTGACTATTACGCAACGATTCATGGTGTGACGTAGTGCAGACTTATTTGATAAAAAAAATCAATTTAGGCCTGCATCTAATGAATTCATGTTTCATTTTCGTTGTATGATACAGATAGATATGACTCCTTAAATACTTTTATCTGAAATAATCAAAATATTTTGAACTACTTTTGTTGCGTTTTGTAATGATGGTAGTAATCATTCTGGGGTTCTCCATGGGGAATAAGAAATACTATAATTCCAAATTTTACTGAATATTTTGCCAAAAAACATAAAATAAAAAGAAAATTTGTTTGTTTCAGTGAAATATTAATTTTATTTCACTCGTGAACACCAAACAAATGACATTTTTACTCGTGGCTACGCCACTCGTGAAAATATCAATGTTTGGTGTTCACTTGTGAAATAAAATTGATATTTCACTGAAACAAACAAATATCCTCTATGCATTTTATGATGAGATAACCGTTTGGCCAAAGATTGATGAAAATCATCTGAAGGGTTAAGGAGATTAAGTCTCATGACTTTTAACCCTTATGTTTGACCTTGACCTTGAGCCAAGCGTGGCTGAGAAACAGATTATTCACATCTTGTCCACGATATTAATATTTATCTAATGTTTCAAGAAAATCATTCAAAAGTGAGTGTGGTTAATGAAACACCAATTTGGAATGGGCAACAAATGTATGAAGTTATTTCAAACTCAGTCTGAGCATGTATAGGAAGTTACAGCCCGGACACAAAGTACTGGTATATAGCCCTTCATTAAAAGTCTTTGAGCCCTAAGACCATGACCTTCAAGATATCTCCCTGGGTGTGGTACATGACCCACTCTTGTGTTATGGACTGCAACTGTATGTAGTAATTTGAAAATCGGCCAATGCTTATAGAAGTTACAGTCTGGACACAAATTGTTGACTGGCAAACTGACGTCTGGTTCCAAGCAAACCTACAGTCCCAAAAGATCTTTGGTCGACTGGAGACTGATAATAACCCCGGAGCGGGGCCAGTTTGACCAAGGGGCATTACTTGAACAATCTTGGTAGAGGACAACTAGACAATGATACACATTACATATCTAATATGTACTCTACGTCTTATGGTTTTGAACAATAAGATTTATAAAGTACATGTATCGGTATTTCCGTATATGACTTGTTTTTAAGTCTTTTTAAAAACAAATGACCATTGAGGCACGGTCAATTTTGATCCTAAGGCTATAATTTGCACATTAGGCAATGTCTACGCCCTATGTCTAATGGTTTTACAGAAGAAAATATTTTCTCTATAAGTCTATATAAAACAACTGCACATTATCTAGAGTAGGGCTAATTTTGACCAATGGGTTTAAGTTATCCGCTCTTGGTATAGCACCATTAGGCCGTACTACGCAGCTTGAGACATTATATTATAATTATGTCATTTGGTTTTTGAAGTGGTATATAGGGATAGTACTCGCCTAGATTTATATTACCCGAGCCGTTAGGCGTGGGTAATATTATGTCGTGGCGGGTAATATATCCCCAAAAAGCACATAAAACAAATAATAAATTTTATTTTCCTTCCCTTTCTTAAGTTTTGAGGATTCGGTTAATTTTGAATTCATTTAACGGCTGATCGCAAGCATACATTCAAATGTCCTTATGGTACCTCAACGTCACAAAAGTTATTGAACTTGCCGTCAGCCATCTTGTTTTGAAAAACGCAAAGACTTTTCCTACGAATGCAGGTTTGTACTTTGAACTGTGAATAAATCATTTTCATATGCATTCCTAAAAAATTTTTCTCTTTTTTATGACTCCATTCTGTCTCAATTAATGCACCGTGAAAAACCTACACGCCAAAGTATTCTTCTTGGAATATCATTGCACTAACAAGCAATTACCACGAGTAAAGAAACGGAAAACCGTTTAAAATATCAATTTCAGTTGAGAACGGCCTAATAATATTTCAGTTTTACGAACAATGTAATGTTTTGCATGCTAATTAAGACTTTTGTAAAATAGATGTGCTCCAAGTTCAAAGCCGTAGGATCATCACTGTGTTCTTCTCAATCATGCTCCGTTAATATATGTACCAATCATTTTTGTAACCAGAGCCGTTATTGCGTACCCTAAAAATGTGGAACCGTTTCAGCGTGGGGTACAATGACGGGGTATGCCAAGTGTATATCATGGCACATATCTATGTACGGACCATTGGCCAATCAAACGACCGGACATTTCCTGGAAGGGTAATAAATGGTTTTCAACAGGAAGATATTTAACGTATTCCATATGTAAGTGTTTATAAAACAAGTCACCCCAACGACGGGGTCAATTTGACTCCAGGAGTATATTTTGACCATTATTCGTCAATGGCCACTAGGCAAAGCTACATACTAAATATCTAAGCTATAGAACTGATGGTTTTGGATTAAGATAAATTAAAAGTATTTCCCTATATAAGTCTATATAAAACAAGTGACCCTAACGGCGGGGTCAATTTGACTCCAAGTGTATAATTTGAACTTTTATTGGTAGAGGGTCACTAGGCAATGCTACATACCAAATATCTAAGCTGTATAATGACTAATGGTTTTGGATAAAAATATTTTTAAAAGCATTTAACTATATAAGTCTATAGAGCAGGTTTACCCACCACGTGGTCATTCCAGTGTTTTTTCTTATTCAGGCAGCTGTGAAATTCAATGAACAGCGGTAACTTTGTGTCTTAATCATAATATTTCCTGTGAACCATTATAATTTAAACAGGGAACTGTAGCAATCTTGTGTTACTATGTGGGAAATCAGGGACATGCTGGATGCATACTCCCAAACTCCTACATAGAATAAGGAGTTATCAGATATACAGCGTAATAATCATAAAGAAATGTGTTCTGCCTCTACATCAATGTTACGTATACGTTTTTTTCAAATTTTGTCGTTTCATCACGAAATAGCGTTGTCGGATAGCGTTTCTGATTTTTGGGACAATATCGTTGAACCAAGAGTGTCCCTAGACATATATCGATCACCTAAGTCAATAGAGAACATCTGCAACCTACGATTATACCTGCATGACTTGAGTAGCATATAATTAGATCTAATTATGGTATAAAACTCTGTGCAAGACTAGCTATATATATATATATATATATATATATATATATATATATATACCTCACCCAAAATGAAAACTTTACACTTTAATTATACAAATATTTAACACAATATTAAATCAATGTATTTCACTCTGACTCTATCAAATAAAACAAATAACAAAGGCGAATATAGGCCTAAAAGTTAAAGTATTTTATCATGCATGAAGGGGAGATAACTCATATAGTGAAAACAAACAGTTTATTAAAAACGAAATTGGTTGTCAAGACAAAATATTCTTTTTGCTGTCAGTTGAAAGAAACTAATGTCAAGACTAGAAAACTCAACAATGTTTTATGAAAGCACAATGCAAAAGCGAGAGTTGAGACTCCAAAGATTCAAATTCTTAAATTACCTCCATTTGAATGGAATATATAGGTGAATTAATGACCATATATCTCAAAGCTCCTGTGATGATTTTTAATTGTTTTTTCATAAACTTACTCTCCAACTGATAAAGTTTAACATTCTTACAAATGATTGAATTCCACCTCCTGCATTGTGAGATTTTGGTGTTTCTTTCTCTTGCATAGTAAATCCCATTATAAATCTGTAAAGTTTTCATTTTTACTCAGTATATATATAATGAAATAAAATTAAATTATAACAACCGATTTTCTAGATATTTTTGATTTTGTTCTGGATATAAATTATATTGGAAAAACAGTCACAACCAACAGGGGCCTTGCTTTCTAGGGAATAGTCTTCTTTGGCAATTTTGGTAGAGGGTCAGGAGGTGACTATTTAAATTAAATTCTGACCAGTAGTTTCAGAGAAGAAGATTTATAGAAAACAGACCCACACGACTAGGGATCAACTTCATTTTACCAAAATTGGTAAGTCATAAAGTGATCATATTTGTCAAATAATGAAATTATTTTCAGAATTAAAATAATTAATTTTATTTTGTTTGCGAAATTTTCGTCTTCGCTGTACCCTGTGCAGTATAGTCTATAGCCGTGGTTTATGTTATCCGAAACATGTTCCACTTTTTGGCCAATGGCAAATTAGCATACCGTTCATAAAAAATATGGGGAACAGCTCTCTTGACAGAATTTGTTGCAGCTCTCCCTTTTATTCGGCAATCAAAATTACCATTTTGGCAAACATGTAGGGTGGCATCTCCTATCAAAAAGTATCGTATTTAGATCACAAATGCAAACTAAACAGCACTATGGGAGGCTACACGCTCAAACACACAGAACAATAGGCTTGACCTTTTAAACTCAGTTAAGTTCAGATCAGTACAACTGTAAAAGTGCTGATAACAACTGTATATGCGCTAAGGGAAAGTGCAAGATAGACCAGAACAAGCTGCTGTTTGAATGTAGCATACGATAAGACCATATTACAAAAACAAATACCAGAACAGACAGCTTGCAGAATAGCTCATAGCTAATGGTACACAGTTTATTTTCACGGAGTCTTGTTTTAGAAATTACTACGCTGTTAACAAGTCAACTTACGCTGTTTACAGAGAAGATAGTCGTATACATATCACGGAAAAGTACGGACATTTAAGGAACGTACGGAGCTTGATGCAAGAGTTTGAAGTTTGATTTTCAAATGTATAATTTTTATACTGAAACCTTCGTATAAACGAAGATTACATCTCCATTCACCTAAAAATAAATTTCATTAAAGTAAGATAGAATTTACGTACATTCCCGACAAAGAAGTCGTGTGACTTGCCTATAGGACTATCAGTATGTTCTTGTTGGGCACTGCAACCAGTTGGTAAATAGCACTGCCTGTAATCAGTTAATCGCATCACTCACATTGAGCCGTATTAAACCCCTGCGTGGCATTACCGGCACCCATTGAGCATAATAACTGCCATTAGTTAAAAATCCTATAAATGCAGTTTATTCTGTCTTCTATAAAATCGCTTACGTACAGCTATATTTTATCATGATTTCCAATCTTTCACGTCTTGCAAGACTAACCTTCTTTAGAAAAAAGAAGATTAGCCTCGATGCAAGAAAGTCCAGGTCATGTGACTAGAGCATGTGACGTAAACCACAGGAATGCAAGAATACCCATACTCACGTTCGTAACAACTGACACTTATTTAGTCATACCTACATGTAATATAGAATAAAATCACCTGCAGTGAATCCTTTTAAAACCAAAAGAAAATGTGTGTATTATTTATATGGACTACATTAGAGTAGACCTCGGAAAAACACCGGCGATTTGAGGTATTTAAATTACAGCCATTTCTCGTTTCATCACATACTACATTACAAAAAAGTTTAATTTTCCACCTTTATGTAAGGTCTAGTGAAACTTTGTACGCATCTTCTGTGTAACGTTGTCTTATAACACAGGAATAACTCTGTTTTTATGAATAATCTCCCTTTGTAAAAGTGTAGATACCAATTACTTGAGCGTTCACTTTTGGATTGTTTACACTGATAGGACTTAAAAAAACCTAGGGTCATTACTGTTGCCTAATTGATGAACTATTCACATTTGGGCTGCATCTTGAAAACTAATAACAGGATTCTTTGTATATGATAATTAGGGGCATTGGTCAATATATAACCTAACTCGGTCTAGCTTCATCTATATATTACAGTACACATTGTTACAACCAAGCGAGCCGCTTTCTAGCTTTTTTAAAAGCTAACCTTGTGGATGAGATGCCCAAAGGGACAATTGTTATCAGTCTTAGATAAGCGCAGTAGATTGGCTGTCTCCATATCTTGAGTTCCGGGAAAAAATTGTACACAATTTCTGTCGATATATTTAAACCATTTATATGGTTGCACAAGAAAGACAGCAAGTCTTGATCGAAACATAATGATATATTACAAAGTGAAATTGATTATCCATGAGACATGCAAATAATTAATCTAACTGTTCAATTGATGACTACAAAGTTGGTTACTTATTCCTCAAACCTTATTCCCTTTTCGAATAAGGAATAAGGAACTGGTTCCTTATTCCTTATTCAAATCCGAATAAGTAACAGAAGTGATACCGCCGGTGACACGAAAAATGTCGTCTTCATTCTTTTACATTACCAATATCTAACTGTTTTAAGGCCAAACAAATTTAATTTAAGCTATTACACAGAACAATTTTGAAAAAAATGAACAAAGTCCAATAAGGAATAGGGAACTAAATTCACTTTGTTCATTTTTTCAAAAAATGCTCTTTGTAATAGCTTAAATTAAGTTTGCTTGGCCTTAAAACAGTAGATATTGATATTGTGAAAGAATGACGACGACATTTTTCGTGTCACCGGCGGAATCTCTTTATTACTTATTCGGCTTTTTTCATTTTTTTCAAAAATGCTCTTCTTTCAAAATACCAATATCTAACTGTTTTATGGGCATTCAAACATACAAAGAGCTTTTTTTTTAAATGAACAAAGTTGAATAAGGAATAAGTAACTGGTTAATTATTCCTTATTCAAATCCTAATAAGTAACAGAAGTGATACCGCCGGTGACACGGACAATGTCGTCGTCATTCTTTCACATTACCAATATCTAACTGTTTAAAGGCCAAGCAAACCTAATTTAAGCTATTACAAAGAGCGTTTTTGAAAAAAATGAACAAAGTTGAATAAGGAATAAGTAACTGGTTAATCATTCCTTATTCAAATCAGAATAAGTAACAGAAGTGATACCGCCGGTGACACGAAAAATGTCGTCTTCATTCTTTTACATTACCAATATCTAACTGTTTTAAGGCCAAACAAATTTAATTTAAGCTATTACACAGAACAATTTTGAAAAAAATGAACAAAGTCCAATAAGGAATAGGGAACTAAATTCACTTTGTTCATTTTAAAAAAAATGCTCTTTGTAATAGCTTGAATTAAGTTCGCTTGACCTTAAAGCAGTTATATATTGGTAATGTAAGAGAATGACGACAACATATTTGGTGTCACCGGCGGTATCTCTTCTGTTACTTATTCGCGTTTGAATAAGGAATAATTAACCAGTTACTTATTCCTTATTCAACTTTGTTCATTTAAGAAAAAAGCTCTTTGTATGTTTGAATGCCCATAAAACAGTTAGATATTGGTATTTTGAAAGAATGACGGCGACATTTTTCGCGTCACCGGCGGTATCACTTCTGTTACTTATTCGGCTTTTTTCATTTTTTTTTCAAAAATGCTCTTTAAAATAGCTAAAATTAAGTTTGCTTGGCCTTAAAACAGTTAGATATTGGTATTGTGAAAGAATGACGACGACATTGTCCGTGTCACCGGCGGTATCACTTCTGTTACTTATTCGGATTAGAATAAGGAATAAGTAACCAGTTCCTTATTCCTTATTCGGCTTTGTTCATTTTTTTCAAAATTGTTCTTCGTAATAGCTAAAATTAAGTTTGCTTGGCCTTAAAACAGTTAGATATTGGTAATGTAAAAGAATGACGACAACATATTTGGTGTCACCGGCGGTATCTCTTCTGTTACTTATTCGCGTTTGAATACGGAATAATTAACCAGTTACTTATTCCTTATTCAACTTTGTTCATTTAAAAAAAATGCTCTTTGTAATAGCTTTAATTAAGTTTGAATGGCCATAAAACAGTTAGATATTGGTAATGTGAAAGAATGAAGACGACATTGTCCGTGTCACCGGCGGTATCACTTCTGTTACTTATTCGGATTTGAATAAGGAATAAGTAACCAGTTCCTTATTCCTTATTCGACTTTGTTCATTTTTTTCAAAAACGCTCTTTGTAATAGCTTAAATTAGGTTTGCTTGGCCTTTAAACAGTTAGATATTGGTAATGTGAAAGAATAACGACGACATTGTCCGTGTCACCGGCGGTATCATTTCTGTTACTTATTAGGATTTGAATATAAATAACCAGTCCCTTATTCCTTATTCGAAAAAGGAATAAGGAATATGGAATAAGTAACCAACTTTGTTGTCATGTTCAATTGTCGTCGTTTTCTTTGTAGGGTTTTACTTAAAACAAAACAAAAAAGCTTTGTTTAAAGTTTTACTAGGCTACTCACAACTACATTATGTAACTATGCAATATACATGTAATTATCATTCAATATACATGTTAGAAAGTTCTAGTGAGGGGGGTGTATGCATCTACAACTGCCGTCCGTACAATGTGGACTCTCGCCGTGCTTCTCACATGTTAAAGCAGCGCAGTCAGCTAGAATTGTACATGCTGAAATAAAAAAAGTTTTGCTTTCAATACATTTTGACATAGAGATATATCCATTTTGTAAATTGTGTAGTTATCAAATTAATTTTAATTGACTACTTCCATCACACACTAAGAAAAACTTACTCGGAGTTGAAAATGAAGACAAATTGAATACTACCAATAGTAAAATTAGTAGGACCTACTGTTAGTTCATACTATAATAAAATTTATAAAGTATGCTTTTGCAAGAGTAACGCGAGCTTTGGAGAACTTTCATATATCCTGTAGTTATATCCAATCGAGTATGGTAATTTTTGAAACGAGGGCAAAACAAAAAAACTCAGCGGTCATTTAAGCAACATCAAATAATTAACACGATTTTGCTTGACGTTTTAAGTTTTTCTTGACGCTTTAATCCGATGGTTCTGATTTGTATGTGAACAAAACTATATACTCATAGTGTTGTGACGTTCCGTTAAAAACCTCTGCTCTGTGGTTGTCCAGTTTCACAAATTATCACACTTTTTTAAGTCATATAATAATAATAATAATAATAATAATAATAATAATAATAATAATAATAATAATAAAATCTTTATTTAGAGAAGGTAAACACATCAAGTAAATGTACAAAACATTTGACTTATTTACAATGTGTATAATTAACACGATTTTGCTTGACGCTTTAAGTTTTATCGTGTTAATTAATTGATGTTGCTTTAATGACCGCTGTGTTTTTTTTGTTTTGCCCTCGTTTCAAAAATATATTTACAATATAGAGCGATACGATACTTGTTACCATTTTTGTGACGTCCTGCAATTTACTATTTTTGTCAAAGGACAAAATATGAGCTAAACTTGGTCAGTATATTCACATCATACCTTGTATACATGTATCGCATTAAGTTACGACCAATGTCCGCATTTTGAAAATCGAAACAATGTACATTTAAATTACCCTGTGTTTTTGGGACGCATGTGCAGACGTCGTGTTCACAGCCTGGTTCTTCATTAGCAGCCGTACAACTTATAGCTGTCATGCAAGGGGATGCATCCATATGATGACATTTGGTGGCAAATACAGACGCTAAAATTAAACAAATAGTTTTGTGTTGCTAATATTAGAACTTAAGTCTGTGGGGGTGTATTACATTTACAACATTTTTTCTCTAAGGTTGAATCCAGGAAGGGTGAGGTTGGCATGCTACAAAGCGGTTTAAAACAACCCCCGGTTATCAATATATTGTGTAGACTGTGTCATCGGATTTAGTATACATCTTATATGTGTCTTTGCTGAGCCTACTTTATGCTTGTATTGTCCTTTACTAAGGTAAGTTATAGGTTTCGGTGCCTGGATGAAAGAAGTGCTTAAATGCTGCATATTATTTTGTGTAACACCGAATATAAGGAAATTTGCTTTATAATTAATGAATTATAACAGTCATGCGTAGTTTGCTTTACGTATACACTCATCATATCTTCAATTGAGACCCTGGCCACAGTAATAAGAGAAGCAACTGCTTTTTACAAGTAAAGTTGTAAGCACAGATGATTGCATGATTAACAGTACAAAATGTATTACTATTACTTTGTACTGATTGCGAAAGCCTTTTAAACATTTGACATAGCAAACGATTCAAATGCATTTATTAAAATCTGCGTTAAGAAAGTGGTATACGACATATTGAAGCCTTTCTGACATTTAACACAAAATATGTAATATTTGCTATCTTTAATCCACACACTCTGCTCAGAAAGATGACAACGATATTTTAGTGAAATATTTATACAAGCATTGTTTTTGTAGATTCGCTTCCATGATGAATACCGAATAAGGAAACCATTCCTATTTCTTTGTAAACATGTTGCATTTATTTTTACTTCTTTCAAAATCCACCTTTTTGACAGAGTATCACTCTCAAATTGTAATATACAATGTACAAATACATGAAGCACGTATACAAGTGCATGAAAAGCATTTGATAAATAAAAATTGGAATTAAAAACAAGTTTTATTAAACAGCTACAAACGATTACAAAAGTAAGCAATGATAACACAGTTTAACACGTGTAATTAATTGTGTAATAAATTGTGTAACGTACCCACAACAACGGATACGAGAAGTAAGAGTAGCAGAGTTTTCATCTTGCTAGAAGTGCTTGTAAAGACAGTCTAAAGTGTCTAAAACTGATTGAACTTTATATCTTAAATCTTATCTCCTTTTAGTCAATAACTGTCACGACTTTGAACGATAATTTCATTGGCCGTGACACTTAGTACCAAAAGAAGAACGAAAAATACTGAAGTTTTAAACTTTCTTTACTGGATTTAAAAAAATTTTATGCCCCAAGAATGACCTGTAACCTAAAAGTCTGAACTAGAGGTACTCAGTGTTAGGTAAGGAAATACTGACATATAAATTAGAATTATGCTACATATTGCCATTAAAGTGTATGTAACAAGCTGTCTAAAATTATCATTATTATCAAAATAATACTTAATGATAATCTTAATTGTTCTTAATTTATGCACTGAAAGGTAGCTCGAATACATAAACCATAAGATGGCCCAGTGATAGGTAGACCATGACCGAAGCTTATATATATATATATATATCGTTCGTTGTGACTTAAACATCATTCTAACACTAACTCCATTTATAGCAGTGTGGCATAATAATAATTTTTATACCTTTCATGACTTTATAAATATATTTGATATACAAACAAACTTCCTAGAATATCAAAACATCATAGAGTCTATTACAGAATTTTTTAAATAAATTGAGATTTCCACACTATACCATAAAGGAAAACTATCCTATGCAACCACTTACAATTAAAGTTATTAGCAGCAGGAGAAAAGGTTGTAGGTGTATTTATGACTATATAATGCAAAACTCAAACATTTCACAATCTTCAACCAATACTAAATTTAAACACTTATTTCAACTGGAAATACACATACAAAACTCCATTTACTGTGACAAATGATTCCAAATTACAATGGTTCCAGTTCAAACTAAATCACAGAATAATAGGCACCAATATTTGTTGCAAAAGATGGGGATGAGGGATGATGGTAGATGTACATTGTTCATGCAAAAACAGAAACAATTGTTACATTGTATGTTACTGACTGCTGTCTTTTACTGGCTTTGTATCTTTTTAGTTTTTCTTTTCTTCGCTTTATTTTGTTTGCATATAAATAATGGAGAGGTTTTAAACTAAGATGAATAACCATGGTAATGTATATTGAAAACATGCTTGAGGGAGTTGTTCCCCTTTATATATCACATTACTTTCACCACGAATATTTTTATGGGTTTGCTCCCCTCGATAAATACTGGTCAAGTAACAATAAAAAAATCATCGACATAAGCCATTCATATAACTAAATCACAGAGACATTTGATTTTGTTTCATACTTCTTTCATCTTGCTTTTTATTTCGCGGGCGAGGTTGAAAAAGTTAAATTCAAACAGTGAATATGTAAATCATCAATAAATGTAGGAAGATATGAAGAACAATGTTTAACATTATAGACAAAAGAGATATTTAAAAAAGGAATTTCTTTCACTTATTATCACCTTGAATGTATTAGAAATTATGTAATATATATGTGTATAAATGCCTGTGAATGTTATGTTCTTCACCACTCTGGCATTGTTGACATGATATTATAAGAAACATATACCATTTATATAATAAAAGGGTTACCCTGCTGGGGCCTCAAAAGAAAAAAGGCATAAGAAAATTGATAAGATATCGAAGGCCCGATTAGCTCTATAGGTAGAGCCTTAAGCTGTAAATGTCTGAGTTTCTGGTTCGAATCTTTCATCAGGCCCGATGTCTTTTTAGTTGTTGTGTGTGTGTAATTTGGCCATACACGAAGTGTCCAAGGTTTGCCCGTTGAAAAAAGTGCAATATAATTCTTCATCTTTCTGCAGGTTAATAGGAACACACATCTCATAGAATATAAATAAGCAAAAACAGTGCATAAAAAGTGTCTCAAATTCAACAAAATAGCCATCCACTTTAAACTTTAAAAATCAAATAATCTGATCAGGATTCGAACCCATGAAGCCTTTTACACAAGTAAGACGTCTGACCTCTACGCAACTGTCTACGCGGTGGTGATAAGTGCTTGTTCGATGGATACTCAACTGAAATAACAAAAACACACCCGGATGTAACCGAAGTAATGAGATTGTCGCACAATAGACTATTATCAATGTTGTGCCATCATGCCATAACTTGTATGTAATAGGGTTACTGTCAATACGCTGTATAGTCATATGACTAATTAAAATTAGCTGTTCTATTCTGTTCTGTTCTGCTCTGTACTATTAAAGTATTAGCAGAGTTCTTGTCTATTTTTGGTATTAGCTATGAAAACACTAAGTACCGCGGTGCCAGGAAGAGACCGGGGTAACATTAATTAATTTTTTTTAAGACTGAAAAATTGTGACATTTCTAATGCCCATCAAGTACAGATCTATTTCTGTTTGGCGTCCCTTCATCTTCAGTAGCCGAGTGCATAATTTACCGGCCGTAGGCCTACCCCCGGTGTATCGAGCCGTAAAATTTAATCCGGTGCAACGAATGGCAAGTGGGAAAGTCCAGTAACGACTGCATGCTCTGGTGGCGTAGTTTGTTTTTCCTATGCACTGTTTTGTTTAATGTCACTAAAACAATAGTTATGGACTCTACATGTCCTCTTATATTTTATCTTCTCACCGACTAGCAATTCACTGGGGTATCGCGTGAACAAAGAATGCGTCTTAATTGTCTGGTAAATGTTTTGAATCGTACGGTGCCTGTGAAGTGACATGTGATACATTTCGTAAAAACGAAATCTTATGTTATTTCGTAAAAACGAAATGTTATTTCGTAAAAACGAAATCTTGAAATAACATTACTGTTATTTCGTAAAAACGAAACGTTATTTCGTAAATACGAAATAAAAAAAATGTATCACATGTCACTTCATGGGCACCGTAGAATCGAAATATCATGTACTGTTGGTATGTCCGAAGAAAGAGATATACGACTGAAATATTTAAGAAATATAAGTAGGCCAAGTCTTGATAAATTAAAGTCATCTAAGAGTAAAAGAACACTTGTCCATGTTTTTCTTTTTTAAAAGAAACATACGCGTTACAAAACTGAACTGTTGTATAAGTATTCGTATATTGTTGCTATATTTATGTTTGATGCGCATCGATACATTAGCCATTTCAAAGACATGCATTGCACAATATGCAAATAACTGAAATCGAACGATTTTTGACAAATATTCACCATATCATTTATCAATGACTTCATGGTTCGGCCAGTTTGGTCCAAGGTTAAGGTCACGTTTGGTGATTGAAAGTCATGTGACCTATTTGAATCTCGTGAACGACCAGAAAGATTACTATATAACTTTGTGTAAATGTTTGTCATTTCGAGACAATGTGCTGAGTGCAAGTTTTAGCCATATTCGTTCAAGGTCAACGGTACATTTTGGGAGACAGTATGTTATGTATTTGTCCAATCTTACAAGGGAAACGTTTTGAAGCCTTGTATAATTATAGTCCATACATAATGCAAGTGTTATAATGGAAACTTTGAAAGCAGTACACCTTTTTTTTTTAACAAATGTACTTGCCGACCGACCGAAAATTCAACCGACAAAAGAAGCGATTCCTTAATACCCCCACCTAACCCTCAAACTAAATGAAAAATATCACTAAGTAAGTGTTTGAACCCCGTCGATCTTTGGCTATATGCACTTCCGGATGTTCTTCTTAGCCTGGGCTGGTGATCAACATTGTTTACAGTGTATGCGAGATTTTTATCCTCAAAAAGAGATTTGCGTTCGTGGAGTGAAGAATATAAACTTAATCTATAGAGCAGAAAATAAAATCTTAAGTTTTGTCAAAATCTGAATGTCTTTCTTAATACACATTGTGACAATGTAGGCCTATATACATGTAGTTTGAATTCTACAGGTTATGTCGAGCATGCTATTGATAGATATATTTTCGGAAGGTATTTATGTGGTCAATCTACTTCTTGGGGAAGCTATGTACAATTATAGTTTGTGTAAAGGATGCACATATTTCAGTTCTGATTTTCAAATGTTCATCGTTGACCTTTATATTAGATATAATATTGTGTTTGGATATTTTCTGAAGAAGATAATCAACAGAAGTAACATGTGAAACGTGGGAAAAAATGTTTTGGATATAAAAGATGCTTGTAAAAGATTAATAAAGAACTGACCCAGTCCTTGTGGTGTAGTCTACCGAAATTATGCAATGATAAACTAAACTCTTCTTGGGGCGTTGGTCATATGGATTATTAAACTCTAAAATACATAAATGTTTGGTAGCAAGGTAATTTGTGGCTACAATTGGAACTTGGTCAGAAAAAAAGTGTTTATATCATCGATTGAGTTTTCGAAAACCAGTTTTTTAAATTAAATAACAAGGTCACTAAGTCATGACTAAAAATAACATTGAAATAAAAACAAACAAACTTTGAACTCCCATTGTTTAGACTGATTTGTTCAAATTTAGACATTGTTTCTAACCAAAACTATCGCGGTGATAAATACAAATAATTAAATGTATGGTAGCAATTCGGGTTGCAAATTGTTTTGAAAACAAAAGACAAATTTACCTTTAAAAAGGTCAATTTCAGGAAGGGAACTTTTACTTTTGGTATTAGGTCATTTTTTAAAATTAAAATATTCCGTGATCACAAATATAATTATGTTACTTACAGCTAAATAGAATATTTACTTTTAAGTAGAAAAGTGATGCAAACTTGGAATCCTTAAGCAAGATAAGTGGATAGGGTAATTTGACCTGCATTTTCCATTTAAATGCACATATAAATTGTTTCATTCAAGTATATAGTAACTTTTTATGCTAGCTTTTAATACTTTTTTTTGTATGATATGTTGCAAATATTTAACATTTCGACGACCAAAACTGCATGTATGTTTACGGCCTATATAGTATTTACCCCGCTCTTCTAATGGAGGTATTTGTTGTAGGATCAATGATCTATACTCAAGGATCAATCAAAACATAGAACTTTTAAAATATGTTTTACTTCTAAAAGTATATACATGTAACACCAGATTAATGGTCCTTAGCACAATCACAAGCGCCATTAATACAATGCGGGTTTTCGTCGTGCTTATCGCAAGAAATTACACCACCCTCACAGTCACTCTTCAGTATGCATGCTGAAAGTACAATAAATATATACAAATAATAGTTTCGCGAATAACTTACTGCTTACAGTAGCATCTGTTAAAGATGTCTTAGAACTGAAACATACTAATTATTATGCCATCTGTTTGACCATTGCTTCGGAATGTTTCAATTAGTTACCAAACCAACACGGATAGGTAAAACATGTGAATCGATATTAGACCATATTTATACAAACACAGTAGACAATGTGAAAGAAATTATACCTGATTACAGCTTAAGCGATCATTTTCCTGTTTGTTTCACGCGTTCATTAAAATCCATAAATAAAACATTTGGTGAACATCAAACAATTACATATAGATGTTTTAAGAAATTTGATGAGATAGCTTTTCAGACAGACTTATTGAAAGCAAACTTAAATCAAGTCGAAATTTGCAAGACTTCAAATGCTTCCCTAACGACACTCTACAAAATCTTAAATACAGTTTTGTCTGAACACGCACCAATAAAAGAAAAGCGCGTAAAACGCAGCACCCAACCCCCCTGGTTTGATGAAGAAACAAAAGAAGCTATAAATCAAAGAGAAAAATTGAAGCAAAATAAATGTTTTGATCAATACAAAATAGTTCGTAACCAAGTATCATCAATGATTAGAAGAAAGAAAAAAAAAAAATTCTACAATAAGGCAGTTAAAAATAAATGTCCCCTAGTTATATGTGGAGGTGTTTTAAAAACATAACAAATGTCAGCAATATCCACAACAGTGTTTTACCATGTACTAGTTCATATAATGGGAAATCAATAGATGATAAATCTAATATATTGAATGCTTTAAATAAACATTTCTTTAACATTTCAAGTTTAATACAAAAATCTCCATTTGATGCACAGTATTTCTCAAAACTGAAACAGATAGTAGGTGTAAAATTAAAATATTCTTACTTTTCAATTAAGCACATAACTATTTTCGAAGTCAATAAAATAGTAAAAACTTTGAATTTAAATGAATCTGCAGAATTAGATGACATAGGCCATAAACTGTTGAAATATTGTGGGGACCACATCATATCACCTATTACATTCATAATCAATCAATGCATAGATCAATGTATTTTCCCTGACTCACTTAAAGAAGCATGTATTGTTCCCATATTCAAAGGGGGTGACAAAAACGATCTTAATAATTACAGGTCTATTTCCATATTACCAACTATCTCAAAAGTTTTTGAAAGACATATTGCTACACAAATTCAGAAATACTTTGAAACATCTAA
The DNA here is from genome assembly GCA_022818135.1 of Saxidomus purpurata. Classification (NCBI taxonomy): domain Eukaryota; kingdom Metazoa; phylum Mollusca; class Bivalvia; order Venerida; family Veneridae; genus Saxidomus; species Saxidomus purpurata. The sequence continues at coordinate 40,108,192 of JAFMSR010000001.1, read as the reverse complement.
TATTATTCATGAAAATCAATCTGGCTCCGTCAAAACTATTCCTGCCAAACAGCTCTTATTCATTTGATTGACACCTGGCTCAAAGATTTAGACTCTGGCAAGTATGTTGGAGCTGTATTTTTAGACCTACGCAAAGCGTTTGATTTAGTTGACCATAATATGTTATTACAAAAGTTAATGATGTACCATTTCACTGATAATACTATACTTTTCTTTAAATCATATCTTTCTAAGAGACAGCAACTAATTAAATGTGGAAATATGTCATCCGATAGTCTCTAAGCTACTTCAGGGGTGCCTCAAGGTTCGGTACTTGGCCCTCTTTTATTCCTTCTTTACATCAATGACTTAGCTTTGATCGTCTCGGATATTAAAGCAGATCTATACGCAGACGACTCAACACTACATAAAAGCGGTTATGATCTGAAAACAATCCAAAGTACTTTGCAAGAAAATGTTGATTCTATACAAAGCTGGTGTTTGAAAAATAACATAGCACTTAATCCAGTTAAAACTAAATGTATGATTATTTCTTCCTGTTCCAAACAAAAGTTGCTAAAATATCAAGACCCTAAATTACACATTACAATTGAAAATACACATATTGAAAATGTCACTGTACAAAAAATCCTCGGTGTTTATGTTGACAACAGACTGTCATGGAAACAACAAGTGAATAAAGTGATCGCTATAATAAATTAAAAACTTGCCCTATTCAGAAGAATTAACTATTATCTTTCTGATGAAATGAAATTTATGTTCTACCAATCATACATTTTACCTATCATGGATTACTGTGCCGTTGTTTGGAGTAATAGATCCAGTATCACAAATAGATTAAGTAAATTACAGGATAGAATAAAACGCGTTATATTAAGAAACGGACAAAACTGGCACATAAAAGAGCCATGCATGCTTAGCTATTCGAATAGAGTTAAATATCACATTGCGCTTGTTGTTTATAAAACTACACAAAAACTAGTGCCAATATATATATGTAACTTGTTAACTTTTTCCAGCAATGAAGTCTACAATCTTAGATCCATTAATTACAATAACCTGTCTTTACCTAAACATAAAACAAATATATTAAAATCGTCATTTTCATATGCTGCAGTACACATTTTGAATAACATTCCAGTGAATATTCGTCACTCTAAATCTGTAACGTTGTTCAAAAAGAATTATAAATTATATTTGTTACATAATCAAAACGTAACACATTTATCATGAGGTTAATTTGTAAATATATTCTATTCTGCTATGATACTATTTTTCTGAGTGTCTGTCAATTATAATTTGTATGGGTTTTGTGTAAAACCAAGTTTAAAGTGTGACTGTGAGAAAATGTTTGTACCTGTATGTGTGCAATTTTGTGAATGTATGTATTTGTATGAGCGTTTGTAATTTTATGGAAGGCCATAATGAAATTGTGATGTATATACAAATTTGTATAAATGTCTATTTGTGCTACCTTCGTGAAATAAAGATTTTATTATTATTATTATTATTATGGTCATAGATGCCTTTAAAGGTTTGATATTTCATTAGAAACCAATGCTTATTTTTAAAATGTTCTGATAATGTTTATATAAGTTAGGTTTAAATTTGCTGATAAAACCTCATTACCTGCCTTTTACCCGGAAATATCTTGAAACTTTCAACAAAAAGATTAAACATAACTAATAAACTAATAAACATACAAGAAAGTTTATTTTTTCCGGCTACGCTTCTAGTCAGCGTATATAAATACAGTAAACTCCGTTTATAACGAACTCCTTATGACCATTTATAGTTGTTCCTTATATCCGGAGTTTGTCATATCCATATTTTTTTTATCATTTCCATAAAAAATAAAGAAAGAAAAAAAAACTCGGGCAGAGAATATTTGTTCGTTATATGCAGAATTTCGCTATATCCGGAGTCGTTGTATACGGAGTTTATTGTATAATTAAACGGCAGCATCTGTATGTAATAAACATGAATGGGACGACACACATCTAGACTGCTGAACTATAAGCTATTATTATATCCAAGCCATTTAAACATCTTCTTTCACTTTTTGTGTACAATATATTTACAATAAACTCCGTTTATAACGGATTCATTGGGACCATTTATTTTGTTTTCCTTAGTTACGGAGTTTGATTTATCCATTTTACAGTTTCATATAAAAGTAACTCGGGCAGAGAAAATTTGTTCCTTATATCCTGAATTTCGCTATATCCGGAGTCGTTTAATGCAAAGTTTACTATACATGATTAGTATGCAGAGTTTGCTATACACGATAAATATTTTCCATATAGCGGTCTCATAACACACTCATTTCAAAGTTCATAGTAGAATTAAAAGCGAAATATTTCAAAACATCCGACGGAATTCTGTAGCATAGTCATGAACCTTGGCAAAAATACTCCATCAAGACTACATAGTTGGTTACTTATTCCTTATTCCTTTTTCGAACACGGACAACTTCGTCGTCATTCATTCACATTACGCAATATTTAACAGTTTTAAGGCCAAGCAAACTTAATTTCAGCTGTAACAAAGAACATGGGGTACAGTATGAGGTACATTATGATGTGTAGCATGAGCTACAGTATGAGGTACATTATGATGTGTAGAATGGGGTACAGTATGAGGTACATTATGATGAGTAGTATGGGGTACAGTATGAGGTACAATATGATGAGTAGTATGAGCTACAGTATGAGGTACATTATGATGTGTAGTATGGGGTAGAGAATAAGGTACAGTATGAAGTATAGTATTGGGTACAGTATGAGGTACATTATGATGTGTAGTACGAGCTACAGTATGAGGTACAATATGATGTGTAGTATGAGCTACAGTATCAGGTACATTATGATGTGTAGTATTGGGTACAGTATGAGGTACATTATGATGTGGAGTATGGTTTACAGTATGAGGTACAGTATGATGTGTAGTATGAGCTACAGTATGAGGTACATTATGATGTGTAGTATGAGCTACAGTATGAGGTACATTATGATGTGTAGTGTGGGCTACAGTATGAGGTACATTATGATGTGTAGTATTGGGTACAGTATGAGGTACATTATGATGTGTAGTATGGGGTACAGTATGAGGTACATTATGATGTGTAGTATGGGCTACATTATGAGGTACATTATGATGTGTAGTATTGGGTACAGTATGAGGTACATTATGATGTGTAGTATGAGCTACAGTATGAGGTACAGTATGATGTGTAGTATGGGGTACAGTATCAGGTACATTATGATGTGTAGTATTGGGTACAGTATGAGGTACATTATGATGTGTAGTATGAGCTACAGTATGAGGTACATTATGATGTGTAGTATGGGCTACATTATGAGGTACATTATGATGTGTAGTATTGGGTACAGTATGAGGTACATTATGATGTGTAGTATTGGGTACAGTATCAGGTACATTATGATGTGTAGTATGAGCTACAGTATGAGGTACATTATGATGTGTAGTATGGGCTACAGTATCAGGTACATTATGATGTGTAGTATTGGGTACAGTATGAGGTACATTATGATGTGTAGTATGGGCTACAGTATCAGGTACATTATGATGTGTAGTATTGGGTACAGTATGAGGTACATTATGATGTGTAGTATGGCTACAGTATCAGGTACATTATGATGTGTAGTATGAGCTACAGTATCAGGTACATTATGATGTGTAGTATGGGCTACAGTATCAGGTACATTATGATGTGTAGTATGAGCTACAGTATCAGGTACATTATGATGTGTAGTATGAGCTACAGTATCAGGTACATTATGATGTGTAGTATGAGCTACAGTATCAGGTACATTATGATGTGTAGTATGGGGTACAGTATGAGGTACATTATGATGTGTAGTATGAGCTACAGTATGAGGTACATTATGATGTGTAGTATGGGCTACAGTATCAGGTACATTATGATGTGTAGTATGAGCTACAGTATCAGGTACATTATGATGTGTAGTATGAGCTACAGTATCAGGTACATTATGATGTGTAGTATGGGGTACAGTATGAGGTACATTATGATGTGTAGTATGAGCTACAGTATGAGGTACATTATGATGTGTAGTATGGGCTACAGTATCAGGTACATTATGATGTGTAGTATGAGCTACAGTATCAGGTACATTATGATGTGTAGTATGAGCTACAGTATCAGGTACATTATGATGTGTAGTATGGGGTACAGTATGAGGTACATTATGATGTGTAGTATGAGCTACAGTATGAGGTACATTATGATGTGTAGTATGGGCTACAGTATCAGGTACATTATGATGTGTAGTATGGGCTACAGTATCAGGTACATTATGATGTGTAGTATTGGGTACAGTATGAGGTACATTATGATGTGTAGTATGGGCAACAGTATCAGGTACATTATGATGTGTAGTATTGGGTACAGTATGAGGTACATTATGATGTGTAGTATGGGGTACAGTATGAGGTACATTATGATGTGTAGTATGGGCTACATTATGAGGTACATTATGATGTGTAGTATTGGGTACAGTATGAGGTACATTATGAAGTGTAGTATGAGCTACAGTATGAGGTACATTATGATGTGTAGTATGAGCTACAGTATGAGGTACATTATGATGTGTAGTATGGGCTACAGTATCAGGTACATTATGATGTGTAGTATGGGGTACAGTATCAGGTACATTATGATGTGTAGTATGAGCTACAGTATCAGGTACATTATGATGTGTAGTATGAGCTACAGTATGAGGTACATTATGATGTGTAGTATGGGCTACAGTATCAGGTACATTATGATGTGTAGTATTGGGTACAGTATGAGGTACATTATGATGTTTAGTATGGGCTACATTATGAGGTACATTATGATGTGTAGTATTGGGTACAGTATGAGGTACATTATGAAGTGTAGTATGAGCTACAGTATGAGGTACATTATGATGTGTAGTATGGGGTACAGTATGAGGTACATTTTGATGTGTAGTACAAGCTACATTATGAGGTACAATACGATGTGTAGTATTGGGTAGAGAATAAGGTACAGTATGATGTATAGTATTGGGTACAGTATGAGGTACATTATGATGTGTAGTATGAGCTACAGTATGAGGTACAATATGATGTGTAGTATGGGGTACAGTATGAGGTACATTATGATGTGTAGTATGGGGTACAGTATGAGGTACATTATGATGTGTAGTATGGGGTACAGTATGAGGTACATTATGATGTGTAGTATGAGCTACAGTATTAGGTACAATATGATGTGTAGTATGGGGTACAGTATGATGTACATTATGATGTGAAGTATGAGCTACAGTATGAGGTACATTATGATGAGTAGTATGGGGTACAGTATGAGGTACATTATGATGTGTAGTATGAGCTACAGTATGAGGTACATTATGATGAGTAGTATGGGGTACAGTATGAGGTACATTATGATGTGTAGTATGGTTTACAGTATTAGGTACATTATGATGTATAGTATGGTTTACAGTATGAGGTGCAATATGATGTGTAGTATGAAGTACAGTATGAGGTACATTATGATGTGTTGTATGAGCTACAGTATGAGCTACATTATGATGTGTAGTATGGGGTACAGTATGAGGTACATTATGATGTGTAGTATGGTTTACAGTATGAGGTACAATATGTGGTGCAGTATGGGGTACAGTATGAGGTACATTATGATGTGTAGTATGAGCTACAGTATGAGGTACATTATGAAGTGTAGTATGAGCTACAGTATGAGGTACATTATGATGTGTACTATGGGGTACATTATGAGGTACATTATGATGTGTAGTACGAGCTACATTATGAGGTACAATACGATGTGTAGTATTGGGTAGAGAATAAGGTACAGTATGATGTATAGTATTGGGTACAGCATGAGGTACATTATGAAGTGTAGTATGAGCTACAGTAAGAGGTACATTATGATGTGTAGTATGGGGTACAGTATGAGGTACATTATGATGTGTAGTACGAGCTACATTATGAGGTACAATACGATGTGTAGTATTGGGTAGAGAATAAGGTACAGTATGATGTATAGTATTGGGTACAGTATGAGGTACATTATGATGTGTAGTATGAGCTACAGTATGAGGTACAATATGATGTGTAGTATGAGCTACAGTATGAGGTACATTATGATGTGTAGTATGGAGTACAGTATGAGGTACATTATGATGTGTAGTATGAGCTACAGTATCAGGTACATTATGATGTGTAGTATGAGCTACAGTATGAGGTACATTATGATGTGTAGTATGGGCTACAGTATCAGGTACATTATGATGTGTAGTATTGGGTACAGTATGAGGTACATTATGAAGTGTAGTATGAGCTACAGTATGAGGTACATTATGATGTGTAGTATGGGGTACAGTATGAGGTACATTTTGATGTGTAGTACAAGCTACATTATGAGGTACAATACGATGTGTAGTATTGGGTAGAGAATTAGGTACAGTATGATGTATAGTATTGGGTACAGTATGAGGTACATTATGATGTGTAGTATGAGCTACAGTATGAGGTACAATATGATGTGTAGTATGGGGTACAGTATGAGGTACATTATGATGTGTAGTATGGGGTACAGTATGAGGTACATTATGATGTGTAGTATGAGCTACAGTATGAGGTACAATATGATGTGTAGTATGAGCTACAGTATGAGGTACATTATGATGTGTAGTATGGAGTACAGTATGAGGTACATTATGATGTGTGGTATGGTTTACAGTATGAGGTACATTATGATGTGTAGTACGAGCTACATTATGAGGTACAATACGATGTGTAGTATTGGGTAGAGAATAAGGTACAGTATGATGTATAGTATTGGGTACAGTATGAGGTACATTATGATGTGGAGTATGGTTTACAGTATGAGGTACAGTATGATGTGTAGTATGAGCTACAGTATGAGGTACATTATGATGTGTAGTATGAGCTACAGTATGAGGTACATTATGATGTGTAGTGTGGGCTACAGTATGAGGTACATTATGATGTGTAGTATTGGGTACAGTATGAGGTACATTATGATGTGTAGTATGGGGTACAGTATGAGGTACATTATGATGTGTAGTATGGGCTACATTATGAGGTACATTATGATGAGTAGTATGGGGTACAGTATGAGGTACATTATGATGTGTAGTATGGTTTACAGTATGAGGTACATTATGATGTGTAGTATTGGGTACAGTATGAGGTACATTATGATGTGTAGTATGAGCTACAGTATGAGGTACATTATGCTGAGTAGTATTGGGTATAGTATGAGGTACATTATGATGTGTAGTATAAGCTACAGTATGAGGTACATTATGATGTGTAGTATGAGCTACAGTATTAGGTACAATATGATGTGTAGTATGGCGTACAGTATGAGGTACATTATGATGTGTAGTATGGTTTACAGTATGAGGTACAGTATGATGTGTAGTATTGGGTACAGTATGAGGTACATTATGATGTGTAGTATGAGCTACAGTATGAGGTACATTATGCTGAGTAGTATTGGGTACAGTATGAGGTACATTATGATGTGTAGTATAAGCTACAGTATGAGGTACATTATGATGTGTAGTATGAGCTACAGTATTAGGTACAATATGATGTGTAGTATGGCGTACAGTATGAGGTACATTATGATGTGTAGTATGGCGTAGAGAATAAGGTGCGGTATGATGTATAGTATTGGATACAATATGAGGTACAGTCTTGGGTATAGTATGATGTTAAGTATGAGGTTTAGTATGTTGTACAGTATGACGTAAGGTATGAGGAACAGTATGAGGTATAGTATGAGGTACTGTATGAATAATAGTATGAGGTACAGTATGGGGTACAGTATGAGGTACAATATGAGTAACATTATGGGATATGAGGTATAGTTTAATGATCAATATGAAGTAAAGTTTGAGGTTCAGAATGTGGTGTAGTATGAGGTACAGTATGAATTACATTATGGGGTGCAATTTGAGGTATAGTATTATGAACGATATGAAGTATAGTTTGAGGTACAGAATGAGGTGTAGTATGAGGTACAGTATGAGTAATATTAAGGGGCGCAATATGAGGTATAGTATAATGAACGATATGAAGTATAGTTTGAGGTACAGAATGAGGTGTAGTATGAGGTACAGTATGACTTACATTATTGGGAGCAATATGAGGTATAGTATGATGAACAATATGAAGTATAGTTTGAGGTACAGAATAAGGTGTAGTATGAGGTAAAGTATGAGTAAATTATTGGGTGCAATATGAGGTATAGTATAATGAACAATATGAAGTATAGTTTGAGGTACAGAATAAGGTGTAGTATGAGGTACAGTATGAGTAACTGTATGGGGTGCAATATGAGGTGTGGTATAAGGTACAACATGAAGTGTAATATGAGGTACAGAATGAGGTGTAGTATGAGGTATAATATAAATTTGCACCAAAGAAGAATAAGGCCCTTGAAAATGCAATATTTGGTGTTTAGCTTTGATGTATTTTTCAAATACTATAACTCGTACTTAAATCATAAACACTCGCAGATAATTTAATGGACATGTTGAGAAGTTGTGTACTAGACAATTTTTTTATCTTAAACAAATTTAGGCCCGTGACCTAGCAAAACATAGCATTTTTTTACATTTATCTTGTTTGCATTACATTTTGTTTTGAATATAGTTTATACGGTGGTTAAATTTGTGCCACAATGGACATGCAGACCATGTAAGTGGAAGCATTTGTGTTCTATTGTGTTATGTCTAGTTTATTTCATGGATATACATGCATTGCCAATCTGTGCCTCTATCTAATGAAGTCTAAGTGATGAAAACTTTGGTTATTTAATAACCACTAGTAAATCCTGACACAAACTTGCTTAAAGATATTACTCACAGTGGGCTTTCGGGACGCACGTGCAAGTTTCATGTTCACAGCCTAGTTCTTCACTCGGGTTCGTGCACGTCAAAGTAGCATTGCAAACGGATGGGTCATTATGATGACATTTAGTCCCCAGCACAACAGCTTAAATAAAATAAAAAAGGCATGATAAATATAGTTAACTAAAACACCATTAAAAACAACACTCACCAACAGCATCCAACAGCCTCAAACAGCTACATGTATGAGAAAGACAGCAGTGTACGTGAAAATACTTCGACAGGATAGTGTTGAACTGTTGTCTTTTCACATTTAAACAAACACTAACCCATACAACACCAACAATATCTTGGGATATCAGTAAATCCGCATCTTTGTATATCACTAACGATAACGACATTTTGTTGCATATTTGTTGTTTGATAATCTACATTAGGATGGAGTTTCGCTTCTGACGGAGAGCCTATCTATAATGCATAAATAATTTGCGTTTCTTCAGTCAGTCATTTTTAAATTTTCACTTCTTGATATGCTATCATATAGTATATAATATACAAAATAAAAGTATCACCTGAAAGTGATTTCGAAAACAAATCAAGACATATAACATCTTTACTTTAAGTTTATACTTCGTTCAAAAGCAAACGCACAACAATTTTAGCCATACAATGAATTAAGCACGTGACAATGACTGAACAAATTATGACATAATGTGCACACAAAAGTTAAAGTCCCATTAGCACTACAGAAACTCATATACTTATAAAGTAAAAGAATACGGACAGAACAATGATGAAACTTATGTACTATTTAGTCTTAGACAGTGCTCAGCCTAACGTTTACAAAGCGTACATTTTTGTCGCTTTTTTATTATAAAGCGTTGTCAGACAGTGTATCGTATTTTTTGCAATACCATTGACAAACATACTGCTCTACATTGTATATTATAGCATGTACTTTCAATTAAAAAGCACTGTTATGATAGTTTTTGAAGAAATAAGGACCTATTTCATCTGTAAGATATACTTCTTTGTTATATAAAAGCTACAAGTAATTGTGCATCCAAATTGCTAATAGGACTTTAACACATGCAGAACATGTGTACGAGAGCTGAATAAATCTCTAATAATAGCCAACGTATTTACACACTCTTATATGCGAAGTCTCTGTGGTTATCAAACATAAGTATTAACCGTTATATTTTATATTGAAACTTACCTAAAACTGCCGAAATAAAAAGTACGCACAACAGAGATTTCATCTTGTCGATAGTTCTTGTGCGCTGACTTGACTAAAGGATTTGCACTCTCTTTTCTTTACTAGGTTGATTCATATCTCGCATCTTATCGTGTTTAAAACATGGCAATACGGTTTTATTTAGATCCATCACTGTCACGACTGAAAGATAATTTGTGTAAGTTAGTTCCAAAAGAAGACACGTGTTATCAAGTTTGAGCTCCTTATATTCTATTCTATACGCAATTTTATAAAATTCGAATCATTTTACTAATTCTGTTGTGCAGAAAATATATAATTTAGTATGCAATTTAATACGATTACGCCGAACTGCCCATTTTGTTCGCAGGGTCTAAATCGTATGGACAGCGCTTCATTAAGTGGTTAACGCGGCGAACTTGTAATCCATGGATCTCAAGTTCGATCACCCGCTCCTCCACAACATAACTAGTGGTCTTTCGGATGAGACCTAAAACCGAGTCCTATACATGGTTGTACACCTGGCATATAAAAGAACCAGTGAGGGTGTCTCTTGGAACTGGGACACGTTATGTTTTTTGCACTATTTCCCGAAAACATTAAATGCCTAACTTCTTCTTCGGACGTTGGTCATATGCATTATCTGGTACCAACGATAAAACACTAACATACATACATACTTTATTGTTGTCTGTTGGTCTAGCGAGAAAACACAATATTACTTTTTCCGAAACTGACCAGAATCCAGTGTTGACAGCATTGCTAAATTTTATTTATTTCTATCTTATGACATCCGTCAACAAGAAGCATTATTAAAATCTCTGGCGGAGCCTGATAATTTCGAATTAAAATATAATCTTACGAGTCCTTACAAATCGCACAATTTCACGGATCTTTCACGGATCCTTACGATTTGGCCACTTTTAAGACCGATTTAAGAGTTGTTACGAGTTACTACGAGCTATTTACGGTTTATTACGGATTGTTACGAGTAATTACGACGTATTTACGGCAAAGTTCCACGATTTATAACGAATTGTCACGGATAACTACGAGCATCTTTCGTTTTTACGGATTGTTACGAGTATATTACGGAATATTACTATTCATCGAATCTTTTACGTGTTAGTTAAGACCTGTTTACTTGTTGTTACGAATAGTTACGAGTAAGGTACGAGTATTAACGAGTCCTTACGATTTTGAAGCTTTTATACCTTTCCCCAAATTGTAAACAATACGTAGGAATACGTAAAGTATACATATCTATACGTAAAGTACTCGTAACTACACGTAAAGTGCTCGTAATAACTCGTAGCAATCCGTAAAGCCATCGTAATACGACCCGAGTGAAATCGTAAACAACACGAAGCATTCGTAATAATCCGTAAATAGATTCTAATCCGTAAACTAACCGTAACAAATCGTTAAAAAAATGTTACGAGTCATTTACGGATTCTTGAGATCTGTTTACGGATGGTTACGTGTTGTTGCGAGCGGTTTACGATACTTACGTATTGTTACGAGTTATTTACGGAAAAATCACTCCGTGGACAATCGTTATAAGATTTTGCCTCTCCTTTCACGGATCCTTAAGTGTGTCTGCTAGTTGTTGGGAGTTGTGACGAGTTATTTACGGATACCAGCGAGTTATTTACCGGTACCAGCGAGTTATTTACGGATGCTTGCGATTGACTACGAGTTGGCGATCCGTAAGGCCTCGTAAGAAAAATCCGTGTATGTGAAGGGGGTACAAAATGATGCACAAAAGAAGGAATCCTCCAACTATGAAAAAGGCAGCAGACAAGGTACACACTGCAGTTTAATTATTAACTATATAAATAAGGATAAAAGTAAAGGACAAAGCACACACCCATAAGGGGAAGAACAAACACACGTGTAAATAGTAGGTTGAATCCGAGGTTTCCTCCTTAGAACAGTCAGTTGCCCAAAATATGGATAACTTGGGGTTTAAATACACATTCGTCAATGAATATCTCAGCGGTATGAATACTTGAATTATTTATTATGCTATTCTTCACTGAATTTAGCAAATTCATTGCCGGATGGTAACACGTTTGACTGAAATGCGGGCTTACATAAAAGTTCGCTCATAACAAGGTTTGTCTGCAAAGAAAAATATTTGACAAAATTTGCAATGTATATATGGAACGTATTCGTCCTATAGCTCAAAATGATGGCGGAAAACGAAATCTGGCACAGCAAAAAGAGCACTATAATCATTAACAGCATAGCTCATGTTGTGGATATTTAAGTGAAGGTTTATAACCCTGAATGTTATGATTTTCGTGAGAAAGGACAACGGAAAACTTGATTCGGTTGTTTTTTAGCTTAAAAGATCAGCCACGAGTCAAAATGAAAAGCAGAATGGGAAACGGAACATTGTATTATGTCCAATTAAAACACGGTCCTGTTTTGCATGGGAAACATATATTTGACGGTGTTTCTTGCTTCTGGATCATTGACAACAATTTCAGTTCAAACATCTCAGAAACTTGGGTTAAATAATCAGACATTGTAAACATACATTCTACACTTACTCCATATCGAGGTTTAAGGCAAAATTCACCTTTGTTTTGACATTGACTATGAGCTGTTTGAGTTTGATTCATGATTGCAGAGTTTAGATTGCATACATGGTGTTCTAGGAAATTATTTTCTGTATCACTTTGGTATTGGAGTTACATTTGGCAAAGGTTTACAATGTATGCTGCAAATTGAGAAAAACGAAATAAAACGTGTTAAGCAAGAGACAAGTAGTGTTGTTCGCATAAAATTAAATAATACAACGTCCATCCCTCCCGATACTGAAATCATTGTCAAAGGCTTCATTGATTGGGCATTTTACGGCAAGTCACAGTTTCGAGCGTTTTAGGAAGGCTTAAAACTAAAACCTAAAAGGTGTCATTTGTTTAAAAAGCAAATTAAATATTTGGGTCACTTAGTTCGCTTAGTGTCACATGTTCTACTAAAAAATAAAGGCAGTACAAGATTGGCATATTCCCAACAATAAGTCAGAAATAAGAAGCTTTTTTTAAAGATAAGTATTGTTACCGGCGTTGTATTGCTGAATTTTCAGTTATTGCAACTCCTCTGACAAACCCCACGCAAATGAACAGAACAGTTGTTTGGGATGAAAAGTGTCAGTTACGTTTTGAGTGATTGAAACATCTGTTAGTAACAGCTCCAATTCTTGGTTATAGAGGTTGACGATGGTACATGCCACAGATAATCACAACCTTCCGCAGTACTAGAACTGTTAAGTGACTTAGTTTGTCTTTGTAGTGATTGTGTTGTGATGAATGTATATGCACGAGAAAGAAACAAGCTGAACAAAAGTTTTTAACATTACATAAACAGGGACATTGTTGGCATTTGTGTATTATCACGTTAATTTCACTTGTAAACATCAAAAATAGCCGTTTTCACTCTTGGCTACACCACTCGTAAAATGTCACTTTTGGTGCCCACTTGTTGAAATTATTATTTGATATAACACCGAAAACAACAATTAATCTCTATTATTTTTCTCATAATTTGACAAATCAAGGGTCATAACCCTCATATGACCTGTCGAATTAGGCTTGTTATGGAACTATGGAGATATTTTGCAGTAAACATGGTGAGTAAGTATAGTAGTGAATACAGTGGTTTATGTTAGAGAGCTAACACTGTTCACTTTCTCTAATCAACGTACATAGTCCTTGAGTAGTCAGGAGGGTTATTATGGAACTTGACCGAGGTTTGTGCCAATAAATAGTGTGGTCAAGTTTGACTGGTACTGCTGATCAAGTTTCAGCGGTCAAAACGTGTGTCACAGAATGACGCATACATTTTTACATCTTCTTCTAAGCGATAATGCAACATTTGCTTTGCAGAACAAACAGCACGATATATACAGTATATATCGTTATTTACTGTTCAAAATGATAATATTGCAGATGCTATTTAAACAGCAACTAATCTGTGTATTTTCAAAGCAAACCTTAAAAATAGTCGAACTATAAATTGCTGACTACTAGGGTGGTAGTTTTTTCACTTTACTCAGAAGGAATAAAACACGAAAGCAACCCAAAATTTCAAGAAGATATTTAATCTCTGTAGAAACATGGTGGTTATTGTTCGGTAATGAAACATACTTCAAGGACCGTGATGCTCACATCTGCAGGCGCCGTCGAAGCATTGGGCCTGTTCGTGATGATGACATTGCATAACGTTACAGTCAGCTTCCGATGAACAGGCTGAAAAAGACGTCAAAGCATATATCACGCACATGTTAATGGCGTGGCATATATTTAAGATACTAGTTTCATTACAATTATTATAATAACTGCAATTTAAAGTATCGCCAGAACTGTCGTTTCACTATAGCAATAATCTGTCTAACGCGAGATAAAATCATTTAATTAAAAATTTCTGTGTAATCCTAAATTAATTAAATGCTCTTTCTGTCATTCGGGAAATTAAAAATGACTTCAAATGAAACTTCTTGCTCCATTTGTTGATCTTGGTTAAGAGTAAGTATATAAGCATTGCAAAAATGTCAACCCCAAGAAAATTAATGTCCTCAATTCAACCACCTTTACTCATTCAAAAGAAGACAGAAATTTCACATGTCATAATTGCTGCGGACTAATTTGAGAGTTTCAAGTAAATGATGGTATTCTTTTTAGTTAATCTGGGCACAAAGTTATTGAGGATAAGAGTTTCCACCCGTACAAAAAAGAAAAAAAAAGAATCAGAGGAGGCTTCGATAATAATATATCTATAAGATAATAAAATCAGTATTTTGAGTGTTTTTTTTTGTTTTTACAAATTTTGATGAAATGATCAGATTTAAACGAAAACATATTATTATTTTAACTCTACTTGACGAAGTCTAGCAGACCTTATGCCATATTGGTTCGTCCATCGTCCGTCTGTCTGTCCGTAAACTAGTCCTTAATCATCTACAGGTCAGCATTTTCATTCAACTTTCAAGAAACTTGCTCATCAGCAGTTTGCCTGCAACATGTACATGATCCCTATTATTTTGGGTTAAGTAGGTCGAAGGTCAAGGTCACAGTGTCCCGAACTTTAAAACTCTTTTTCGTTCAATATCTTGAGATCTATATCATACATAGTCCGCAAACTTCGTAGGATGGTTCTTCTTACTGAGTTGTTACTTTTTTCATAATTATACTATAAAGTCTCTATGAACAATTCTAACACGATCCGCAACTTTTCGTATATAGATATAGAGGGAAAGAAGCTATACATTATTCAACGATAAAATACAGATCACGTTTTCCAAGGGCAAAACGTGGGGTAAATATCGCACGCGTCCAATCGCATTCCGTGCTTGTAAGTACCTGTGGAATGCTGCTACGCGTCGAACATAGTTCGAGGTATTTTTCAAAGACTATTTCATGTTAGAATCGAAATAATAAATGCATCTCTGTATACTATCGTTTAATAGAATACAGTCATTCGGATGCGAAAAATTAAATCACTCGTGCTACGCACTCGTGATTTAATTACTACGCATCAGAATTCCTGACTGTTTTCTTTTAAGCGATAAAATACAGGAACACATTTATTATTTCTTAAGTAACGTACACGGGATTTTACAGCAATGAAAGGCCTTCACGCCAATGTATTTTTCTCGCAATATTATCACACGAGTATCCCTACATAATACACTTTAAAATATCAATTTCAGTTGGAAACATGCAGTCTAACAATTTCACAGTTTTACAAAAACTGTAGTTTTCGTGCATGCTATCCTAAGCATTCAGTGTACAAGGAATCAGTTTCACACTTTTAGCGAAGTAATTTTCTCTTTTAGTGTTAATGACAACCATATAAACGTCCGTGCGAATATTTGTTTGTCCGTCAGTCTGTGAGTTTACTTATCTTCCTTACTGCTATCTATCTGATAATATTTGTATTTTAAGGCTTACTGTTGTCGTTCACACATGTACAAACTCCATGTTCACATCCAACCATTATATGATCTCCAACACAGGTCATATTAACGCAAGCTTGGGCATTGTTGTGATCACAGCTAGTTGTGTAGACCACAGCTGAAAAGGATCAAATCTGGTCCATGTATTCTATATTCATCTTTTATGTCTTAAAACATTCGAAATACATGTATGTAGTTTTATACGCTTGTTGTAACCGTGAAAAATACTTCGCTCCGAGCGGGATTCGAGCTCGCGTCATCCAGTACCCTAAGCAGATCGCCATAAAAGCTAGCTCCATGGCAAGGAAGTACAAGTGCCGTATTATACATCTGTGACATCACTTCAACAGACCTAAATTCCTCATCGCATATGTCTTTTGCATACTGTGAGGTCAGACTTTGACAAAATACAATGAAATAGTTATTCTTGTTCTTGGCATTTAACGCCAGTATCAAAAACATGTCACTTATGTACAGTCGGACAATTTACCTCGCCACCATTCCTGGGAAGGAACAGTACCAGACTCCAATTGTTCGTAAGAAAATGCCAACTTTTTCACACGCCAAGACTGGTAGGTAATAGGCTCGAACCTATGAGACGGTTAAGTAAGTTCAAGTTAGCGACCTTAACCATCCGACTACGAAGGCTGGCCGACGTTAAAATAAATACCAAACAAGGCGCAACATGTTAAGAATAAATTATAAAAGCTGATTACTCACCTAAAGTGGCGCAAAGTACTACAGCAATTCCCAAGAAAATGGAGCCTTTCATATTTCTTTTTTTGCGCTATGTTCAGACAATTTGCAAATGACTGCGATCTCACGGTCTGCGAGAAAAAAACAGGTGCGATTACTTTTATAACATAATAAGTTAGATAACGTGACCAAATGATGCCTTAAATAATTTCAATATGACTTCTCCCTATACGTATTACTCTCTTTTAGGTACAAAGTAGTTTGCATGACGGCTAAATTTATGACTTTTGTATTTGAAGGTGCATACAAATTAAAAACTGAATTTGTGAATTGATTGCAGAAAACGATTATGCCTTTGGCAACAGAGCCTTCGATTCCGTGTAATCGGATCATGGTCTGCACTTCTCGCGATTAAATCAATAAAATGTCATTGGACACCTCTTTAAACAATTAAAAGTATATGTGTACTGACCGGATTGAAGGACAAACATGTCCATTTCAGAAATTCAGTATGGTAAGACATAAATAGAAATCGTCTATACTTGTAACATCATCCTAGTAACAGCAAAAACTACACTCATCATTTTGGCCATAATTTTTTATTTTCCTAGAGGTGCAGTAAAAAACTATTCTCTACCATGAGCCGTGTATTACCACACTGTATCGGCAAAACGCACTGGCTCCCACTTAACGATAATGCTCCAACTAACGTAACGAACCGGCTCCAATAAAACACGGCGGATTTCGTAAACAAAACGCACGTGAGTATAACAGATTAGTGTATTTTTTATAGTTATTCGCAAATTCTGATGAAATGAATACTCTTACGGAATGCCCACACCTGTCCTGCATGACCGTAGCTTGTCGGCTTTTTCAGACATCCGTGCGTGTGAAAGTAATGCAAGTTGAATGCAGAGGATTCAACGGTAAACAGTGCGAAAACAGACCAAAATACATGGATTTTGCACAAAATGAGCGAAGTTAAGGTGTTTAGAATAAAACAAATGCACTGGCATGTTACTTTTAGTCAAATCTCGTAAGATTATACTCGTACATTACCGATCTGGTATTTCTATGGGGAAAAATCTACCTTTTCAACAATACAACGATTTCGACTCCAATTTCAGATACAACGAAACAGTTCCAACTCGTGTTTCACCAACCATTTTCACAGACGTTTTAGAACAATTGCAGTTATAAAAGAATCTCTTACCGCAAAAACTCACGTGATTATGTCATCTTGTCTCTCCTCATTTTAAAATAAACACAGAACATGAAAATATTCCAATTACTTTGCTATACAATGACAGGAATCATTAAGAAAGCAGAACCTTTTTTTTATTTCGGACCGACACATAGTGTGCATCGTCTTGGTCATATGATATTATTACATATGATATTAGCACGTGAATATTTACAGGTCATACAAACAAGATGAAACTAATAATTAAGACTTTCAGAAGTTGAAA
Source organism: Saxidomus purpurata (assembly GCA_022818135.1). Lineage (NCBI taxonomy): Eukaryota > Metazoa > Mollusca > Bivalvia > Venerida > Veneridae > Saxidomus > Saxidomus purpurata. The sequence continues at coordinate 40,089,928 of JAFMSR010000001.1, read as the reverse complement.
ACGAGGATGAACATTATTATTCTTAACAGTAGTTTGAACGGGAAGTTCAAACCTAACGTTTCGTAAGAACAAAGCTTCTTCTATCAACAGTGATACTTTTATCAGAGATGATTTGTTTTGTAAAATTTATAAACAAAATTAACATAGACTGTCTCGCTAATAGTATTTCCTTATGTATTTTCTATCCATGTAATTTCACACTCTATATTTGAAATACAAGATATACAAGACATTTTGGCGGTAACGAGGCTCCAAACTGCGTGTTATATTATCCTTCAAATAGCCACATTAGTTTATAGTTAAGAATGATGCTCCAAAAAAGTTCATACTTTTAAAACATATAAAAAATAAGTTTTATTAAGTTATTTCTGTTATTGACGAAATACAAATTAAGATATACATAACCGAAATAGTGGATTTACTAGGATAGTCAAAAATGATTATAAATTTACAGATTGCCTCTATATTCAATGTCAATGAAACTGTTACACAGATCTTTATTTTCGAGTTATAACTATGGCAATGTTTATTATTCTAGGAGTATAAATCACTGATTAATGTTTTAAGTCACTTTGAACGGTAATATCACTTTAATCATAGAGAAGAAATGAAAATGTTTGGTTCCTATGATTGTTGGTAACTTTTTGTAGATATATCTGTCTGCAATTTATGTCGCCTGTATATCTACATTCATGGTACTGACACAATTGTAAAAGATATAGGACTCTATTCAGCGTTTACATCCACTTATTCGGGAAAAAACACTACTTTTAAATGATTTCATGCATATACATGTAGCATGAAGATGATTATTTGAAATGAAGCCAGTTTAATATTATCTATGGTACTTAGTCTTTGACTAGAACACTTAATGGGTTTTCCACAATATTTATCGCAATCACTAATAGAGCTCACCTAAGCGAAAGGTTCATGATAGCAATATTCATTATATTTTGCTCGTGTTCTGTCCGTCGTTCGTCTGTCAATATTTTATGATTCAGCTTCCTGCAACATATATGTTTTATTTGTTACTAATTTCAAACAAACTTTTGCAGAACAAATGTTCTATTGTCACCTTGGCCCGAATTATCAATATTTCGCCAGTACATAGCCCTTGCATTTTTCAATTTTGTACCTATCAAAAGGTAAAATAAAGTGTTTGTTTATTATAGTGTCCATATATTTAAAGGGGAGCCATTTCTGACTTATACTGTAGTGTGATGACTATTTTGCATTTTGAATCAGTGTTCAAAAGTATATGAGGTATATCATTAAATGAATAAGAATACATAGTATAGGTTTTTGGACGGTCAAAGTTCATAGTGTCACCAATATTATCATTATTTTTAAAACGTAACACCGATTCTCGCGCCAATGTTTTAATGCACTTTGTCGGGATTTTCCATCATCAACATCGTTCACTGTCCTTTTTTAACTTTTAACAATTGATAATATATAAAGAAAAGGTGTCAATACAGTACAGTTATAGTCCATGATTTTTCGGTTTACTACTACTATAAGACAAAAGCGCTACTCTTTTATTTTCCGTTTACATTAGTTATATATAAATTTCTGCTTTTATTTTGTCATCATTTGCTATCAATGGCAAGCAAACACATTGAGAAAAACGAATCGGAACTGTTTAATTATTGCAATTGTTCTAAAATATCTATAAAAATGGTTGGTGAAACACGAGTTGGAACTGTTTCGTTGTATCTGAAATTGGAGTCTAAATCGTTGTATTGTTGAAAAGGTAGATTTTTCCCCATAGAAATACCAGATCGGTAATGTACGAGTATAATCTTACGAGATTTGACTAAAAGTAACATGCCAGTGCATTTGTTTTATCCTAAACACCTTAACTTCGCTCATTTTGTGCAAAATCCATGTATTTTGGTCTGTTTTCGCACTGTTTACCGTTGAATCCTCTGCATTCAACTTGCATTACTTTCACACGCACGGATGTCTGAAAAAGCCGACAAGCTACGGTCATGCAGGACAGGTGTGGGCATTCCGTAAGAGTATTCATTTCATCAGAATTTGCGAATAACTATAAAAAATACACTAATCTGTTATACTCACGTGCGTTTTGTTTACGAAATCCCCCATGTTTTATTGGAGCCGGTTCGTTACGTTAGTTGGAGCATTATCGTTAAGTGGGAGCCAGTGCGTTTTGCCGATACAGTGTGATTACTGCATTGCAAACTTCCCATTGATGTCCTTGCATTGTAGTTCCATTTACTAGTACTTTATGTTCACATACATATATAACTCTTGTACACCAAAATACATTCATACAGTTTTATGGCACATCAACATCTGAGGTCACATAACGTGTAATTAAAGTAATGCATGGTACAGAATTTTTAACTGGACTACCGTAGCGTGTCATCATTTTCTAAAGGTTTAGTGCATGCAACTGAAAAAAAAAATATTTCTAAGAACTAAAAGAATTTCGGGTTTACTAAACCATCCAAGGACCAAACTCAAATATACGATCTGTTCATTTGCCAAATACTGCAAAGTTTCCATGACAGCACCACTTTGCAAAGGATTGGCACAGAAAAAGATCGTTCCAACATTTGGTACAGGTGGTCGGTAAATGATATCCTCGGCCCCCGTCAAGCCAATAGGGGATGCCACTGATAGTGCATCATTCAATGTATATTTTCAATTAAAGAAAGGTTATCAGTCTTTTAAGGTCGTTAAGGTTGTTTGCCTATACTAGTATAATATTGACCTTGAACATGAACAAAAAGCACGACTCTTGTAGCCTACTCTAACGCTATCTCGATCATTATTAACCGACATTTCCATGACTTCTCAATGAATTGCCTGCTCGGTGGTAAGAGGGGACACATAAACGCTTTTACTCATCGGGTGGCCGACTTTGATAGACAAGTGGTCGACTTCAATGGACAAGTGACCAACTTTGACAGACAAGTGGCCGTCTTTAAAAGAAAAGTGGCCAACTTTGAAAGTGGACAGACAAGTGGTTGACTTTGACAGACAAATGGCCGAATTTGACAGACAACTGGCCGACTTTTACACATAAGTGGTCGACTTTGACAGACAAGTGGCCGACTTTGACTATTGGCCGACTTTAATAGACAAGTGGCCAACTTTGAAAGAGGACAGACAAGTGGTTGACTTTTGACAGACAAATGGCCTACTTTAATACTAGTAGACTAGTGGCCAACTTTGACAGACAAGTGGCCGACTTTAATAGACAAGTGGTCGACTTTGAAAGAGGTTAAAAATGGCCGACTTTGACAGACCCGCCGAGACAGCCACCTAAAATTAGACTAGGTTTGCCCACATTTTGCCCCCCTACAAATGGATTTTGACACTTTCAGCGCAGGATGGTGTGATCTATCGTGAGGCTAAACACGTTTCAGTTTTTGACATATTTGATGCCTTAACCTCAGCGACAAAAACAACGGTTGTCTATGAGACGGGATTTAGCCTATGCGGGTGTACCCCTACTAAATTCTTCCTCGATAGAGAAAAAAGCCCGAACACATATAATATTTTGCACATTTATTTACAAGGGGGAAAAGTACAAAGTGAATTTATCACAAATCAATGGATTGCTTTCTTGAAACACCTTTCACATGACCATGTAGCTGAATCTGAAACAATAAGAAACAAATATATACAAGTATGTAGAGGTTAAGGTGTCTGTCGCTCATCCCGGTTCGAGGTGCGGGTTCGAGCCAAAATGGGGTCACGGCCGTGTCTCCTCAGATGACACCAGTACTGGGTTTTCCAGAAAGCGGACCCGAGAGTGATTCGATAATCTTTATTCACAATCGAGCTAATATAAATAAATATAAACTAATCTAAGGTATTACTCAAATTCAAACTATGAAGGGATCATTAACACTATGTGATGATTTTCAACTATGACAGCTTTTAAACTAAGCATACATAGATAATCTACTACTGGTAATACAGAAAATATTGAGCACAGTAAACTCCGTATAAAACGACTCCGGATATAGCGAAAATCCGGATATAATGAACAACCTTCCTCTTCCCGAGTTGTTTTCTTTCTTTATTTTATATGAAAATGTTATATGAATATAACAAACTCCAAATATGAGGAACCAATATGAATAGTTCTACTGAGTTCGTTATAAACGGAGTTTACTGTATAGCGCATATATGCCATGTGTAGTAAAAAAACTTAAGGTTGTTCAATCATAACTACCATCAACGAACTGCAGCCGTAGTTTTGTTTTCACCAGTAACTAAATACATGTAAACTTCATTTCGATTACCGTCGTCAAATAACTCACTAGCTGATGTAATTTTTTTCCTTCTATTTGTCTATCAGTTCGCCATTTCCCTCGTAAAATAATATTTCATCTCCAATATATGTTTGTGATAGCAGTGTTGATAACTAGAGACATAGGCTGCTTTGGTATGGTATATTAGGGTTTTATCGTTGGTACCGGTTTCCCATATGACCAACGCCCCAAGAAGTTTAGTTATTTTAGGTTTTCGGGGGATAGTGCAAGATACAGAAAGCGTCCAAATTCCAGAGACACCCCTGGTTCTTTATCATGCCAGGTTTTCACCCATACATGGGACCTCGGTTTTAAAGTCTCATCCGAAAGACTGTTAGTAATATTTAGTTGGTCAGCCCTGGGAATCGAACCCACAACCCCGAGATTACAAGTCTCGTGCTCTACCTATTGAGCTATCCGGGCTGACTAAGGCTGCTTTACAGACTAGATGCACATTTATTTGTGATGATAAGAGACGATTGAGCGTGAAAGTCGGAAAAGGTGATACCTCTGACGTCATCGATGATCCCGGATATGACCGAAGTCCTCAAAGCGATTTGATTGGATAAGCTCCTCTCTGTATACTATGAGAGGAAGTAAGCTGTGCAGATTTTAATAAGACAGCCGGAAGAGGCAGTGAGAGAGATCTATGAATAACAGCAATAAAAACAATCTAAAAAAATCAATGTAAGTTTTTTTTTATACAGTGTTTGTATTTTACCTATTACTGTTTTCCTCAGCATTTGTTTATTTCTGTGTATGCGTACAGCTGTCGCCATGACAGTGAAACTTGTCACAACGGTGATTATTTCCACAATGATTGCATTGGAAATTGAAAACGCACTCCACTTTTTTGTGACAGTGGCACTCCCCGTCGTGACAATATGCGTTATGTGTACTACCGCTGCACGTGACATGATCGCATTTTCCATAAAAGTCGCATGGTTGGTGAACACTCTGTGGTGTAACTGTACTCTGTGGTGAAACTGTAGTCTGTGCTGAAACTGTATACACATTTTTGTCGCTATTAACTTTTTCCTAAAGGTACTTAACACATATACTTTATGACATCTATATGCCTATTAGGCTGGTACATGATGAAATAAGAAAAGGAATCTAACGGAGTAAAACCTGTCATGCTTGTTAACCAAGAAAACTGCTGTAAAAACAACCAGATCACTATTATCTCTTTGAAGTCGGCACTAGGAATGATTTATCTAACCAAGTACACTTTTTATAAGATTGAAATCCATCAAATACTTCCAAAATGCCGCATAGTTTCATCAAAGTACTCTGAAATTGTGTCCATTTTGTTCTCGGTGTTCACACGATACATGTTTATAAAAGAGCTTTCTAGTTGATTTCTACGTAAATACAAAATTACATCATTCAAGACAGCAGCGAGAAACTGTGAGAAGTGCACCAAAGACAGGCACATAATTAACATATTAAGATTCAATGTACATGTGTATGTATATGGAAAATGAAAACCCCATACAAACAATATTAAGAACTGTTCTCACTGTCATAAAAATGTTGTTTTTTTTTAATTTATAAAAATGTATAAAGATATGAAGGCGTTTTGATACTAAGTGGTAAATCCGATGATTCCAAACTGACGTGCTAGTATAGGAAAACGAAGTCTGTTTTACATTGTGTATATTTTAAATCTCTTTTCTGAGTAGATCTTAGTTGATAGTAATTTTTTTCAGAAATTGTATTAATCAGAACTGAATATACGTAGCGGCAATATAATGTAAGGCTTTATAAATAACAACGCCAGTATGGTAATTAATCGACTATCAAAGGAAAACCCGTGTAGATTTTGGAATAATTCTGTAGGTGTTCGCGTGGGCTATTTTGGCCGTTCTTTTTAAATTTAAGTAGATCTATTACAATATCCCCAAATGATACAACCATATTCAAATATGGACGCAATGTAAGCGTTGTAAAAGAGTTTCTTCATATCAAGTGTTAAGTACAAAGATATATATATATATATAGGCACATATAGAAGTCAAAAAAGTATATGTGTCAAGTACCTGTGCTTTTTCCTGCGCAAAAGTCTACAGTCTTTGATAAAGTTTCAATCATAAATGGAAAGTCTTTGGGTAAATCTAACACATCGTCTTTAAAAAATCTACAACGATGATCGGTCTAACCAACATGACCAAGTAGTAGATCAGATACAGTATACTGTATATTAAATAACGACGAAATATTAAAAATCGATAACATACATGTAATAAAAGATTAAGGTCAGGGCACTTTTTAATTTTTTCTTCATGAAATCTGGTCATACACTTGCTATATCTAAATCCTCAACGCGCCTCGTATATAATACTGTCATGATTTATATCGGCAATGTTAGCAAATATAAAATAATAGCAGGTCATAAAACTAGACTAGTTAAAAATCACTTACCAAGTTGTAGCGTTATTGCACATGCGAACAAAGCGATGATCAGAACTGGTTTCATTTTCAGTAAGGTTCGAAAAATAAGCCTGAATGTAATATGAGTCTCCACAGGTCTTGGTGTAATCTGTTTGAGATGAAACCTTTCTTATATACATAATTCGGAGAAGTCAATCCGGACATGCGGTTAAGTATTGAAAACAAAACATTGCTTTTTATTACTTAAAAGGTTTGTGATTTGGAAATATGTTATTCAGTACGTACCGCTGTTACCGCCTGCATGAGGAAAACACATTACATTTAATTCATTAATCACGTGTTTTTCTTTCAAACAAGGAAATTATTTCGTCAGTTCAAGCCAAAAGTTTATTTTAATTGGATAACATGCGAAACGTGGCGAATATTAATAACTAAGGTGTGTGGTAAATGTAGCAAAACAAATTCGACATTATGTTTTGCATTTTCAATTTTGATTTTAAGTTTAAAAATGTATCTACAAATTTACCTCCAAAACAAGGGGGGTTCAAGAAGTTTCGATACGAACGAACGTCGTAATTTATATAGAAAAAACACTCACAATAGGTTTTATACACACTAACTTTAATTTATTGAATTATTTTACGATCAATTCAATCTTATAAATGTCGGTTTTAAAAAAACTATGCGGTCATGATGACGGATCGCGGATGTCGCCTTTAAGTCATTTGAAGTTGCTTATTGTTTGAGATCCGTGGCATTCAACGGGCGAATACCCATGACATGCCCAAGGTATCATATGTAATGTCATGAACGCAGTCCAAACTTTCTTTAATTGTCAGCCTCCTGTCTTCAGCTAACATGCTTTCAATTTCATTCATAATCTCGTTAGACTTTGCAGATACGAAACCGGTCCCCCGTACGGGCGTCGTCTGAAACGAAATGCCGACCTTCCTGGAGCGTGTGACACATGTACCACCATACACACCAAACTCAGCGTTTCCTGTTTAGTTTTGCCAATAAGCACGCAAAGCATTACGTTACAGTGTTGTTCTGCTAACTTCCAATCCGCGATATCTTACAAAGAACGTATGTTTAATATGTCATTTTCGTTGTCCCTTGTCTAATTATTGTGTTTGTTTTTACAGTATTGTAGATATATATTATATGCCTCGTTCTGTTTTAATATGTTTGTATTTGCTCATGTTGTCAGGTATTGCATGAACTGAGTTAAATGAAATAAACTTGTAAACTTGTAACGTTTATTGACGTCATTAATTACGTCATAAACGTTATTGCAATTAGTAAGTGTTTCAATTAGTTTATCGTCAGGTTACCTTTGGTGATTTTTTAAATTGTAACGACACGAAGAATATACAATTTACAAAATCGTTGCTGCGGCTACATCATCTAGTCATTACTTTTGTTACTATGGAAATAATAAAATACAAATTAACGTAATACATGTATGATAATTTTACTGTTCGAGTTTCTGTTGGTATTTTGTCTTCGCGCTCGTGAAAATATTACAGTTGTAGCACATCTCGGTGAGATATATTCCATATCCACTCAAAACAAACAAATATCCTTTATTTATTTGTTTATAGGCTATTTATTTGTTTATAGGCGTAATTTCTAAGTCATTATTGTTAAAAAATTACAGGCCGCCAACTTCGTAAATTTTCCTTTTTTTGTGTGTTAAGTTAAACTTTAATGTAAGTTTTTAATTTTTATGATTATTCAAGGCGTAATGTTTAGTGATTTTTGTTAAAAATCACAGGCAGCCAACGTCAGACCGCTAGGTCGCCAACTTCAGACCGCCAGGCCGCCAACTTCAGGCCGCCACTTTCAGGCCGCTAGAACGCCAACTTTAGACCGCTAGGCCGTTATCTGCACATTTCTCTTATTGTGTGTATTCAGTCCAGCTTTAATTGTTCACATGCGTAATTTCTACGACATTTTTGATAAAAATCACAGGCCGCCAACTTCGTTTACTTTTTATTGTGTGATCAGTTGAGCTTTCATGTGAGTTCTTATTTCATTTGTTTATACAAGGCGTAATTTGTAAGTAATTGTTTGTTAGAAGTACACAGGACGCCAACCTCAGGCCGCTTAACCTCCAGGCCGCTAGGCACCCAACTTCAGGCCGCTAGACCGCCAGGCCGCTAGGCCGCCAACTTCAGGCCGCTTGGCCGCTAGGCCGCTGGGCCGCCAGGTCGCAAACTTCAAGTCGCTAGGCCGCCAGGCCGCTGGGCCGTAAACTTCAGGCCGCTAGGCCGCTGGGCCGCCATCTTCAAGTCGCTAGGCCGCCAATCCACTAGGCCGCCAATCCGCTAGGCCGCCAACTTCAGGCCGCTAGGCCGCTTGGCCTCCAACTTCAGGCCACTAGAAGGCCGCGCGGCCGCCAACTTCAGGCCACTAGGCCACCAACTTCAGACCGCTGGGCCGTTATCTGCATAGATCTTTTTTGTGTGTACAGTTGAGCTTTAATGTGAAATTGTTTTATTTGATTTCTTTATTGGCGAAATTTCTAAGTCATCATTGTTAAAAATGTACAGGCCGCCAACTTCGTAAACTTTCTTTTTTGTGTGTTGAGTTGAGCTTTAATTTGAGTTTTAATTTTAATGTTTATTCAAGGTGTAATTTGTAAGTGACTTTTTAAAAAAATACACAGGTTGCCAACTTCAGGATGCTAGGCCGCCTGGCTGCCAACTTCAGGCCGCTAGGCCGCCAACTTCAGGCCGCAAGGCCGCCAGACCGCTAGGCCGCCAACTTCATGCCGCTAGGCTGCCAACTTTAGGCCGCCAGACCGCTTGGTCGCCAACTTCAGGGAGATGATGTCGAGTGAAAATTACGCTGGATGGAATTTCAGCAGTCAAAAATAGTTCCGGACGCCTAGAGTGATATACTTTGTACGTATATTACGCTCAAATCCTTCTTTGTCTATATAGGAGAAATTTTCAGTAGTGTTTGAAAGGAAATGAATTTTACTTTGAAGCGATTTATACTGTGTGTCGTTTAGATGCTACACCCCACACAGTGATAAACTAACCGGTATATCACTCGAAAGTAAAATATATTTCCTAAATGAATTGCCTTTTCGGTGGTAAGAGGGGACATATAAACATTTGTTGAACTGTAAATTTCACACGTACGAATATGTCACAAATAGGTATTGTGAATTTTTCCCTTTTTGCACCACCACTTACTACCAACGAAATTTTAACCACACGTGTGACAAATACGTATGATTATGTAAGAAGTAGGTATTGTGAAATATTCGTGCCCGCTTTTTTCACCACCTCTTAAGGCCGATTTCTCAACTTTAGCGAGTTAAATTTTTAACACCGGTGTTAGGTAACCAAGCAAGTAACCCTGCAGTTTGTAACAACATTGGATTTCTTTGCATCGGGTTTACGTAACTCGGCCATAACAGAACAGGTATATTATATATTGTGATTTTCTCGTGCAAGCATGTGCATTTACATGTTGAGTGACCATGGCAAGTAAGCATTCTTGAAAAGGTAATTCTTTTTAAATTAATTGAAAAATAGAAATAAATGTACTAATGAAAAACGTGATTGCTAGGCCACCATGCTAAATGATAATTATTTTATTAAACTCGAAGCCTCTTCTTTCAATACAAAAATATTATATACAGTGTCTTAATTAGCAGGTTAAATTTGTAACAACAGACAGTACATTTTTTTAGAAATTAAAGGATACATATGCATAACAAAAACAAAAGTACATAATCCAAAATTGTCATGATAATAAATTCAGCACTGCAGCTAAGCATATTCATGTTAATATTATTAAATGATAAATTAGTTTTCTTATAAGATGTGTGCGTTCAACAGGGCTAGATCATCTAGTCCTTTCCTTTTTGACGTCAATGGGAGGGCACTTTGCAAGAAAAGGGTCGCCATATAATCAAATAAAAATAAATGTAAATGTAATCCCAGCTGAGTTTAACAGCTGATGAGCAAAAATGTTCGATTCACTATCATTAAGATCAAAATAGAATTAATTTCTCGCTTGAGACAATATTAATTTCTAAAGTAAGAGATGTTGATATAATTGATACTAATATTTAAGCAAGAAGATAATAATTGAACCAAAACTATTACATGTACCGATACCGCGTCATTAAAGCTTCCTTCTAGAGCATATATGCCTCGACAGTTTACAGATTTTAAAAATGGAGCGTTGAAATTTAAGAAACACAAGTGTCGTTACAATCTTGAACTGTGCGTCGCAAATTAAAGATAAAAATTCAGCCGTAAACGGAAAACGTTTTAACCAGGAAACCATGATGTTATTTCAACCCAAATATCACATCACTAGAGTTCTTGTCGACCAGAGTTCAATGGAATGAGGAATAATTATTACTGTCTAAAGAATTTATTTAATCTTTGGTGCACCAGTTTTTTCAGCATTTTGTTAAAACGCAAAAACCATAATTGTACGCATGATATAGCTAATACGTCACACTTTCTTATCTGAGACCAAAACTTGCCAAGAATTCTGTGTCATCATAAATTAAGAATGGATTTTGTCTCTTCCTGACGACACTTTCTCTTCGTAGCATCCTTTGTCATAAGTTTTCATTTCAAAATCCCGCCGCCATTTCGCCGTAACCCAACGAATGGCATGGGTTACGAATACAAAGGAATTTTAACATCGCGCTCTATCGGTTTTGATATGAGAAATCCAACAGTGAACCTAAAACCGAGACGCGTCCCACTTTCCCCGTGCAGGTTAAATTTGTTGAAAACCTGATACAGAAATCCAAAGTTGTTTTAGCCACATACCTAACCCCGTAAAGCAATGTTGAGAAACCGGCCTTAAAACCAACGAAATTTACGCAGTCCGTTTATCGTTCGTTCATTTAGCTACTTAGGGACATTTAATCCATGAGAGCTTTTTACCAGCCGCCATAACAGTAAATAAATATCAGTTAGCAACTGTAGCCTTGCTCCTTGATTTTTGTTTTTGTACCGGGTCTGTTATGACAGTTATGGCATTTAAAATAGTCCGAATACATAATTGATGGTACGCCGCTCAGTTAACGAATTTTCCAAATACCGAATTTGAAACTGGTGTGAATTATAATAAATTATACTACAGCTATATAGATACCATTTCTGTGCCGAACCAGGAACGGCAGAGTTATGGCCCTTGACAAAGCAAGCGAACTGTTAGTATTGTTTGGTATGTCAAGGGCTATAACTGAAATGTCGAAATAAGCACGACTGTCGCACTACTTTCTACACGTTTTCATGATATGATAAACATTTGTGCCAAGTCATTCTACAATCCCACTATGCACGGTAAAGTTATACCCCAGATACGAACAACATAATCACTATACACTGTGCTTATATAGTGAAAATCAACAAAGTCCAAATTAACCTTTGAGCTTTGGACCTGGGCCTTGCACGCCACACATTAACTTGATGTGGTTAACACTTGTGCCCAAATCGGTCCATGTATAATGCAGTTACTGACCGGTGACAAAATGCGACGGACGGACGGACAGAATCGAGCAATCCTAAAGCAACAATGATCTTCTATTCGTTGAGACCAAGCTTTCTTAGTGTCAAACAGATATCAAGATATTGAATGTTAAAGTATTTCATGTGTATGGCTCCTTGTGACCTTGACCTTTGATCGAGTGACCCCTAAAATCAACATGGAATTTTACTACACATTGAGAACAATCATCATATGAAATATGAAGTATCAGTGTCAAAATATTATCAAGATACAATGTATTTGACAATTTTATACCTCCTGTGAACTTGACCTTTGATCAAATGACCTAAAATTTTACATGGGTCATCTGCTCTACATTATGTTCTATCGTCCTGTGAAATATGAGGGTTATATCAGACAGAGCAAAAAACAATATGCCTCATGATCTATGTGGGTGGCATAAACTGTTGTTTGAAATGTGTGACGTTTTCGTATGAACAATATTTTTACAGTTTTTCTATGAAATATGCGCTTTTGCTCTGAGGTGGAGGGAGGGGAGGGTGGTAAAGCACATAATCAAATTTCACAAATATCTGACATATTTGTACGTACAATTGACACCTGTGTGAGGAATCCGTACGAATTTTTCACACATGTGACGAATTCGTATGTGTGAAAATTACGGTTCTCATCGGATGTTTCTAGACAAGTGGCCAACTTTGACTCTTAAGTGGCCGACTTTGAAAGACAAGTGGCCGACTTTGAAAGAAAAGTAGTCGACTTTGACAGACAAGTGGCCGACTTTGAAAGACGACAGAAAAGTGGCACCTAACATAAGACTAGGTTTGCCCATATTTTGCCTCCCTACGAGTGGATTTTACACAAAAACATTCAGTGCAGGATGGGGCAATTAAATACCGTGATGCTATCAAGTTTCAGTTTCTGGGATATTTGATGCCTAAACCCCACCGAAATAAACAACGCTTGTCCAGCTGACGAGATTTGGCCTCTGCCTACTTTTTCATTTTGAAAAAATCCCTCAGGTGTACCCCTACCACTGCATCGATAGAGAAAAAACGACTACACATAATGTTTCATAAATTTATTTAAAACGTGAATTTATCACATATCAAATGATTCCTTCCGTAAAACACTTTTCGCACGACCATATAGCTGAAACTGGAACAAAATAGAAATTCATATAAACATGTATAAACTTAAAAGTATCATTAAAGTTCACACTCTGTGACGACTTACAAATCACGAGCATGTGCTATTGCGGCATTAAGTATAGATAGATAATATTATACTACTCAAAATTTGATAAGGGCCACTTTTGTAATCTGTAACTTATATTGTTTGGGTTAACACACTGAACAGTTTATGATATATTAACTTTGGTTTGTATTGTGTTTTTGATAAAATCGATTAATTAGTCATCTGAGTTGAATTATTGAACAAGAACATGAGTGTAAAGTTATCTAAGCTGGAAAACTTGAAAATTCGTAAGTAGGCGGAAACTTGTAATATAATGTTATTAATCAAGTGATTTCTTATTGGCCTTGTTATTTGTCCGAGGGTGGTCGTATTGGCCCAAGGCCGAAGGCCGAGGGCCAATACGACTGCCCTCGGACAAATAACAAGGCCAATATGAAATCACTTGATTAATGATAATTTTATTATTCAACTTTACAATATTGGCTAAATAAACAAGAATATAAAGAGAATCTAACATGTTCATGAGTTGTGGATAAGGAAATCAAACCCAAAGGTTGAGATACGTCACAAAAATGAGGCTCTGCCGAGTTTTTTTGCACGTATCTCAACCCGAGGGTGAGATTTCCTTATCCGCAACTCAATGGACATGGTAGATTTATTTTTTCACCGTTTGAATCGCATTTTCACACAAGTAAGAAGAAATAAATAAACAGGAGGGGGGATGAAAAAATGAAAATCAACCTTTTCTCGAATTTTACTTTAAAACTGTTATGGATGGATAGAAAATGATCTAACTAAGAAAATGAATACTCATAACCCTATGTTTTTTTTTCAAAAATAAAAATTTTACAGTCATTTTTCGATATCAGCATGAGTCTAAAAACAAAATGGCGTCGTTTAAAAATCTAACGGAAGTGACTTCTCCGTATTGGCCCTCTCTTTTAAACCAATCAGAATGCTTGAATTCCATATTGGCCCTGCTTTTCTCGTATTGGCCCTGCTTTTCTCATTTTTATGGAACGCCTTTACTGTCTTATTATGTTGTATTGTATTATACGCAGTCCATTTTCATGTATACGAGGTACATATTTCAACTGACATGGTACATTCTTTATGATATACAGTGTCTTTTCCGTTATATATGGTGGTCATTTAATAATATGCAGTGCAAAAACTTGAAGATACAGTAGAATAACCATTATATGGTGTGCAAACAACATCATATGCAATACAAACAACATTATATTCAGTACAAATAGCATTATATGCAGTCATGATTTCGATACATGCGGTGGTATTTTAATTATATGCAGTAGTTTTACCTTTATACGGTATGTTGGTCAACAGGTGTGATAGATGTTTAAATATATAAAGTGCTTGCGATTGATTCTATACGTAGTGAATTAGTTATTTGTTCATAAAAAGCAATGTACGCAATGCATTTGGTAATATACATGGCGGAAAAGGCATTTTCTTTTTTATTATGTTCGGTCCATTCTACTATATAAATGGTGTAAACAACATTATACGCGGTGCATTTTTCATTACGATGATCATACTTTCCGGCATTCTCCGGAATTATTGATCCGGAAAATACCGAGTAAAACAGATAGATATTATTATAAATAGCGGTCATGTCATCAACCATAGACGTGCGTAATGTATAGCGTTACTGAGTTCATATCTCAATAAATACTTGATGTATTGCATTGAAACTTAAATAATCAAGTGAGATAACTATATCTTGTATATAATGCAAAGTATGGCCCTTTTTTCGACTAAGAAATTCTGGTTAAAGTTTTGCATGCAACTACATTAAAGCTGCTCGCTCATAGTTGTGGTAGAGAAAATTAAATTTTCAACAATGATATAACAAAAAACTAAAGGCTAGAATGAACAACACAAGTGAAAATCTATGTAGGAATTTGCAAAAATCGATTGAACATGTTGGTTTTACGGCACCTTTACACTATATGTTTATATTGGAATTTCAAAAGCGTGAAATGCTTTCCAATTTTGGTAGCGTATTATTTCAAATATACAGATATACATTACATGAATTTATACTGGAACTTTTTTTATATGACTAATCTTCCTAAATATGTTATTTTCATACAGTTCGAAGAACTTTATTTTTGCACCAAAATCTCAGAGCGAGCAGCTTGAAAGTCCATATCTCAATTACTACTTGATGTATTGCATTTCAACTTCTTAGTCGAAAAAAGGGTCATACTTTGCATTATATACAAGATATAGTTATCTTACTTGATGATTTTAGTTTCAATGCAATACATCATGTATTTATTGAGATATGGACTCAGTGGTGCTATACATTACGCACGTCTATGGTTGATGACGTGACCGCTATTTATAGTAATATATATCTGTTTTACCAGGAACGTAGAATCAACTGTATATTCTACGTTCCTGGTTTACTCGGTGTTTTCCGGATCAATAATTCCGGAGAATGCCGGAAAGTATGATCATCGTAATGAAAAATGCACCGCATATAATGCTGTTTACACCATGTATATAGTAGAATGGACCGAACATAATAAAAAAGAAAATGCCGTTTCCGCCATGTATTATAGGTTATTGAACTTGTATGGTGAAATATTACTTGGAACGAGTTGATTTGGCGGGAACAACGAGCTTGCGAGTTGTTCCCGCCAAATCAACGAGTTCCAAGTAATATTTCACCATACAAGTTCAATAACCTTTTTATTATATACTTTCATATTGAATATGAACAAAAATGACTCTCTGTTAACAAAAAACAATAACTGAATCTTGAAATTTCTCAGACAACTAGCGTACTATTTCACCATGTACATTTTCTTTATTGCGTATTAATAGACTCGATTCAATATTGTTGTTTATACGTGACGTCATTTATTAGGAGAAACGTTGACGTCAATTATACGGTTAGAAATTTCAGTTGCCGTCCGCCATCTTGTTTTGAAAAACGCAAGACTTTTCCTACGGATGCAGGTTTGTACTTTGAAATGTGAATACATCAACTTGATGTACGTTCCTAAAAATGTTTTCTCTTTCTTATGACTACATGCAAAACATCGTTCATTTTGTTTATCAATACTTGGCTGAAATACGTACCAGTAACTTTCGTAACCAGAACTGGTATTGCGTGCCCTAAAAAATTCGAACCTTTTTAAAAATGAAATTCTTTTACGTCTACTTGAAAACGATTGAAGTTTCTTTTTTATTTTCACCACGTATAGAATTAATCGCAAGCACTTAATATATTTAAACATCTATCACACCTATTGACCAGCTTACACCTTATAAAGGAAAAACTACTGCATATAATTAAAATACCACCGCATGTATCGAAATCATGACTGCATATAATGCTATTTGTACTGAATATAATGTTGTTTGTAATGCATTTGACGTTGTTTGCACACCATATAATGGTTATTCTACTGTATCTTCAAGTTTTTGCACTGCATATTATTAAATGACCACCATATATAACGGAAAAGACACTGTATATCATGAAGAATGTACCATGTCAATTGAAATATGTACCTCGTATACATGAAAATGGACTGCGTATAATACAATACAACATAATAAGACAGTAAAGGCGTTCCATACATTTTGGCTCAGTTATGTTTTGTACATGTATTAGCTCTACCTGTTTCATATCATGTGTGCAATTGATCTAATACAGAGTGTAATATTGTAATTTTGAATAATAAAACTATGTTAATAATAATAATAATAATAATCTTTATTTAACGAAGGTAACTCAGTAAGCGAACAGGCTTATCTTACTTGAGGTCTTCAAACATTATACATATTCAAACATGCAATATTTAAGACATGTTAAACAAACAGCACAATATATATCATAAAGAAACATAAGCAAGTTTACCCGAGTTAAATATTAACTGTATAATAATATGAAATGTGTTATTTGTTGCTGAGTAGATAGTTTCTGTATTTTGTACGGAAGATATTTAAGCTCTTAGCATTTCGAATTTTAACAGGTATTGAGTTCCAAATAATCATTCCAGAATATTGAAATGTGTTTTTTGTGTACTTAGTTTTTACTAAAAGATGAGATATATGTTTAGATCGTAGGCTGTAATTGTTTTTGCTATCAGCATCATATATATGTAATAAATGTCTCATATAGTGTGGGACTAAACCATTTAAACTTTTATATACTAAAATTACATCTTTCCATAAATGGTAACCAGTTAAGATCTTTGAAAAGTGGATCAGATGACTGATCAAATCTTTTATCTAAAATCATTCTTGCTGATCTCTTCTGTTCTGCGTGTTTATAATTTTGTTTAAACATTTTGTACTACCCATGCTCCACAAAACAGACCCATAGTCAAAAATTGGTAAAATATAAGCGTTGTAGAATAGTACTCTCATTTCTCTATTTAAATATGGTTTTATTCTTCGGAAAAGGGCTAATTTAGAATTTAGTTTATTATATACTCTTTTTGTTTGGGGAACCCATGTGAGATTTTCATCAACAAGGACTCCAAGAATAGTTTGCTGGGAGACGGGCTCTATGGTTTGTCCGTTAATTGAAATGTTAAGGTGTCTATTGCGGTGTGTATTATATGTAGAACCCAAAAGCATGCAGGTGGATTTGTGTGGATTGAGAGCCATGTTATTCAATTTGCACCAAGATGAAACGTTACTTAAATCGGTTTGAAGTTTATATTCAATAGAGGCCAAGGATTTATTTGCAGCATATAACGTAGTGTCGTCTGCGTACATGTCAACATCTGTACTGTTTAAGTCCAATGGTAGGTCATTTATGTATATTAAGAAAAGGAGCGGGCCTAATATAGAGCCTTGTGGAACACCTGTTTTTAAAGTTCCAAAACTTGAAGAAATATTGCCAACTTTGACAATCTGATTTCTTTCAGTTAAATATGACTTAAACAAATTAAGAACATCATCAGAGAAATGATATAATTTTAATTTCTGCAACAATATAGAATGATCTACCATATCAACGGCCTTACGTAAATCCAAAAATAAACTGCCAATTAAATTTCCATTTTCTATTTCTTTAGACCAGTGATCAATAAGACGAACTAATGCTGTTTGGCAGGAGTGTTGTTTTCGAAAACCGGATTGAGTTACATACAGAATATTGGTTTCTATTAAAACATTGGTGTAGTTGATTTGATATGTGTTAATCAAGTTATTTGTCCGAGGGTGGTCGTTTTTGGCCCAAGGCCGATGGCCGAGGGCCAATACGACTGCCCGAAGACAAATAACAAGGCCAATATGAAATCACTTGATTAATGATAATCAACTTTACAATTTTGGCTAAAAAAAGCAAGAATAAAGTGAATCTAACACGTTCAGGAAATTCTACCCGAGGGTTGAGATATGTCCCAAAAACAAGGCTCTGCTGAAGTTTTTTTTTGGACGTATCTCAACCCGAGGGTGGGATTTCCTTATCCACAACTCAATGGACATGGTAGATTTATTTTCTCACCGTTTAAATCGCATTTTCACACAAGAAAGAAGAAATAAGTGCAAACATGTACAGGACGGGGATGAAAAAATGAAAATCAACTTTTTCTCGAATTTTACTTCAAAACTGCTTTAGATGGATAGAAAATGATCTAACTAAGAAAATGAATACCCATAACCCTATGTTTATTTCAAAAATAAAAATTTTACAGTCTTTTTTCGATAACCCTATGTGAGATAAGATTTTCCATCACTGCTAAAAATAGAGATTTTTCTGTCCGGTAAGTGAGAAATAAATGTTTTTGTAACAATAAAAATGTTATTTGTATTTAACTGAACTTTTAAACGTGGTGATTTAATTTAGTAAAATAAGACACCAGCAGGAGTCTAAAAAAGTCTGCATATCAACTGAAAAAAATGGCGTCGTTTAAAAAAAATCTAACGGAAGTGACTTCTCCGTATTGGTCCTCTCTTTTAAACCAATCAGAATGCTTGAATTCCATATTGGCCCTGCTTTCTCGTATTGGTCCTGCTTTTCTCATACTGGCTCAGTTATGCTTTGTACGCAATTGATCTAATACAGTGTGTAATATTGTAAAGTTGAATAATAAAAGTGGTTATTTTTCCAGATGCTGCATGGAATAAGTCGCAATGTATCTCGTGTCCACGAGCATTAATTACAGCATGACCGCGCCTTGGTATGCTGTGAATTAGCTGGTTGATCTTTAATTGTGGAATTCTGTTCCACTCCTCTTGTAATGCAGCACGAAGTTCTGCGAGGGTGACCGACTGCACAGGGCGACAAGATATTGGCCCTCTGAAGCATGTCCCAGACATGTTCAGTTGGATTGAGGTCCGGGGATCTGGCAGGCTAAGGCAAGAGCTCGATTGTTTCACGTGCAAGGTATTGGTTAGTGATGCGGGCAGTGTGTAGGCGAGCATTATCCTGCATTAGAATAAAACCTGGACCCACAGCACCTGCATATGGGCGTACATGTACTTCAAGAATCTCGCGACAATACCTTTCTGCTGTTAAGGTACCGTTATCAACAATGTGGAGGTCAGTTTTGACATTGACACTTATTCCTCCCCATACCATGACATACCCTCCACCATATCGGTCTTGTTCAGAGATGCAAGCAGGTGCAAAACGTTAATTTGGTCTTCTCCACACGCCTGTCTGTGAAGTCTAGACAAAATCTAGACTCATCAGTAAACAAAACTGGGGTCCAGTTGCGGGGTCTCCATTGCACAAGGTCACGGGTCCAACGTAGGCGTTCTCTGACGTGGTTATTAGTCAAAGGAACACGAATGGCAGGACGTCTGGCATTCATACAAGCATTTGTTGCATTCTGCAAGCTGTTTTGTAAGGACCTGAACAACAATATATCGGTCTTGTGCATGTGTTGTACACCGAGAACGGCCACCACCATGTAAATGTGCTACATTTCCACGAACGAAGCGATTCCACATGCGTTGAACTACGCTGTGGGCGGGCAACCTGCCTCTGGGACACGCCTGCCTGCAACATACCAACCCCACTATTCATCTCGTCAGGCGTAAGCCGCCTTCTTAGGTTTTGATTCATTATATTGAATGCTCACACAAACGCTGAATTGCAAAGTTTAACCTCAGAAATGTAGACACCAGAAACGCTGGCAAAAGTGAGTTAACATCAGCTCTGCAAGGGGGGGGGGGGGGGGGGGGGGGGGAAGGGGGGGGGGGGGGTGCCGTCAAAATCGTGATTTTCGAGGTTTACGAAGTCCCCGTGCTTCATGTGTCGCCATACGTGTACAAACCATTAATTCCGTTATATGGCAATAACGCAAAAACTATAAACTTTATTTTGGCTTAAATCTATGTCCCTGCACATCTTTAATATCTTATTGATGGCGCTGTCATCGGAGAAAACAGTGGCCCTTATCAAATTTTGAGCAGTATATTTTACTGGTGTTACAGAAAAGATTGATTATAATATATGCCCTGTGTTGAAAGAACTAAGATTGTTTATAGTCATAACTATCGTCATTAAACTACAAAGTTGTATTTTTTAACTAAATAGTCAACTAAAATTGTGCGTAGAAGTCTGAAAAGTACAATCTAAACATTTCTCTAAATGATCTGATAACTCTGACGTCATCAGAAGTTCGCCCCATGGCCGAACTCCTCACAACGATTTGATTGGGTGAGCTCCACGTTGTATACTGTAAGAGGAAGTAACCTCTGATGGAAGTTTGGCACAATTGTGGCCTTAAATAAAATAGCCGGAAGAGGCATTTTAGTTTTATGAGCAACGGCAAAAAAAATTTAAGGTTACCTTTTATTGTTTTCCTCTACATGTGTTTATTTCCTTGTATGCTTACACTCGTCGCCATGACAGTGGCCCTTGTCACAACTGTAGTTTTTGCCACAACGTTTACAGTCGTGATCGTGATCGCACTCAATGGGTGGTCCGTGACAGTGACACTCCATATCGTGACAGTATGGCTGATGTGAAGGATCTTCACACGCGATGTGATCGCATTTGCCATTTATACATGGTGGGTGATAATCCTGTGCTGAAACTAAAAATAGATCGTTTTTTACTTTTTCCTGCGCCGTGAATAGTCTAATCTTTGCAAAGTTCTTTCATAATTGAAAAGTATATGGGTAAATCTAACACATCGACATTAAAAAACCTATATCGATGATCGACTTATATTAAATATCGACAAAATATATTACCGGACGTTATTTAAAACGACAATTTAATAAAAGAGTCAGGGCACTTTTTGAAAAAAATCTTATTATGAAAATTGCAAATCCGTTTCTAGTCAAATACTTGCTACAGTTATAATGTTATGACATTTAAAATTTCATCAACGAGCCTCGTGTAAATGATTTACATCTTACAGTAGAACGCGGCAAAGTTAGCAAAAATAAGTTAACAGCTGGTCATAAACTAAACCAGTAAAAATGCACTTACCAAGTTGTAGCGTTACTGCAAATGCGAAGAAGACGCTGATTAGTACTGGTTTCATTTTCAGTAAGATTACAAAATAAGCCTAATGTACATGTATGTTAAAGTTTCACTGGTTTTGATGCAGTTTGTTTCAGCTGAAATTTGCCTTATATACACGTTGGTGAACATAATTTGCAGAAGTCGATCCGGACATGTGGTTATGTATTGAAAACAAAACATTACTTTTTTTTACTAAAATGCTTCTTGATTGGGAAATCTGTTGTTCAAAATGCTGTTTTATTTACGTATCGCTGTTACGGCCTGTATGAGAAAAAGACAATACATGTAATTAATTACGTTTTTTTCTTTTAAACCAGAACATTATTTCGTCAGCTCAAGCCAAAAGTTTATTTTGATATTTTGATTGGATAGTAGGCGAAACGTGATGCATGTTTAAAAAATCCTGATGTGTTTGAATGCAGCAAAACAAATTCGACATTATTTTGTGCAGTTTCAATTTTAATATATTATAAATTTAATTTAATTAAGTTTAAAAAATTATTTTCCTCAAATACAAGGGGGGGGGGGGGAGTCAATAAGTTATACTTACGAACATCGTAATTTATACAGGAAATGACATACACACAATAGATTATATATATTATATTATATATGTTGTCACTTTAATACCATAACAAGTTCTTTTTTTCATATACATAAGTTATGTCTGTTAATAAGTGATTTTACATCGTGTGTATCGTACATGCCAATGCATGAGTGAACGAGTGTGCATACGAGCGTCGGGTGAGTGAATGAGTGAGTGAGTGAGTGAGTTAATAGTTCTTGATGTTAATGATTATAGTTCTTCTCTATTGTGTATTATTATTGTTAATAGAAGGTCTCATGGTAGATAAGAAATATGTTGCTTATGTACATATGCTTAATGAGTTAGCTTCTTTAAATAAAGAGATTATTTTTTTTTTTTTTACACGCTAGCTTTTATTAATTTAATTTATTGAATTATTTTTACGATCAATTTCTTTCTTAAAAATGTCGCTATCAAAAAGACTTGTGCGGTCATAAAATCTTAAATTGGGCCCTAAAGTCATTTGACGAGCGTTTAAGAGCCGTAGCACTCAACTACATGCCCAAGGAACAATGCATGTCATGAACCCTGTCTATACTTTCTTTAATTGTCAACTTTCTGTCTTCAGCTAACATGCACAATCTCATTATACTTTGCAGAACCGAAACCGGTCTCCCCCTACGGGCGTCGTCAAAAACGAACGGTCTGCCTTCCTGAAGCCTGTGACACATGTACCACAATACACCATACTCATCAAACTCAGCGTTTCCTGTTTAGTTTTGCCCATGCGCACGCAAACTTTTATGTTACTGCGTTGTTCTGCTACCTTCCGTTCTGCGATATTTTACGTAGAACGTATGCGCAACGTTGATTGACTGAACGTAATTGCAATTAGTAGGTGTTTCAATTAGCTAATGGTCAGATTACTTTTGGTTAGTTTCTTTTAAATGTAACGACACGAAGAATGTACAATATACAAAATCGTTGCCGCGGCTATTTCTTTTGTTACTATGGAAATATTAAATGCGAATTAACGTAATACATGTATGATCATTTTATTGTTCGAGCGTCTATTGGTGTCATAATGTTAACGCTTCATTTCGACAAAATTATTTTTAAAAAAACTAAGTAAAAAATTAACTGAAAACGTGAACTTATTAAACACACCTCGTATAGGGCAAACATATTTAATTGCTATATACAGTTTACAAGTACATGTATATAGCCGCCGCTTCCCCTACAAAGACTTTATATTAGGGAGTTACATTTTATTAGTTTTTTTGAACCCGTAGATGATGAAATGTGCCGAAGTAAACTAATTTCTGACCAATGGTTTCTTACGAGTGGCCGGTATTGTAAGTTTTTGTTTTCTAAATATATGATGAATAAATCCACGTGGACCTCTTTTAAAGGGATACACTTCATATTTACAAACTTTGTAAAAAAAACAATAAAATTCTCGCGTGTACATGTACCAGTTAGAATTATATATTCTGAAGACCCAGTTTTAGAGAACGATTAAAAAACCATTAATGAATATAGAAAAAAAAACCCACACACATGAAAGTGAAATAGTCTTAAGTCATAGCCTCTTTCAATAACTAGAACTACCCTGGAGTGTGATTTACCACTGTAAACCAAACTTGTAACAAGAAATGGATTTTCCCATTATCATATACATGTTACCATTAATATATGGTAAACATTTGAGATACGTTTGAAATCCGGTATATGGTTTAGGAGTCACAGAATGGACCCAAATATAGTCACATGTCATTTGACCCCTAAGTGTGACCTTGACATTGAAATAAAATAGCGTAGGCACAAGCCATGCAGATTCCCTTGATATGATGAATATTTGACGAAAATTTTGTGAATATTCTTCAACAAAAGTAAGGAAATATTGTCTCATTCCCTTTGATCCCTAATTGTGACATTGACCTTAAACCGACACGGTTTGGCACTAGATAGGCTCGGTCGAGTCCGCCCACTGTTATGGATTGAAGGAAAAGGGGTCCTGTAAGCGATACACTCTCTCATTGTGGTGAACAATGGTCCAAAGCTGATTTTTCGATGTATGGGGATGCCACCATCATTTGTATTTCTTGTGTCGACGCCACAGCTGCAAGTCAATACAATGTGGCAAAAATAAGCCAACATCATTTTGTATTTCTTGTGTCGACACCCCAGCTGCAATTCAACGCAAAATGGCAGAAATAAGCCACCATCATCTGTATTTCTTGTGTCGACGTCACAGCTGCAAGTCAATACAATCAGGCAGTAAATTAGCCACCATCATTTTGTTTTTCTTGTGTCGACACCCTAGCTACAATTCAACGCAAAATGGCAGAAATAAGCCACCATCATTTGTATTTCTTGTATCGACGTCACAGCTGTAATTCAACGCAAAATGGCAGAAATAAGCCACCATCATTTGTATTTCTTGTATCGACGTCACAGCTGCAATTCAATGCAAAATGGCAGAAATAAGCCACCATCATTTGTATTTCATGTGTCAACACCCCAGCTACAATTCAATGCAAAATGGCAGAAATAAGGCACAGTCACTTCTATTTCTTGTGTCGACGCCACAGCTGCAATTCAACGCAAAATGGCAGAAATAACCCACCATAAATTTAAAATCTTTTGCACAAAGTACTGTGCTCTGTGTATGAAAATACCAGGGATTGAGAATGGGACATACAACCGTGTAGAGAAGGTTATACTTACAACAAACTATGGCTGCATTTTATATCTTTTATTATCTCAGATGTATAGTAAACATAAATATAAAAATATGTATTTACACTATATAGCTAGCCTTTAGTTTTTTATTGTTTTTTTTGTGTTGAAAATAATAACAGTGGAAATAGTTATATACTAGAATACATAAAAAATCAAGCAAGTGAAAGGGCTGCTTATTTTGATAATTTGAAATGAACAATTTCGTGTACAAATTTACTATAATTTATCATTCTCATCTCTATATATTATTCAACAATTATCCTACTAGCCTCAAAAGTTATTGATCCGATACATTTCTCACAGACGGTTTTTTAGCAGCATGACGTACTGATTTCAGTACCTTGAAGTGAAGGTTGTCACTGATCAATGTACAAAATTGTCCGTGACTCTACATATTATTTTGACCTATGACGGGAAAATTCTATTTCCCGACAAAAATATCCAAATGACAATAATTTTTTTTTCATGTTTTCATCTGACAAATCGTTTTATATTTTCCTCGAACTAGTTTCCTCCATAGAAGCTACTGAACGGGGATAGTTTGCTAAGAAAGTTCATGCAAATCACCTGCAGCAGACGTCACTTCTAGTTCGTATTAACTGGGCCAGTTCGTTTCAACTTTTTGTGGCGTCCGCATGCAGGCAGCAGACTGGGCATTCATTTGGTTTCTCGGTGCAACACTTGTCAGTTTTGTCTGCCAGTAGGTAAACATAGCTTCAGGTTCGTTACAATTTCGACTAATGTTCCTTGTCGTTTGTAAAACCCGCGTGAGTTCGGTACAGCTGTCCTGCCATAAAGGCGTGTCATTGTAGGCCGAGAAGGTAA
Organism: Saxidomus purpurata; assembly: GCA_022818135.1. Classification (NCBI taxonomy): domain Eukaryota; kingdom Metazoa; phylum Mollusca; class Bivalvia; order Venerida; family Veneridae; genus Saxidomus; species Saxidomus purpurata. The sequence continues at coordinate 40,063,977 of JAFMSR010000001.1, read as the reverse complement.
ATGAATACCTCGCTAGTTGCCGGCAGCATATGTCCAAACAAATGTAAGAATTGGGCGACTGACGATCATTGGAAATGTTTTTTATGTTTCTAACCTTGCTACGGTCCTCCCATCTGAGACAAGTACCTTAATATGTTTTCCAACTTAACCTTCTTATACGCTCAGCCGTCTACCACAGCCGTGTATCTCTTTTTAAATAATACAATGTACTTCTTTTTTTCTGTTTTCTCACGTGCTATCGAGAGCCTCCTGTGTCCCTGTATGAACTGACTGTCAGACTAAGCTTACATAAAATACACGTAGTTCCATCAAAAGGCTGTGAACGACTGATTATTGTGCTGCCCATAACTTCGGGAACTACTTTTTGACCTGATAGTATCAACTTCCTGAAAGAAAGAGAAAGAAAAAGTACATTACTTTAGGCTTTTGTAAACTATGAACTATTTTAAATACAGTGAACAAATGGTTATGGTCGCTTTCCTAAAATCGCTTTCCTAAAGTCTGAGATTCGAATCCAACCGCCGCCACTGTGGTCTTTCCTAGGGCAAGGAACTTTAATCATCATTACATTAGTACATTCAGCTGTTACTTGGGTATCTATGGAGCGCCGTAACTGTCTTATGCTAGGACATTACAGTTTATTAACAAGACATCACAATTAGTTGAGAAGATAGAAACCAATTTGAACAAGTCAGGCCACTCGGTTAACAAGAAAACTTGTAATGTCTATAATAAGACAGTTACGGCGCTCCGTACTACAGAGCGTATTATATTGTTTTGTTATGAAATGCGACGTTATATAATAAGTTTACCTATCTCTTTTAAATCGCATTACCTGTAAAAAAAACACTTACGTGGGAAGCTTAATATGCGTCTGCGGTTAAAACAGACCACATGTAGTGTAAACATATCAAATTATAAACATCGTGATCACCTTGCAGTTTAGACTGGTATTACTTTTATTTTTTGTGATTATCTGCCCACTTATTACTCCCTTGCCGCCGAAAATGTAATGATGAAAGTATTTAGCTTGGGGTTTTAAAGAAATATAATTTATGGTCTATTAGCCTGGTGGCGAGGCTACTGACAAGTTTGAAATCTTTTTATAATATGGCACCGTCTTTTGTTACTATTTACATGACGGGAGGGTGTAAATCCGATCTAAACATAGAAAAGCACTGGTCAAAGATCACATTAACCTATAAATTGTTTCAGGCAGATAAAGATGAGTAGCATTTGAAATAGCCAATTCGGGTATATAAATTGCTTTATTGAAAACAGGAGCCTGTTAGTAAATAAACGTATCCACATGTTTAAAAAAAGAAAACGTACAAAGTAACTCCAAGTACATCACAACGTCAAAACTACGTTTGGGGTAGGGGTGAAATCTCGTGGAATTGTAAAAATAGTAAGCCGGTGACCCATCCTTTTTATCATATCAAATGAACGTAAAATGATTTTTATACAGTATATCAAACGTATGCGTTTTTTCATCGAGCTGATTTTTCATAACTCTAATTGTAAGGCAAAATTTTAAGCAAAACCCTGATAGAATTTTCCCGTTTTGACGTCACATAATCGCGACTAGCGTATCGAGCGTCGTAATGTTTTCATCAAATTTTATACCATTAAAAAGAACGTCTTAAATACAAGGCGCGTGTTATTTTATATTGTCTATAAATTTAAAATTAAAAGCGCGGTGAAGGAAAACTCGAGGAATAACATGAAATAGCGTGCTGTGCAAAAAGTGACGTCAGTGGCAATGTTTGAAGCATAACAGCATAGATACCGTAAGAGATATCAAAACAACGAAATCGGATTTCCATCAGAGATAGCTTCAACTATGCACAGTGTAAACTTCATGAGAAAATTCGAACAAAATATTTCAGGCGCATTCCACCTTAAGTCATACTTGACTTCACGCAACAAATGCTGTCAGAAAGACACTATTCGAAGAATTTGCCACCCACTGTATGTGTATTGAACTATCAAAGCTTTGGCATATATAAACATTTAGCGACAGAAGCCTTTATAGGAAATTTAACTAAAACTTTTACTTTAAATAAGCGTATAAACGAATTATGGACATTGTTCCCCTCAAGTAAGTCAGTGTTTAGGTCTCAACTCAATACACACTAAGATACTGAACTTTATAAAAATAACTGTAACTTAAAATTCGAAGTTAAAAAAGAACACAAATAGGAGTAATATACATGTATACATGTATAACTTGTTTTCTTTCAACATGTTAATTCATTTACAAATAGACTATTGTTAAAAATGACAACAATAAATATCTTGAGCAATTAACTCGAGCAGGACAGGATAGCTATGATGGTGTTTTGCACAATGACTGAAACATTTTATATGAAAGATAAAATAAATTTAATTGCTATTTTGAACAGTTAAAGTTATCGTTTTTATTTGATATATTTTAGGATTTTAAAAGAGTTGTTTTAAATAAAATACGCGCCACGGGCCTCAAACAGTCAATGATTTTATACTTGGTCGTTTTCGACTTGTATCTTCTATTACGAAACTATACATTACTTTTACGGCCTCCTATATATACAGTCAAGAAAAATCTTTACATCATTAACAGGTACATGAAGTGTGTTTTTTACATGCATGTCGATGGATTTGAGAAGTCAAAGACTCTAAGATAACTTACGTAAGGTTTTCTCCTGCGGACAGACTGCTCTCTTTCTTTGACTGCAGCAGTGAAATAGTCTCCAATATCCGATAAAATAACTGCGAACCAGGCAAGACCAACAAATATCCAAACTATTGTTAGAATTCTGTACCAGACGTCATATGAATCCTTCGTTTGACCTGTATATATATACAACTTGATCTTAATCCCAATAATCACATTTAGTTCTTTTTGGATATTTTAATGTGGATGTATCAAATTAAGTATGATTCGATGCGAGATCTTAACTTGAAGTTGATTCATAGGTATAAGGAGATACAAAAAATGTATTTTATTTTTGTTGTTTTCGTCAATCTGGCTTTCTACCTGAGCCTTTCTTGCAGCAGTCCCATGTCAATTGAAAGAAGAACCTAGAAAGTGATGAACCTTAAATAACATTTTACTTGGAAAGTTATATCGACAATATTAGTCTCCCTTGAATATGCCTTATTAACTTACTTCCTGTAGAAGACCTATAATAATGCTAGTAAAATAATCAGATGGAATAAATATCAGAAACAACCAACTTGTAACACTGTAAACCAATACAAACAGACATCTGCATAAAGCAGCCACTTACTTAAAACGATCAATTATGACTGTTTAACATAGGTTCAAATGAAAATTATAAAGAATTTCAATCACAGACCGCCAGCACATGCCTTACCTACGACATAATCGCCGAATCCGACAGTGGTGAGAGTGATTACTCCGTAGTATATCGATTCAAACATAGACCACTCCTCAGCTCTGTGAAACCCTACTGCAGGTAATATTAACAGCAAAGCAAATCCAAAGAGTGCTATGATCACGGACTTGGCCACTCGAGCATACTTGTTCTCAGACCTTCTCTTGAATTTCTTGACAGGAGTTGAAAGTTTCTGTCCAATGGCGACCAAAAATACGCCAACAAGTGGAATACCAATAATAGCGTAAAAAATGCAGAATATCTGTCCATTTTGTGTTGAAGGCGATATATGCCCGTAGCCTAAAACAATGGTACGACATAAGGTAGAGATCATGCAAAAATAAAAAATCCAAGTTGATAAAATGAGCACTAATATACGCGTACAAGTATTTCATTTCAAGTTATGAAAAGTGATGTTAACTGAATAAACGTCAAAAATATGTACATGTTTATATATACATGTATATCTACTAGTCTGATGATAGTCTACACTTATTGTTATTCAGTAGAGTAAATTATAGTTTTATACCTCCAACAACAATTAATCGCACAGTCTAAACAGAGCTGTTGGACAAGTCCGTTTTAAAGTGTTTATAACTATCAAGAATTAGAACATACAGATCATGTCCGCCTCCGTGGCTGAGTGGTTAGAGTCGCTGACCTGAAATCACTGAAATTAACCTCTCATAGATTGATGGTAATCGGTTCGAATCCTGCTGCCGACTGTCTCTTTATGTGAGAAAGTTGGCAGTTTCTTACAGAGGATAGGAGTATAGTACTGGTACCATCCAGGAAGGATGGTAAGGTAAACTGCCCGCCTGCAAAAATGACAAAAATACGGTTGGAAAGGCGTTAAACCCCTACACCAACAACAACAACATGCAGATCCTGTACATAGGGCCAGCAAGGGGAAAAGAATGAGCAAATCAATTAAATGCCCCTTGAAGTGATCGGACCACGCGTCTTACCAATGGTGGTGACCACCGTTGCCGAGAAAAAGAAGGAATTCCACAGATCCCAGTTGTCTTTCGACTCGGTCCGATTGGTTACCAACACTCCTTGACCATATGCTTGTATTACAGATTGTATCAGTTTCTCCAGTTGGGCTGTATCGATACAGGTAGCGTTTGCTGCAATCAAAGAAAAAACATCTAGTGATAAGGATATAGTTCAATAAAATCCATGGTTCACGTACAAATTAACCCATTTATTGTCCTTTTTTCTGTATCGCCATTTCCTTTAATTGTCTCTAAGATCGATACGTGACTTTTGACTAGCATGCATGAAGTCGGGTTTCTTTCTAAAGTAAAAAGTCAGAATTATCAAGACAAATTTCATAGATATAACAGTTAAACTTAAACTTACTCAAGAAATCACGAAATGTTGCTTTTGACATGGTTTTGGTTTCCTGCTCATTGTCTGATTCAAGCGCTTGAAATACCGCTGCTCCAATAAACAGGTAACCAACGGTTACAGCCAATAAAACAAGGACTGTCAGCCAGTGCATTTCTTACAAAGTGTTGAAGTAGCTCGTTTCCTTCAGTCTGACAAGCCTACAAATAAAAATTAGTACTTTAAAAAAAGAGTAGGCAGTGAAAAATGTATTGTTGACATGACAATCACGGACTTACGTGTAAAGGGGAACAACCAGCACGCCGCAAATGATTTCAATACCGTCAAGAGTTACCGTTATTAGCAAAACGTTTTGGATGATTGATTAACACTGAAAATACTGCTATACACAAGATATCACTAAATATGAAACCGAAATTCAACGTCTAGCGCATACGGTTAAGCCTCTCACACCTCGCACCTCTTTTTCGTACTTATAACATGTATAAGCAGCCTTGAAATATAAGAAAACGCTCACAGTCGTCAGACAGGACATTTTTTGGACAGCAGTTAACATTATGTACGTAACCTTTGTAAGAAATCGAAGAACCTAAAAGTTTCTAATATACCGTAGATCAAGATACCCAAAAGCTATTTTATCATGTTAAAAAAACCAACGTTTTAGGTAAATGCCCAGATCATATCTTGTCCACACCCAAATATCTTTGGTCCTTACTACTTAAGTTGAGATATACATGCCAGTATTGCTAAGTACACACAATCTCTCTGCTGCTGAATAAATGTTTGTATGGAGAAGTGTAATCAGATGTGGTTAGGAATATGTATACACAACTTACCGGTCTAACCACTGTAACCAGTAAGATGAAATAACAGTACCGGAAGATTTATCATTAAGTTTTGAACAACATTGAAATGTGCAACTTATTTGTATACCATGCTCGGTTAACGATATGAATAGGCACTGACCCCTGATAAATGGTGAGCACTTCAATCAGGGCATTCACAACTGCACTCGCATATTGCTAACCAGTTCTTTCCTACAATTTTATAATACAGATTTCAGGTTCCACCTTAGACAACTCTCTAGGAGTGTACCATCTATAACTTCAGTAGCAGATTTGCTACTTTGGAACACTTTTTTGACGACACAGTTACCGTATTTCTTTTAGCAGTTTCTACAATGCATATGGTCAGAAAAACCAAACCTCATGTCGCATTCACTAATATAATCAGCGATCCGCTAGTTATCCGCATAGTCACTATTAAAAAGCATGATCACTCAGTGGCTTACATCAAAAGCTTACCTCAAAAGCTTACCTAAGTATTACCTTATATACATTCTCTATCTCTCGGTATTGTTACAAAATTTCATCTTTTTTATCATACAACACAATGTTTTCTAGGTACATATAGCTGCTGTACGTTCTAGTTTTAGTTTCATACATCACCATCGGAACATAATGCTTAATACCACTAAGTCTAGCTACCTCCCTATTATCAAAGGCACATAATTCTACAAAAACCGGAAGTCTGATATCTTACTCGCCATACATTCAATATTCCAAATCTTGCTCGCCATACATTCAATATTCCCAATGGCATACAATTTACAGCCATGAATGACACATGGTTCCACAAACCATGTTGTCTGGTAGCATACTTATCATACATTCATCTCCTAATGTCATACAACAACCGTGTCGATCCCACAAACCATGTTGTCTGGTAGCCTACCGGTCATACATTCTATTCCCAATGTCATATTATAGCAATGGCACATGATTTCAAAAATCATGTTGTCTGGTCATACAGTATATTATACTCTATCCCAGTTTTCATAAACACTAACAGAGTATTATTTAATTACATTCTGTTTCTATTGTATTATAACAGCAATTGTACATATTACAAGAAAAAAATGTTGTTTGAGTACTAGCACCAACTTACTATATGCCCCAATCCTTGTTGCCGTACAACAACACTGAACCTTTACCTGAAAACCATCCAAAGTCTCAGCAAAACATCACTGCAGCTATTGAGTAAATTCTGTGTCTATTGCGAAATGATGACGTCAGACAAAACATAATTTTTCATGAACAAGACAATTCTGACTCACGTAACTGATAGTCCATACTGCTATTTAAGTGCCGACTGAAATCAGTATCTTTTGAAACTAAATCTACAACAGCCGCTTCACTTATTAAGTTTTGAAACAGCAATAACACACATCTGCTTTTAAACAGACTTAAAGAGTCCTTCCGCTGTAATAACACATCTACATAATGGTAATGTCTGACAAATTTCCTTGTGTCAAAACAACCCTTTGTCCCCAGGATTCATAGACGCTATCAAAAGCTGCAAACGTTTCGCGATTTTCTACAGATTCTCTTGTGTCACCAATCATACACCGCATATTGACATGGTTTAATATGGAAGCCTTGGAGGGCCACTTTTGAGTTTCGACTTACGGGTGTTTTTTTAACTTTTTTTATACATACAAGTTGGAAAGTTTCCAAAGAGTCATGAAGGGGGGAAAATTGTTTTTTTTCAATGGGGGGGGAAAAAAAAAAAATAAAATTATGTCGTGCTAGTACTGCAAACGTTGTGAAAAAATTATCTAAGTTACTTTGTCTTGTCATTTATTTTAGTATCAATGAAGCAGTACGGGTCGCCAGGAGGCGACCTTGGGAGCGCGGGGGGGGTCCGGGGGGGGGGGGGGGGGAGGTTCCTCTTTCTTTAAGCGGGGGGGGGGGGGGGGGGGGGGGGGGGGGGGAGGGGGGGGGGGGGGGGGGGGGGGGGGGGGGGCTGGCCTCCAGGCGTAAAGCCAACTATCAAGGAACTGAAAAAAAAATTAAATTTGAAATTTTTTGTTGTATGGTAACATTTAATTTTTTTATGTTTTAGTATCTAGATAGAAGAAAAGGCGAATATGTATAAGCATATTGATTGTGGGTCCTCGGTAGCAGGTCCCTGAACCGCGTGAGGACCGGATAGGGTTAGGTTAGGGTATTTTTCATAAGTCATAAGTAATAAGTCAAAGTCATGTCAAGTCAAAGTCAAAGTCAAAAGTCATAAGTCATAAGTCATAAGTCAAAAGTCAAAAGTCATAAGTCATAAGTCATAAGTCAAAAGAAAAAGTCATAAGTAATAAGTTAAAAGAAAAGTTAAAAGTCAAAAGTCAAAAAAAAAGCCGTTAAAACATGTTTTATTTGTTACTACATTGATTGATAGAAATGATATTTTTTATTTTTTATATATATAATGTTTAATTAAAATCTTTTAAAAAAAATTGTATTTTATTGAGTGTGGTCGTGTTTATATGTTCTTATAAAAATGGGGGGGGGGGGGGGGGGGGGGGGGGGGGGGGGGGGGGGGGGGGGGTGGTTTTGTTTTTGGGGGGGGGGGGGGGGGGGGGGGGGGGGGGGGGGGGGGGGGGGGGGGAAGAGAGAAGTTGTGGTTTGGGGGGGAGAGAGAAAAAAAAAAAAAAATTGTGTAGTTTTTTTTTTTTTTTTTTTTTTTTTTTTTTTTTTTTTTTTTTTTGGGGGGGGGTGAAAAAAAAAAAAAGAGGGGGGGGAAGGGAAAAGAAAAAAGGGGGGAAAAAAAAAAAAATAAAAAAAATAAAAAAAATTATTTTATAAAAAAAAAAAAAATTTTTTAAAAAAAAAAAAAAAAAAAAAAAAAATTAAAAAAGAGGAAAAAAATTTTTATTTCCGTGGGGGGGGGGGGGGGGGTTTTTTTTTTTGCCTTTGGCGAAAAAGTATAAGAGGGGAGGGACCATGCGGCGATGACGTTAAGGTTGGGTGCGCTGGGGGGTGGGTTTTTTTTTTGGGGGGGGGGGGGGGGGGGGGGGGGGGGGGGGGGGGGGGGGGGGGGGGGGGGGGGGGGGGGGGGGGGGGGGGGGGGGGGGGGGGGGGGGGGGGGGGGGGGGGGGTTCTGCGGGGGGGGGGGGGGGGGGGGGGGGGGGGGGGGGGGGGGGGGGGGGGGGGGGGGGGGGGGGGGGGGGGGGGGGGGGGGGGGGGGGGGGGGGGGGGGGGGGGGGGGGGGGGGGGGGGGGGGGGGGGGGGGGGGGGGGGGGGGGGGGGGGGGGGGGGGGGGGGGGGGGGGGGGGGGGGGGGGGGGGGGGGGGGGGGGGGGGGGGGGGGGGGGGGGGGGGGGGGGGGGGGGGGGGGGGGGGGGGGGGGGGGGGGGGGAGGGGGGAAAGGCAAAAAAAAAAAGGCAAAAAAAAAAAAAAGGGGCCGCGGCTTTCGTTTTTTTAAAGAAACAAACCAAGGGGGGGGGGGGGGGGGGGGGGGGGGGGGGGGGGGGGGGGGACTAAAATGGGGGGTAAAAGGATTCCAAGAGGGGGGGGGGGGGGGGGGGGGGGGGGGGGGGGGGGGGGGGGGGGGGGGGGGGGGGGGGGGGGGGGGGGGGGGGGGGGGGGGGGGGGGGGGGGGGGGGGGGGGGGGGGGGGGGGGGGGGGGGGGGGGGGGGGGGGGGGGGGGGGGGGGGGGGGGGGGGGGGGGGGGGGGGGGGGGGGGGGGGGGGGGGGGGGGGGGGGGGGGGGTGTGGGGGGGGGGGGGGGGGGGGGGGGGGGGGGGGGGGGGGGGGGGGGGGGGGGGGGGGGGGGGGGGGGGGGGGGGGGGGGGGGGGGGGGGGGGGGGGGGGGGAAGGGGAAAGGGGGGAAGGGGAAAAAAAAAAGGGAAAAAAGGGGGGAAGGGGAAAGGGAAAGGGGGGGGAAAGGTGGTTTAATGATCCGACTATCTTTTCCTATTCACCTTTCAAACAATATCATATTCTGTACCAGATGGACTGTATTAACAAATGCAGAGCAAAAAGCTGTTACTACTGTTTTCCTTTGCGTGTAAAGAAATCATTAATATTACAAATACTGCGGTCATATATAGGAAACTTCTCGATACGTTTTACGACATTTCATTAATAAGTACGAAGTTTAAAAGATGTGATCATTTTGACGCTTCAGTGGTTTTCTAACATACAATAAGTACGCCTTTCAGGTTTAACCCTGTGTGTTGTTTTTGTAGTAGTTTTATGCCTTGCTAAATATATCGACTATCAATTTGGAATATGACATTAGTTGTTCAGAGGGGTGTTCAATGCCTGATTAGCAAACAGTGCAGATCATGACTAGACTGCACGAATGAGCAGACGGAACATGATCTTAAACAGGTCGCAAAGCTGCCAAAATAGCCATGGTTAAAGTTAACCGAAAGACAAAACCGTTTGAAAATTTGACTGCAGCTGGGTCATTTTGTAAACGAAAGATTTTGCTGTTAAAGGCATCGATCTGTAGTGTTTCTTCATTGTTTATTCTCTCTTAACAATGAAAATATGGCGCCTGTTTTATTATATAAAAACTGTGCTAGTAAGCAAAGTATATTTCAAAATTTCTACTTAACACTATAGATGCTCATAAAAAATTTATACTTTCGATAAAGTGTCGGTACCTAGGAGAGCCTTCGACCTTCTGCAAGTAATCTTTGTAGCTTTCTCACATGACTACACGAGAAACTTGTGAATCTTAGCACTTAAAACGCATGCCAAAAACTACAAATATTTTAAAGTATTAAAATATTTCAAAATTTCTAAAATACATGTTCGTATATACATGTATAGTAATGACTAATGAGAGATGAGACACTTACCTCTTTATTCCGATTGTAAAACAATTTCTGTATAAGGTGTTCAAACGTCTCTCGGTCAATATCAAGTTATTCGAATAACAAAAGAAAATATCCTATATCAGAGTGACGTTAAAAGAATTTGAGAAAACTAGAAAGTTAACATTTACATTTATCGCGTACAGCATAATTTATCCACCCTCTGACGAATTCCGATAACGAAGATTGTATATAATGTGTGAAATTTAAGTGAATAAATGTCTATCATACATGAAAATTGTAAAACTCTTAAAAGATGAAATAATGCGTCTGGTCTGACGGTAGTGCATTTATTACCTAATATGGATTGACGTTATTACTGTTTGTCAATAATGATAAACCCACCTTTGTGTGCAATTCAGTAAGATTTAAACATATTGATTTTAAATGTACTGGTTTTTGAGAAGTTGGTATTTGTATTTAAATATTCGTTAACTAACAGAGTGACGTTTTAAGTGTACATAAACCCTCGGTATATCCGTGTGTACAAGCTGTCATGATAAGTGTTTGTTCCCACTGTCAGGCTTTTAGTATTAATGATGACCTTTGCATGCCATCAGTAGCCATTGCATTTTAAAGGCCGCTGATCACTTTAGATACAACTTCTCCTGCCACTAATATGGCCGCTCGTGACATTGATTACTTACTGAACTTTCAAATTTTTCCCAATACTTAACGTTATGTTCATGTTATAAATTTAACGCAAAAATAAAAAAAGAATCTCTTAAGCCTTTCTAGCGAAACTTTTTCGTGAACCGAAAAGCAACAAATTAAACGTGAACATGCGCCTTTAATGCCGTTACAGGGGCCGTCGCATATACATGTACAAATGTTCAGTCATGTTTTTCGTTCGCATACGGTATGAATAATTCAAGTTATCAAATACGCTAGTGAAACATTTATCTTTAATATCTCATGAAACGTTACACTGATTCTGTCTGCATTTGGGTAAACATTCATTGATTATTTCAAACTTTTCAAAGAAAAAAGACATCTATGAATATTAATTGATTTAACTACTGTCTGAAAAGGAGCGGTTGTCATATTATGCTGAACAATGCATACATGTATATAAAAAGAATTTAAAATTCTGGGTTCAACAAGTTTTGTCAGTCATATAATATGGTGAACACTTTTGATCTTCATTCAAAGAAAACTGATAAATAATGATCTGCAAAAACGTACCTGTAATATATCATGCAATTTCCACATTTCGCTCTCCATATGTTGTTGCCCGGGAGAACATATCTCAAGGTTCTAAGTAACAAGATAAAGTCATCACATGCATCATTTGACGTTCTCTATCGTTTAAGCAACCAACGCAATTTTATTGATTTTCACTCATTTACTGGCAACTGTTAAATTTTAAAGCTGCTCGTTCATGGTAAATATGTTGATCTCAGACAGTCCGAAGACAAAATCTGAGAGCGAGCAGCTTTAACTTTTCTTAGCCTTCTAAACACATGAAATGTACTTGTCCAACTTTCAATTGGGTACAACAGGCACTATCTAAAGAAGTTACTGACTGAATAGCGAACTGAAGACTAGACGAATATGCAGGCTGATCATGATCTGCACTGGTCGCAGAAGTAGAGTCAGATGCCGACAGTAGGGTTAAGGTTAATAAGTTTGGACTTCTGATTAGCAGCGTCATGATTGGTTGTTTAAAGAAGGTGACTGTTTAATAAAGGTGAAGTTGCATGGAAAGTTAGTCAGCTTGTTTAATTTTGTCTCGTTATAACTGTAGATCAGCTTACATTTACTATCAAGAGTTAGACAACGTTGAACGGTCAATTTTTTTAAAGTCACACTGATTTACTTTTAGCAGAATTGGAAACATTGAAAAATCACCGCGGGTATTCGACTACTTCGAACGCAGATGGGTACTACTGACGACAGATGTATATACATGACCGTCATGACAGGCACGCTGGAATAACCCCGATATTTTTATTATTTCTCTTTATTGCTCCGATCTTTTGCTTGATATAGGTAGTAATATGTTTTAACTAAGCATGTATGATGTTTTATGATAAACTGATGCCTTTTGATTAACGAATTTCCCTAAAATGTTGAAAAAACTACAGTAATGTTGCCAAATATGACATTTAATTGCTTATAATAACAATATATATAAATGACCTTAGACACGTATACAGACAAATGTATAAGGTATCAATACAAACAGCCCTAGACTTTGGAATAAGTGGTATCGTTTTGATATAAGCAAATTTATAGAGGTCGGTGAAGTTAAACGGATACGTCTGACGACCGAAGGAGATACGTACGAACGCAGATTAATATGAAATGAGGATACGTATAACGGCAGATGTGTAACAAGTAGTAAGTGTAAATAGGTGTTTTCCAATCTGGATAAATATTGGTTTTAAACTAATTACATTCAGTATGGCAGATGTTTAGTCTGTGCAGAAGGATGTAGCATGTATATACTGATAATAATTATGTATTCAACCTCCGTGAGAGACATAATTATTTATTAGTGATACATGTCTGTCACTGTTTTTGTCATTAAGAATGTCCACGCAGCTCCTCTGATACCACGTGGTGGATTTACACCAAACTTCATACAAGACAAATTTTGATGCAAAGCATCAAAGGCGCTGCGCATGTTTTTGAAACATGATTTAAAGGAATCAGAGTCATTTTAGAATATCAGTAAACAACCTATCAACGGGAAAAACCAAATACATTATGTTATTTGTAACTGTTATCATAAAAAAAAAAAAACACATTTACACAGTTTAACAAAAAATAAACGAATCATAAAACAACCTTCCGTAAAGGTACGATGACGCCCATTAAACAAGGCTACAGCTCGTGGTCAGTAGACGCTTTTCGACGCAGACGAAACCCAGTGATTAATTTTGTCTTTACTATTGGTCAGTTGTTAGGATGCTTTACATAACTTGGTCTTGAGACCCCATGTATCGCATAGTTAGGTGAACGGTCTTATTTATAATGCCTACATTTTACTTTAGTATGTGGTAATTAAAATAGGTTTTCTAATTATTCACGTTGACAACATATGTATTTAAACTTCAAAAGTTTAGAGTTAGCAAAACAACTATTGAGACGTTTTTTGAACTTTGATGAATCGGCCGTAGGGTCCTTAAACAAAGCAATAAAAAACCCGTAACCTTCAAGTTTGTGGAAAAGTTTTAAATCCTATGAATATGTCAAAAGTTTTGAATTAACGGTCGAAGACGTATGCATCTGGTATAGTATTGTTTTAATCAGTTAATACTATTTATTTATTCATTATAAGGGAGTTGTTCACACATAATACATAGTTTTTAATTACAATAATAAGTTGGCTACTCCCTATTCGATTATGCATGGTACCCCATGGTACAAAATTAAAACCTATTCAATACTGGCACTGTGCTTCCGCACGCGCCAATAGCGTTTTTTTTTTCATACTATCGGCATTTTCCGGTTCAATGATTTTCGTGGAAAAAACCGCCCTTGATACATATAATTTTATGATGTTATGGCTAATTCTCCTATAACATCCAACAGATTTCCCACTAACTCAACCTAAGATAATTGAGCAGTGCCAAGCTTAGTTATGCATATCGCCGTCACATCCGGTTCAGTGATTTTCAGGGGATTTACATTGTATGGCCATTGATTCTTCAAATTTATAATGATATTTTTGCTACTTCTCCTCTACCATTGGCCAGATTTCCACTAAACCTAATAGAACACAAGTTGTCGTCGGCATGTACCGATTCATTGATTTCAAGGGAAGTTGCAACCCTGATGTGTCATATTTCATAATGTCTAAAGTTACTAATTCTCTTAAACGTTGGAGTTGAATTTTACCAAAAGTCACTTGAGTGGTCATTGTCAAGCGTAGTTGTACATTTTCGTTAGCATGTTACGGTTCAATAAATTTTGCGGAACTATGTCTTTTGATGTCTCATATTCTAATATGCTTGTGCGACTAATTCTATATCGCTGATCAGAAAACTACAAAACTACACTGAAGTGATCGGTGCGAAGCCTGAACTTATGTATATCATCAGATTGTTACAGTTTAGTGGTATGCATTTTCAATTCTACTGAATAATGCTGAATATTAGGAGACATGTGTGTGTGTGTGTGGGGGGGGCGTTGTGAAAGGTAATCTCTAGTATAGAGAATGAATTGATAATGGGGTCTCTAAGTCTCCTGCAACGAAGTCTTTAAATCATCGATGTCAAGTTTCCCATACACTAGTAACTAGTCAATGATCAATTCATTACTAACTATCGTATACGTATTCGAGTATTTACATCTCATATGAAAGTTGTAGAAACATGTTAGAGACAATGTTACTACAAATAATCCACAGGTATAACGCTCATGTAAAATGTTATATACATTTGTAATTACATTTTTAAGAATGAGGAGGGTTGTTGTACTCGCCCCAGCTTTTGCGTTGATCAAAGACGTGTTATTAATATTAATAACTTCAAAACCGGCAGACGTATCGACTTTTAAAAACTCCTGCCATACTTGCTTCTCATGGTAATACATACAAATGCAGCAAGTCACATACATTTATGCGGAGTAATGCCTCTATTTGTATTATGATTTTGTAACAAAAAGTTAAAAGTCCGGTACCTCATTAATAAAAGATAATTTTACAAAAATCATATAATGATACTGAAGTTTTTTCTATTTAGCCTTGACTTAAAATTAACTTTTATTACATAGTTTTTCAGTTTAAGATAAAAACTAAAGTTATCAACAGTATTCCCATCATAAGACTTATGTTTCATCTTTTGCGTATCTGCAGTTTGTATGGCGTTCATACGTACCCTATAATATTTTCATCTGTCGTCATAAGTACCCTTAAATAGAACACCATGCTTGTTTAAGTGTCAACTGCAGCTGCTGTATCAGTCATAGCGAAAAGAAAATATGTTTTTCTGCTACAGAAAATGTGTAGTTGTACGATTTATGCAGTTTTGGACTCTTTCGATTATTAGATTTCTTAAAATTCTGTTAAAAATCCGAAAAATTGCAATTTCTGGTCTGATTTCCGTAATCGTAACAACACGTCGGTCATTTTTCAGCTAAACAATTGAGCATTGCCTAGTACAAATATATTGAAACTCATATTGAACGAAAACATTGTGAAAATGAATAAAAAAGAGAAGATATAAGGTATTTTCCAGCTTACATGTCAGGACGTTCATGTATATACATCTGTCGTCAGTAGTACCCATCTGCGTTCGAAGTAGTCGAATACCCGGGGTGAAAATACACGTAAAATACTTTTATATTAACAGTTCTTGATTAAAACCAGCTTTTAACTTTTCACAACCCTGTCTCAATTATGTCTCCTTATCAGGATTATATTAATCGGCATTTTCTACTAAGTGTTGAGTCACTCAAACACTACCATCTCAAACTGACCGACCCGTTTGGCTCGCCGTTTAAGTCCTGCAAGTTCACAGTCAGCTATAGGCAGGTACCCTATCTACAAGGACTGCACTTACCATTCGCCGTTTCTTCAACTGCTACAGCACAGGGCGACAAGTACGCCTTTGGACTGACTTTGATACCAACGAGAATTAAGGGACTGAGACCTGGCGGGTTAATCATAACCTTCTGCAGATAACTGACCAT
Organism: Saxidomus purpurata; assembly: GCA_022818135.1. Classification (NCBI taxonomy): domain Eukaryota; kingdom Metazoa; phylum Mollusca; class Bivalvia; order Venerida; family Veneridae; genus Saxidomus; species Saxidomus purpurata. The sequence goes on along the minus strand of JAFMSR010000001.1, from coordinate 40,047,947 downwards.
GTTAACCAACCAACATTCTTTTTTAAATGCTATCAGTTTACTTCTACTGCGTGGTAATTGATTAAAGCACATAATCCATAAACAGCGATGGCATCAGAGAAATACGTCAATAACTTGAAGTCAGCGAATATCGAGAAAACTAATCACCTATAGCTATATTTGCAAGGCCACCAGAGTTGAAGACAGCTCTAGACATTAACCGCGTCGTCAAAAACTTCAATACTACTATTCTGAAAACTGCACATGCTTTCCACCAGAATCCATGAGGGACTATAAGACTTCCTTTAACAACGACACGGAGGATCTCCAAGGTGATATATCAGATGCAATGCGAAAGGCTGTTCAAAACAAGTTCTCGATAGAGCAAGCTGGTAGCGTCAAAGTAAGTGTCACCACTTTCACAGAAATGGAATAGGCAACATAATATACCTAGACCTGTGTGACCTTTGACAGAACCGCCTCCGTGGTCGAGTGATTAGAGTCACTGGACTGAAATCACTGTAACCTCTCATTGAATAAGAGTCATGAGTTAGAATCCTTGCTACCTACCATGTCTTTTTGGGTGAGAGAACGGTTGGCAGTTTCTTACTTAGGATATGGTTAAAGTACTGGTTCTTCACAGGAACGATGGTTAGGTAGATGACTGAAATACCGGGTTGAAACGGGCGTTTAATTCGTACAACTACAAAAACGACCTTTGTCAGACGCATGAGACGGCTGACATGGAAGTCCCACCTGGCTGTTGCTGGAAAAAAATGCTCAAAAGCTTGAAACTAGTTATTTTTAGGAAGTTAGCAAGGGCCAATACTGGAGCAAGCGATAACATATTAAAACAGTTTATTTGGACACGACCAGATCCAATCTAGAATATGGTTCTACAGCGCTGATGCCCGCCGCCAAAACAATTGAGCAAAAACTTGACAAGGTTCAAAACCAGACCTTAAAATACTTACTGATTGAACAATGTGTACAACTCGAATGGTTGGGTGGAAAGGAAAAAGCACTGCCTTCCAACCACTTGATAAAGGGAGAGACTAATTTTAATACACGCAAGCAATACAATTGTCAGTCTTGGCCAACTAACGGCATGGGCACAGTGTAAAGCATCTGGTGCAGAAAAAGAAGCATACGAACTAGGAAAGCAGTGTACAAACTACCAAGTTAATATAGCCAGGAAAATGGAAGAGACGTGCAAGCTCAACTTGAAGACCGTCCTAATCATGGTGGTCATTGTAACGGATGAAAAGGTGAACAAGTTGGTCGAACATGGAACCGCACATGAAGAGGTGTTAAATAAAACCGATTCCTTAAATGAATGATAGGCCCTAACCATTAAGTTTAGGTTAGTAGCAGAGCTCGGACCAATGACTATCGAACATAGAGAGATTTAGTGATTTCAACTCAACAACCTTAACAACTCAACTATGAAGACTCGGGTCGATATTAAAATAAATCACAAACAAGGTAGGCCAGTCCCAAATATAACATATCAAAGCTGATTATTCATTCAAAGTGCACAGTACCCCACCCCTGAAAAAATGAGTTAGGCTATTCATTCTTCTCTCTGCAGTATGTTTTAGACCTGTACAGTAGGCCTAGTAATCGCATCGTCTTTTTGCCAAAATAACATTGCAGGCAGGATTTTTTGACGCGCAATTCTTCAAATAGAGGACTAACAAAGCCGTATGGCAATCAGCGAGGAAATGTTGATTTAATGTCAAAATAATATTTCTTGAATTACCTCGGAGTAAATGTTCGTATATTTGATTAATTTCTCCTAATTTTTACACTCGTTCAAAATATAACTGATTAACTAGATCGTAGTAAAATTTATGGATGCATATACAAGATTATTAACGTAAAGTGTTTAGGAACATACGTTTGTAGTTTAAAAAATAGTAAAAGCAAATTAAGAATGCACAATTAAGACAGTTACAAAAACGTCCATGGACAGTTTTACATCTGTTTGTTCTAACCGATAAGGCAAAGTAGCAATCAACTAGTATCAATTATCAAGGATAATGATGATTTCAAGGTTTGTTAGTAAAACTGCTGTATCTCAACATAAACAAAGAAGCAGATACCGGTCTTCAATTGGCTAGAAATTGGTGTATGTCATTTACGTTGTATTTGGCCGATATTTGCTTACACTTATATATACCCTTTATCGGGGAAATCGTATTGGTCACATTTATTATATCAAATATTTAATGAAGGGAAAAGGATTATTTATGTTCAACGTGACTTGGACAACTAATTCCTTAAAATGACATAACCTGCAACTTTTGAAACGGGGTTAGTTGAGCCGTTTTCATTTGTAAGCCTTCAAAGTTAATTAGAGCGCCACAGTAGATCTATATGAAATTGTATCAAATATAGTCTTAAATAAGTAAAAATCTTGCACTTCTATATATCAAATCACGTATTTGCTAGTATTTGTTATCAAATTGTTCTAAACTTAAAATAAAAAAATGTAATAGAAAACATGGCTAACTCAAAACCGATCTCCCGTAGCATATATATTTAGAATGGTCTTGAGTTATACAACATGCATTCGGTCCCGGAGGAATCAGTCAATAAGTTTGATAAAAATTCTAATTCATCGCTTGACAGTGTTCATTTTATTTAAAACGTTTCTTGCTAATCAATGGTAAAGATTTACGCGGTAAAGCATTTTAGTCGTGGTCAATATTGAGTACGAATAAATGTTGTCGTTATGAAACAGTATCTTAACCAAGATGGCGGCCAGTTAGTAGTCAATTCTTACGACATTGGAAAAATACAGATAAAGGATGCCAAAGAAGGGCAAGAAAGGAATGGAAAAAGGGGAAAAGGGGTAACGTTTTTGTTATAGTGAAATACAATCGATTTTTTACCGTCACAAGACATAAAAACAAAGGGTTTCGTAATTTACTCTGTTTATGCAATGGCACCGCCATTAGATCTACAGACATGCTATGTAACACGATCTCGCGTAAGCTAGAGCATTTATTATATAGCACTGACAATTCAGGAAAAGATTTTTAGGTCAAAATAAAAATAAATTAAAATAGCAATAAGCAAGTAATATTTTTTGGAAAAATAAAGTTGGTTGAGACTATGAGGAGCTTACATGGTTCCTGCTTGGAGTCTGGGCTTCACATCCAGAGGGAACTGGGATAAGAGTATACTTCGGGAAAGGTGACTTCCTCGGCTTTCATCGCTGGTCTCTATGCATCTTTAATTTTAAAATGTACAAAAACCATTGAATAATTTATTTGATGTAAAGCAGACACGAGGAAACCAGCTTGTAAATAGGCCCTACTGATGTTGACGGTAATCAAAACTATGTTGATTAAAGATATTCGCATGGAACCTTTTTGAAATATGGTAAGTTCCCACGTGAATTTACCCTGCTTATGCATCGGCGACATGAGTGCTACGATACCAAAACCGAGTTTTTACTTTTACGTTGTGAATAAAAAAATAAACAATTAAATCCGAAACATAAATTCTCGATATCACGTCCAGTTTACTGGATCAATGACTGTACCTCAACATTGACCAATTAAATTTTTTGTTTACACATAACGTCATCAGAGAAACAATCATCTATTTAAGGCCATATTTTGTGTTTGTAAAAGTTATGATTACATGTATATTCTTTGAAATGTGAATATATTCTGTTGCTATACATTTCTGAAAATGGATGCACTTATTTACACCTAAAAGCACCATATTTTTGCGATCAACTCGCTTCGAAACTTCATGGATACGTTACCAACAACACGCGATTTGAACATCGTACGGCCGCCCAAACACTTCGAACCATTCCTAAAAAAGGAATTCAGTGTTACATTAACTATGAAAAATATCGAAGTGTGCTTTCTTAAATGACCCCTTAGTTTAGATTTACTTGAACAGTCCTAATCGGGGTTACAGTTAGCCGTTTTCTGCTTATCTAGGAAATAAAGCGTCACCAGTATATGAAATTGAATACAGAATTTAGATCGTAGCTGCAAAATATAGACCGAGATTTGCAATTCCTAGGGAAAGTATAGGCTGATCACTTGCCTCCTCTCTGGGAAGATCAAATTGTTCCCTGGAAGCATAAAATAAATTATACATGATTGAATTTGAATATGGATTCTTCATTTCAATTACCCGGTCTTACTTTAATTTAGGCATTTAAGTTCTCAAAATACGTCTGCATATATGCCCTTACAATAAAGTTTCATCATTGTTCTTCTAAAAGGAATCCAAATCATAATCAGACAAGTTTAAATTAAAAAGGAAGCTTTATAAATACATGTTGACACCGTTTTCAGTGTTCGGATGTACCTATTACGCAAATCTGGAAAAATCCTGCTATTGAAACATATACCAGTTTGTTTCGCGACAAAATAGTTACTCTTATCCTGACAGCTATCTTTTTCTTAACATTCTGATATAAAAATTGTAGTGACACTTTTGTCAAATGTTTGCTATGGAGGCCATTTCCAGTACCAACTGTCCATGACATTGTCATTTTATCTAAAAATAAAGATTACTAAGCATGGCAAAAAGGGAAGGGACAAAGGTAAGAAGGGGTAAAATATTTTTCAGATAGTTTATGAAAATGTGACAATCTTATTGCAATGTTTAGGGTCACAATACAGAAAACTACACTTAAGTATTTTATTATTTGACATGATTGGTATATATGGTAATATGGTATATTGACCATACTGGTTTCCTTTGAATATGTATTTGATTCCTTCATATTAACTGGATTTTCAAATATCCGGGCAATTTCGACTTACCCGTAATTAACCAGTTTTTACACCCTAGTTGTTTCTCTCCTAGACAGTTCTTCCCCAGCACAGTTGTATGACCAATGTTTGTTCTGTGAAAATTTCGTTTTTCTATCTGCAGAATTATTGAGAAAAAGATCTCGTTTCTGTGAGGTAAATTGCATGTGTCCCCTTAGACAAAATGTTGTCTAAAAGATAGCCCATGAGAGAGCTGCTGGATGGTTCTTTTTCTTTTTGAAAACTGGTAGCCTAACTCATGCCAACATTCACTGAAACTGTTTGACCCTGTTCGTAGATCTGACATTTGTGAATGGTCTAACATTTTGTTGAGGAACACATTAACTATCACGCTAGCAGTATATGGTATATGTAGTTCCCAGCTGTAATTACAATTATTTGGACTAAAGTAAAACCCAACATGCCATACATCAGCCATATTAATTTTATTAGGTATTACCCATTTTAAGAGCTATGATATAGGTCAGTCAAAAGCACTACATGTGCAGGTCTTATGTTGTTTATGTTGATAATGACATACAGACTCTAAATATATACATATTTTGATCAGACATTTTTTAATACCGGGGTACAATACAATTTTATTTTGTATATAATGATCAACATGAGCAATGTATCGCAATTAACACATATGTTTGATTGACATACATGTATATTTATATGTCAAACCTCATTATATTTAAAAACTAACACACTACCTTCCACAAATTAGTTATGCTACCCTTTACCTAAGACAAATCCACTTGTCCTGGCTTTTATGTGACATGGATACATACCGGAAGATCTATATTGTTGAAAGCTTTGGTAAATATAAAACCTTATGTTACTTTCAGGAAGGGAAAGAAGGGAGCAAAGTCTGGGAAAAAGCCGGAATCTATTGCAAAAATAGCTGCTGCTAATTCTAAAGTATGGGAAGCCAGGCTAGATATTGCAGAAAAGTCAAAACAAGAATTCAGGTTGGTATAAATATTAAAGATCCTTCATAAATTAATATTGGAAGTTTATTTTAAATATTATAACATTAATTTTGATGACATCTAATTATCTGACCTTTAGTGGAAAGATTTAATTGTAAGATCAAATCTTTAATGTTGTTGAAGTTTTTTTGCAATTGAACATAGATCCACTAAATTACAGGATCTATTTATAATAAATTACCTAGGTCATAATATTGCAAGGATATAGATTTCATTTTACAGTCAAAACATATTGATGAAGTACCTCAAGATATAAAATTGTTCAAAAGAACATAAAAATAAAAAATCTTGTTTGAATAACTTTATTTTTGATTTGGAACTGAATGATTACAAAAGATGCAACATTTGAAATAATTTTTCTTTGGGCTTTGCAATTTTTTTATATTGGTAAGAAACATATGCATTAATGCAACTGATTTTGGAACATATTACTACATACATGGTCAGATTTTAATTACTGAATGCATGATATGAATACTTATACTGTGTTAATCAGCAATTGCTTTGATAATTTAAGGGTATTTTTGAAGGCGTGCTAATAAAGTTAAACATGTATGATATTTATATTCAACCAGCCTGTACTGTTCAAATACTGTTTTATGAAAAGCAGTATATATGTAGTTTTGTTTGCTTGTTCTTGTTTTTTCAAATAAAATGCAGCTTGTGCCTAAGGTGAGACTCTGATAAACCAGAGGAGTTACATTGAGAATGCTGGTAGACATCGAACAGAGACTGTGATTCATCTTTTTGAAGGCCATATGGGAAAAAGATATGTTTTGAATTCCAAGTTGTCAGAATCTTTGTCTTTCACAATAAGTTCATAAAATAAATTATTATTATATTATTATTATTAGATTTAATTAATGCTTATAATATAGGGCTAATGTATTAAGGATCATAGAGACTATGTTACTTTTGAATGTCATGAAAGAATTGATGCAGGCCAATGAATTAGATATAACTTTTTTAAGAACTTTATTTAGAATCATTGACTAAAGATCAACAGGAATAATCTGTTGCAGTTTCCATTTATATTTGAGTCAAGCACTTTGTAAAGTCCCCTTCAGGGTCTGGTACAGAGCTGGACTGCACTATGGATTGATCACATGAACAAATAGGCTATTAAAGACTACCATGTATACTTCAAAGCCTATACTTCATTAGTGACTTTGGGGATTGTCATTAGTGACTTGATTGTTGCTCAAATAAAATTTAGTCTATAGCACTGTAAAATTTTATAGTTGTTTATGCCTGTTGATCAAGAAGTCACAGTTATGATGAACTATTTTTCTGTTTTATTTGGTATGTAATATGCATGTACAAAATGATTGCTAATTTTATAAAGAAACATTCTTTAAAATTTTATGCTATTATAATGAACTTTATTTAATCTTGACTTGGAGTTGTCATTTTTTGAGACATGGAGTCTTTACAGTGTTGGCTGCTATAAAAAGTCATGAACTATTGGTAAATTTCAGTTTATGCATAGTATCTAAGTGTCTTTAGGGATTGTCTAAGGTAAAATTGAATTCAGGAGTTTAGCCCAAATAATAATTGTTTATGTCTATCAAGCACAGTTCATGATGCTATTTGTTTAAATTTTTTTTGTCAACAAGACAATATGCACACAAAATAAATCTAAAAGGAACTTCATTATAATTACTTGAATTGAAAAAAATTAGTTTTCACTCTGTTCATTTTGCCTTGGAATGGATTGTTGCAGTTTCAACACAGGAATGAAATTGGTCCTTCAAGTTTCAGATTTGGCACAAGTAATGTAAAACTGTTCAGCAGTTTGGCAAAAATAACAGTATAAATGTCCACATTGTCTTGTCTCTTAGTTTGAATGATTCTTGTCAACAAATCAAAACAAAAGTTGTACAGATCTTGAAAACTTGAATTTCAACCTGTCAAGTTATAATGGAGTATAAACTTTCAAAATAAGGGCTCATATGATCAGATATTTTTGTTACACAGCTTGAGAGGTTGCAGCAGCAGATTAGGGACCAGAAGAAGGAACACAGAAAGGAGAAAGAGTTAATTGTAGAAGACTTCAGTAAACAGATAAATGAGCTGGAAGAGAGGCTCACTGAGAAGACGAAAGATGTTGAGATGATGCAAAATGAACTGAAGATGGTGAAAGAATTCAGGAGGAAGAGAGGCCAGATGCAAAAAGACCTTGATGAGGTGATTGTACTCAATTTCATAAAAAAATACTAAAATTGGAAAATGGACTTGTCCATATTTTAAGCTTGGACCAAGCTATTTATTGGTCAAAGGGATACCAGCTGAATAGTGAGTTGTATAGACTGATAAGACTGCAAGGATATCTACACTGGTCACAGAGGCATGTATATTTGCCTCCAGTAGGATACTGGTTTAACACAATGATGTAATCATGGAAAAGTTTAGTAATAAAGTGAGTTCCTATACTTGTAAATTTTAAAAATGGACCTGTCCATTTTTCAAAGTTGATTAGAATAATAAATTCTTTCCAAGGAGTGCTCACTGTAAATTTAATGACTAAATAGCTAACAGTGGAGATCATGACTGGACTGCACAAGTGTGCAGGTGTCAAGACTGATCATGATCTGCACTGGTCACAAAGACAGAATCCCTAGCCACAGTTAAAGTCAAACTTGGAATGTTTAGGTAACCAGGTATGTATATACTGAGTGCAGTACAGACTTCCTTTTAGAACTCTTGTTTTCAATTTCAAAACATCATACATGTGTTATATTACAGATCAAGGAGTCCATGTATAATGCCAATAGAGAACACAAAGCCACTTTGTCAAGAATGGAACAGAAATTCTTTGAAGAAAAGGTATGGCTGTTTTTAAATGATAAAATTCATATTAATTAACATGTGTTATATTTGACTTTTTTGCTACAGAAACATAGTTTATCTTTTGTTAGTTAAATCAAAATTACATTGAAGCACAAAGCAGAAAATACGAGATATTTATGGAATTATTGCTAAACAATAAGTAGAGATATATGTAAAGAGGAGTTTTGGCACTATTTTACTGGTAACAAACCTGACCTTCCTAAATGTTGAAAATAAATTGACTGTCTCTCAGTTAGAGGGGTTGAATGTAACCATTGACTATTCTATCAACAGTACCAGTCATGACAAGCTATAACCTTAATTGATTAACTTTTAAATTGAAAAAAAATCTTCTAGGGCAAAAAATAGAGGAATATTTTGATTTTGCTTTGAAGAGTTTTTAGACATTGATCTTTCTCTTGAATGCAAAAAATTGTTTTTAAAAGTCTTTTAAACTGTAGAATATATACCTTTAAGTTAATCAACTGTTAACTTAATCGTTGATTAAGGTTGTGAACGACTGGGTCCAGACTGTATCCTAAATTAGATAGACCTCCAGATTATCAGCTACCATCTACAATATTAAGATGAAAGGCAGAATCTTCAGCGACATGTATACAAGTACTGTATATGTATATACTAAAGGAATATTTCATTTGACCAAACTATTTACCCTTGTGCTTGTACTTTCAAGACTGTTTAGTTTTGGTATACAGCTGCAGTGTACATGCCATATAATTTTTAAGACTGTAAACTGGGCAGAGAAAGTTTTGACCTTAATTTTTGTGATTTGTTTTCACAGATGAGATTACAACAAGAGGCCAATCAGAAAATTGCAGAACTTGCAGAAAGAGCACACACAGAAGCTATTGCGTAAGAATAACGTTACAGTTTTTGTGTCGCCCTTTCGGAGAAAAGGCGATACATGTTGTCGTTGGCGGTCTGTCCGTCACACAAACTTAACGTTGGCTATAACTTTGCCATTTCTTAAGCTGTCTTCATCAAACTTCACAATTGTATTGCTTATGACATAAGGGTCGTGATGCCGCCAGATTTTGTAGGTCAGTGTCATATTTGACAGAGTTATGCCCCTTTTTGTACTTAGATTTTGTCACGAAAACTTAACGTGGCTATAACTTTGCCATTTCTTAAGATTTCTTCATCTAACTTTCAAATTGCATTGCTTATGACATAAGGGTCGTGATGCCGCCAAATTTTGTAGGTCAATGTCATATTTGACAGAGTTATGCCCCTTTATATACTTAGATTTTTGCTATTACTTTGCCATTTTTTAAGATTTCTTTATCAAACTTTCAAATTGTATTGCTTGTGTCAAAAGGGTTGTGATGCCGCCAAATTTTGTAGAACAAGGTCATATTTGACAGAGTTATGCCCCTTTATATACTTAGATTTTTGCTATTACTTTGCCATTTCTTAAGATTTCTTCATCAAACTTTCAAATTGCATTGCTTATGACATAAGGGTCATGATGCCACCAAAATTTGTAGAACAAGGTCATATTTGACAGAGTTATGCCCCTTTTTGTACTTAGATTTTGTCACAAAATTATTGGTTATTCTGACAAAGCATTTATAAGAGGGCGACACAAGTGTTGTACTGAACACCCATCTAGTCTATTTTATTGACTTACTGTTGACATACTCATTAAAGTATGTTGAGGTGCAGTGGTAGTGTGTTCGCCTCATGATCAGAGGGACCGGGTTTGATGTCCCCACCACTGCCACAGCAGTAACTGTTGTGACCTTAGGCAAGACACAGATATTTACACAGTGCTCCCTTTCTTCAATATTGATTTCATCTGGAATGGTCTCGAGAGTGGTAAATCTAAGTTGAAAGAACTTTTTTCGATGAGAATAAATAAATTAAAATAAATTATTAATGTAAATTCAAATAGTTGCATCTTCATCGCAAAGTAGGCTCATACACCAACACTGCTAAATTTTTAAATGGACTTGCCCTTCTAGCAGGCAATATGACCAGTACTATGAGTACTAAGGAATGTACAACTGCATAGCAAACAATTCAGATCATGCCAAGACTAAATATATGTGCAGGCTGATCATGATCTGCACTGATGTAAAAATGCTTTTTGACTACTTTATTGATTGGCCTTTTTTTTCCAGAAATTTAGATGAAACCACTTACTTGTTTTTCCAGACATTTAGATAAAAACCACTATTTTTTAAAAAGATATTTAGATAAAACTGTCATTTGTTTCCCCAGACATTTAGATAAAAACCACTATTTTTTTTCAGGAATTTAGATGAAACCACGAAGTCAGTCTACAAGGAAAATGTAAGACTTTCTGAGGCCCTAAGCTATCACATGAAGGAAGGGGAAGTCTTACGTAAACAAAAGGACAAACTAGAAGAAGAAAATGAGTTCCTTCAAGGAGATAAAGAAATCAATGAAATGATGGTACATGAAAAAGTTGCTCAAACAAAGAACCAGAAACAACAAATCAAAGATGTAAGTTGTGAGTTAGTTGTACCCTGACACTCCTTCATTTGTATAATGGACCAGTCCTTCAAGAACAAATATGTTTATCACACCTTCAGTTAGTTGACAAAGTTAATTTCTGACATGAATATGTTTAATATGTTGCTTGGAAGCAATTCCTTTTTAGTCAGGATTTGGGTTATATATGCATGCACAGGTATACTTAAATGGCACAGAAAAATAATTTGTCCAAAATTGCAAGATGTTTGTTTTTACCTGGCAACCATTGTACTTTTAGATGAAGAAATAAAAACTGTTCTCGATTGCCCAATGTATTTATATTTTGATATAACATGTGTATGCTTTTATTGTACTTTAGTCGTCAGAGAAGATTTCAACACTGGAACATTCGCTTAGTCACATGGCCAGGGAGTTCAACGCTGAGAAAAGGGCGCTAATGGAAAAATTCCGAATAGAGACTGAAGCCTCAAAAATAGAGCTTGTCAAGTTACAAAGAATAATAGAACTGAAAACTAAAGAAATGAACAAAGTGAAAAGACTTGCAAAGAATATTCTCGATCAAAGGACAGAGTTAGAGAGATTTTTCTTGGAGGCTCTTGACACAGTGAAGTCCGAAATTGCTGCTAACCAGTAAGTAAATGACTCCTGAACTTTAGTTAGATGTCCCTTTGATTAAGCAGTTATCTGCCTAAGAGAACCACTAGTTATTGTTATATCTAATTCTTAGACAGAAAGTGTTGTTTAATCCCAAACAATCAACTAAAGATATATACTTTTTGTATCACCCGAGAGGAGACAAACTACTGCCACTGTAGTTGTTTGAAGTTTTAAGATGATTCTAACACTGAAAAAAGTCTCAAGTTAGCAAATATTAAGGCTAAGATTCGTATAATGCTATGACAAGTAATCATGTCTTTCTGGATTATTTCAACAGTTCTTTCCTATTCTCTAGAATTTTCCCACTTGCCAATATAACAGAATTTGCATCTGATGGATAAAAAGTCCTTTCATAAGTATATACATCATCTACATTGAACATATTCTTGCATAAGTACATAAATGGTATATACTTCTTCGTTGAACAAGTCCTTGCATAAGTACTTAAATGGTATATACGTCGTCTACATTGAACAAGTCCTTGTATCAGTACTTAAATGCTATATACTTAATCTCCATTGAACAAGTCCTTGCATTTCTTCATTTATATAATTAAATTTCTCCGTGCATATTGTAGCAGGTAGTTAGAAATTCTTTAATTCCATTAATGAATTAAAAGCACCATTATTAAAGCTGTTTAATGATGCAATTTGTGATAAACTTGGAAACATTAGAGAGAACATCTTAAGAGTGGACATTATTTTTTTTTTTTTTTTTTTTTTTTTTTTTTTTAAAAAAAAAAAAAAAAAAAAAAAAAAAAAAAAAAAAAAAAAAAAATAAAAAAAAAAAAAAAAAAAAAAAAAAAAAAAAAAAATAAAAAAAAAAAAAAAAAAAAAAAAAAAAAAAAAAAATTTTTTTAAAAATATAAAAGATTTTTGGGGAATTTTTTTTTTTTTTAATTTTTTTAACCTTATAATAACTTACTTTTTATGCTTATAAGAGTTATGGCATTTGAATTGCTACTTATTTGGCAACTAGAACACGTATACAGGCGTGATTTGGTCTTGCTTTAAATTAAAGCGATTCTAATCGTTTAAAAAAGATGTTTGTGCGCTTTTTGACAAAGGGCAAAAGACATGTTTTATAATCGAAAGGAGAATTTTTGACACTATAAACGGTTCGAACTCCTCCGTTTGCTTTATTTGCTAAAAAAACAATAAATAATAACACATCAGTATAAACAGTGATGAATACATCATGGAGCATCTATAAGCGCATGCTGAGAGACAGTTTTTACGGTTTAACTGTTTTAAGCAATTATGTTAAGAGGTTATATTCAACACCTTTATAATTCAAGTTAGAAGGTAAACCATTTCTATTATAATGCACAGTTTATAACAGAAGTTAATGGCAATTGAAATGTATAACACGATTGCTAACAATTTCATTTGCTCACTATTTTTTTTTTTTTTTGTGTTTTTTTTTTTTTTCGGTTGGGATTGCCCCCAAAAACTAGAATAGTTTGTTTAAAGGTCATAACCAAACCTGGTCACAATGTTCATGGTCATAATATCTTGGCCAAGTTTGTTATCCAGCCAAAAATAAGCCATATTGTCTTGTATGCCGTACGTTTTTATTGTGTCTCACAGAAGCTTTAAGATACCCTTTTTCCTGCCAGAAAAAGCTAGTATACATAGCATGATGCTGTTCATTTTTATCGTTATCAAGACTGGCAATTAATGAGGCAATAATTGCCGAATTTGTTGCTATTTAAGCTCAATTTACTATATTATTAGAGTAACAAAATAGAGTGGTATCCCATTGTCCGTCCTTACAAAATATATATTAAGATGTTCACCACCTTGAAACAGTATGCTGAAGTAACACTGTAGTAGTGTTTACTTAAGGACAAGTCAGACTAAATCAGGGTTTAATTTCTTTGAATTTGGTTGTGTTAAGCCACAGTGAAATACAGAAACATTTATGTTTAACTGGAATCAGTCATGTTGTCTTGCCTGTCATATAGTGTTGGACTGAAGTCCAGTATTTCAAGAACAAGTAATAGTTGTCACCTTGAGTGTTTATATTACTTAACACATCTCTGTATACTGTACAGCCACATTGGACTAAAAAAGGCTTGTTTTCTTAAACTATATTTGTTTCACTGTCTTTCTTCTAAAACCCATACAATTCCACCTGATCCAGTAACATTTATTACTAAATGATAATTAAGGTTTCTTTTTTTCAGTTTTCATCTCATTACCTCTAAACCTGTAAAACATGTTTATGAAATTAGGTAGTTGAAGTGTTTTAAGGTAACGCCTATCAAAAGCTAAAATTTCATTCGCCAATATCTTCAATACTTTTATATATGTTTTATTATGTTTAGAATGTTTGTAAACCTATGCATTTTTGGAAAGGGCTTTAAATATATATATAAATAGCAGAAAAATGTGATACAGTTCTTTTAAGCGGGGAATGATGTATAAAAGTAAATAAACATGCCTGTATAGGGGACTACCACAAGCTGCAAGCCTTGTTAAAAAATTGATGATATGTAAGACATTTTATTACATTTAGTGTCCTATTTTTTGTAATCATGGAAACCATAATTTGTTTTGTTTTATTTGTTTAGACTTTGAAAAATCCTTTCCACAGATGTATAGATTTATATATACTTTCGAAATGCCATAAAAAAGATAATAACCTTTAAAGATTTTGGAGAATGAAATCATAGCTTTTATGAAGTGCTACCTTAAAGACAATGAGCTCACTTGAATGAAAACTGTTAGCTTTTGTGACCAGTATGGATTCAGATCAGCATGCACATCCATGCATTCAAATTTTAATCCATACTGTTCATTAAAGAAAGCCTGTGTAACAATACAACATTTTTTATTATAGTTGATTGCTTCCTCCTTTTCTTTTACTATGACTACAGATGTTAAACTTCAGGGTTTGCACAGAAGGATTCACATTAATTTTTGTTCCTTCAAGGTCAAGCAACTCAAGGTCATCACATTTAAAGGTCAAATGTAAGAAAGATCCCGTAGTTTCTTCAGACAAGCATTCACTTTCCTTTGCATTCATCTTATGTTCAAGGTCATACCTCAAATTGAATAAGCACATAAGAGTCCTGCCCTGGTATAGTATTAAGACATTTAGATCTGATAAAAGTTCTAAAGAAATACATATGTTTAATATGAAACTCCTATTTTCACTTATGCGAAATGAACTGGAGCTTTTTTACATGTAAGTTAGACTTTATTGACCATTATGTTCATTTTATTTTTACTGTAATGGTACTATGTTGTAAATGTGGAGTGCTTTTTTTATTCAAAATTTATATTAAAGCATTGAAATTGATATATCAGTACATTAAAACTCTATGCAACATGATCAACATGCATAGTTTAAAAACTCAAAAGATTTGACACTCTGAGAATAGAATATATGTACTGGGCAACACATACAATTCATTTATGAATTTAGATTGCTGGAAAGTCGCTGGTATTTTAGTTAAGACTTACACATGCAACACAACAAGTGCTTTTATGAAGTTTTTTACCAATATTTGATGACATTTTCCTGAAACAAAGGGAAAAAGCTGTAATATAAAAATGAACAAACAGAGAGAAAAGTGAAATAGGAATGTATATTAATTTCTTTAAAATTGTTTTAATTTTGTTATTGGTTTTAAAAAGTAAAGAAAAAGTACTTTTTTATTTTAAAAACAGCCTTTGAAATTCATGTTAAAACAGCCTTTAAAATTCATGTATCATATCTCAACTGAAACATGCATGCTAAAAAGATTATCATAATAATTATTATTATGAACACTGATGCAAACTTTCCTAGTTTTTCCATTCTTTTATTCTGTACTTTGTGTACAAAAAATTTATTTAAACATTTTTGCCATTTTCATGTTTGTTCCATTTAATGATTATTCCAATCATTTTAACATTTTCATTGCAGTCTAGGCTTTCAATATCAATATAGATGTCAGGTATACTGAAAATAGTATTGTAAAATAAAATCCACAATCATTGTGTCACTGTGTAAAGTTAAAGACATTCACTTGATATTGTGCACTTTCAATTACTGAACATGTTTAAGTGATCAACAATTCACAGATGACTGATCAGTTTATTTTAATATACCTTTCAATATTTCAATTTCAGTTTGTTGGAAAATACATAATTATTGCATGTTTTGTAACCATTTTAGAGTCTTTTGTATGCATCAGTTGTTTAGATATCTCAATATATATATATAAATACCGTAACACCATATATGTTTTGTCACTATGAATAACTTTGTGTTATTTTTGTGCCTGTATAATGATTTATAGAAGTATGTTATTGGTCTAAATGGAATGTTCAGTAGTTTTCAATACCACATTAAGATCTAGCTGGATTCTGATATTTATGACTCATGACTATGCATGCTTAAGTTGGCATTTGGTCTGAGAAAGGTGTAGACCACAGTGGTCTTTTGGTTTTGGTGTTAAAAAATCACAATCAAATGAAATAGGGTTCAATACCTGGTCAGACAACATTGAGTGCATTCTTTGGCAAGGCATCTCATGTCACACAGTCCACCCATCAATAAAATGGGTACCAGTTATAAAAGTTACTTGTTCTGTTTCTCATATTATTAAGTCTGACTCATTGGTTTGATTAAGAGAGGTTTCTGAAGAGCAAAGAAAAACTAGCAACGTAATGCATGTCAGACATTGTACTAGTCTGTCAAAAACAATGGACAGGATATTTTTTCAAATTATTGTGTCTGTTACTTTGCAAAATGCTTCTTTCCACTGAAATAGTTTGTAGTTCTTGCATTTAGGTCAAGCCAATTAAAAAAAAAATGTGTCAACATTTAATGTAGAACCTTTAAATATGAAACAAGAAAGAAATAGAATATCAGTCTATGTTTGATAGTGCATGTGATTGTTTGTATAGTGTTGTGCGTAAAACTTATTGTTTCATAATTGTTATACTTGTTGTCAAAATGTGTTTTAAAAAATGAACATAAATACACCAGACATGGGGTTGGAAAAAAAAAAATTTTAAAAAAAAAATTTTTTAAAAAAAAAAAAAAAAAAAAAAAAAAAAAAAAAAAAATTTTTTTTTTTTTTTTTTTTTTTTTTTTTTTTTTTTTTTAAAATTTTTTTTGTAAAAAACAGCTTGTATGATGAAGGAAACGATAAACATTTTATAATTTAAGAAAGTCATTTCTAGTTGTATGTAGGTATTGAAAATCATAATGGGTGCAAACTGTTTTGTTTTTACTTATGTGTCACTGTGTTAACAAAAACATCAGTAATTCTCAGGTCAACATGCATGTAACATTTCATTGCTGTCTTGCTGCAAAAAATGCTAATTCCCTGATTTCGTACTACAGAATTCTACTTTGATTCATTGTATACTGTTTTATCTATATACAGGTATGAAAGTGGTAAGGTTGATGTTAGTGACCTAACCTGGGAGCAGAAGGAACGAGTTTTGCGCTACCTGTTTGCTAAGATGAACGGCGGCAGTACCGGAGAGCAGAGAAACGTTACATCAGCACCTGTACTTCCAGCAATAGAACAGGGAAAACGCAGAGAAGCCTTGAATGAAAGAGCGAAAGATGACACCAGGCATGTTATCACTATTTTATATCTGTATTGTATTTTTATACTCTGGCTAAGTAAGTTTTGGGGGGGGGGGGGGGAAATAAAAAAATCTTATTTCCTCATCCTGTATGGTTGCATTCAGTCCCATAAATTGAGTCAAGACACACTTGTTGGTGTTTGAATCTTTTGTAGTGACAGCTGTCATTATGATTAAACTTGTAATCTTGGAAATGGTCATACTGCATTTTCCTCAAGAAAGGTACTTTAAAAACGCAATAAATGCTTTGAAAATATATAAGAAATAATCTGATTGAATTATTTCTGTAATAAAAATAAACCCTACAAAGTATGTTGACCATCAGCTTCTGAAAGGAAAGTCAAAAAGTAAAACAAATAGCTACACTCATTAGATATAAAACAGTTACACATATTAATGAATTAAAGTTTAATTATCACAAACCAATGATAGGTCCATGATAATATTTATTGGTTTTAGAGTCAAGGACTTATGTCTGTTTATAAGCTTATGTTAAAAGTATAATTTTTTGGCAATGCTCTTTTTTATGGTAGTTTAAATCAATGCTAACTTAATCTTTCTTTAAAGTATATGATAGTCGCTTTGAAGGGTAAAGTCACTTTAATCCTAACCTAGCTGACGATCGATGTTTCTGCCTCACTGTCATAATCCAGAACACCTCAACATTTAGCATATAGTCAATACCTGTCTGGTTATTTACGTTTTCGGAGCACCATTGTCAATAGCATATGTTACAATTCCAATGAAAAGATTGACAGGTTCGGTTTTGTAATTTGGCAGCAAGTTTAAGGTTCAGAAAATGGCCCTGTCTAGTAAAGGAAAATCAGTTGTAGCATGTAGATTATGCCAACTCGGTATAACTTAACGACATCTTACACGTTCAATTTGACATTCAGTTTATTCACTTATTCAAAGGATCTTACACAGAACAGTTGACACTCAAAAATGTGTGTCTTATTGATGTAAGATAATGTCTTTGTAAAACTATGGTCAGAAGTAGGGTGTTTAGTTTAGTCAACATCTTAAAGAGCAATCAGGTTCTGCTTTGACAGTAAAACCCGGTAGTTTATCTTTTACCGAGTTGCATTTTATTGGCATATCATGCATACAACTACTCATTTTGTATAAACATCGCGCATTTTGTGTGTTAATTTTTGTTATGCTCTAAACAACTCCTTTTTAGTATGGATTATTTGCTTTAGTGAAACGGTGGAATGTTTTTGTAGTTGCACCTTTCTGTTTTGATTTCTGATGATATTTTGAAAATTTCTCATGAGATGTTAAAATTATTTATCCCCCCGCCGAAGGCGAAGGGGATATTAGTAATGGTCTCCGTCCGTCCGTCCGTCCGTCCGTGTCTCCGTCCCAATTTTGTCCGGAGCATAACTCCAAAAGTACTTCAGGGATTTTCTTCAAACTTAATACACTGACAGAGCACATTGGGAGGAAGTGCAGTGTGCAAGAACAACAACTCTACCTTGCCTACTTTTAGAGTTATTCCCCTTTATCAGATTTACTTTAAAAGTTTTGTCCAGAGCATAACTCCAAAAGTACTTGAGGGATTTACTTCAAACTTAATACACTGATAAAGCACATTGGTAGGAAGTGCAGTGTGCAAAAACAATAACTCTACCTTGCCTACTTTTAGAGTTATTCCCCTTTATCAGATTTACTTGTCCAAAGCATAACTCCAAAAGTACTTCAGGGATTTTCTTCAAACTTAATACACTGACATAGCACATTGGTAGGAAGTGCAGTGTGTAAGAACAATAACTCTACCTTGCCTACTTTTAGAGTTAATTCCCGGGTGTAGATTTTCCATGTTTTTAGCCAAAAAAAAAACATGTAAAAACATGTAAAAAAACATGGAGTATTGGAACGAAGAAAAAACACGGAATTCAGCAAAACCATAGAAAAACATGGAAAAATGAGGAAGCATGGAAAATTGTGAGAACACGGAGTATTGGAACGTTTTCCATATTTTAACACGTAAAAAAACACGGGGGGAAAATAATTTCCAAGGTTTTTTCACGGAAAACATGGAAAATTGTGAGAACACGGAGTATTGGAACACTTTCCATGTTTTTACATGTAAAAAACACGGAAAATAATTTCCAATGTTTTTTCACGGAAAAACATGTAAATTGTGAGATCACGGAGTATTGGAACACTTTCCATGTTTTTACATGTAAAAACACGGAAAATATATTCTATGGGTTTTCACGGAAAATATGTAATAACACGGAACGTTTTGTATGTTTTTCCGCAGAAAAAACACGGAAAAATACTAGTACAGAAAAATTATTTCTGCATAATTTCTGTGTTTTTACATGTAAAAATAATTAATATTTTAACTATTTCCATGTTTTTTCCGTGTTTTGACCAGTAAAATTCTGTAATTGAAATGCAATTTAAAAAGTTAAAATCTAGCTCAATTTTACTGCTCGTCAGCTGATGCTTGTCTTTTCAAGATGTCCAGAAATGATACAGTAACTGATAATGAGAAGGATGAGGGAACAATTCTACTGCTTAATTTAAGCCTAAGCACAAAATGTTTAATTAGTGTGCTGGTTTTGATTTCTGTCTCAATCATGTCAATGCCTAACTTTGTTGAAGCAATATCCACTGACCACATCAGAACACTGCTGCATGATTCAAGAAGCACAAAATCATCATAATACAAAACAACAATTTAATATTAGACTTTATACACAGTACATGCCAAAGGTCATTTTAATATTGTCCTTCTGTATTGTAACCCCGGAGCTTTAAAAGATCCACAATCTTTTCATTAATCATCTATCTGGCCACTTCTCCTGGACAAGATCTGTAATAGAACCGAAATACATAAAACATGCATCAAGTAACTACCTTGGACAACAGTAGGGGTGTCTTCAAGACTGCCATATATATTTTTACTTAATTATCAAATCCTAAACAAAAAAGTATTTCAAAAGTGTTTTACATTTTGCTTTATAAATGAATAAATCTATTTCCCTTTGGGCAACAAATGGTATCAAAATTGAATAACAGGTCAAGTCAATTTTATAAAATTAGCCAGATATTCATTCTTAGACTGCACTTTCCAAAAATTTATGCAAAATTTATAATTGTTTCAAACAATCACTGTGATGATTTTGTATCAACTTACCTAGTAAGTAAACTTTTACATATATATTCTATCCCCCTGTACATTCTGCTGCATTCTGAAATTCAGAAACAAGTCTCATGAAGTGTTTTTTAATATTAAAGTGAATTGACTTGTCTATGTAGTCCATTTATTGTGAATGAAGGAATTTAAACAAGAGCTGTCACATGACAGCACGCTCGACTATTCGAAAGGTTGTTGGTAAAATGGGTTTTTTGCCTAAGAACAGGAGTATTGTGTAATTGTCTATAAGAATAAAGGTCAAAGATATGAAACTTGTTCAAAGACCTTTGTAAATGTACATTACATTCAAAGCCTTACTCTGGATTCTGTAAGCCAACTGGAGGGAGAAGGAGGGGATAATTTCAAAGAAATACATAACCTTGTAAATTTGATCATGAATAACTTTGTAACTTTTCAAAATTGATATGTATTGAATTAAAAAAGCATGACCACTGCATGCTGCATAATTATTCATGATATTTCAAAAGAAAGCCATTTCGAGTATTTCCATGTTAGTCTGGTAAAAACTGTGACAAAATTCTAAGTTAAAAGGGGCATAAATAATGTCAAAAATCAAAAACATTGGGGAAGATGTTGACAGTAAACATACATTTTAAGTTTTAAGTCCATAAAAAAATCAAAGTTAAAAAGGGGCATAAATCTGTCAAAAATAAAAACAGAGTTATGGGGATTGTTTGCTCAGATGATGATGTTGATGGTAGACACAGTTTTAAGTCAATACCTTTGATAGTATTCAAGATATTTAAATTAAAAAAAATCTTCAACAAAAAATTCTAAGTTAAAGATCGCGAGGGGCATAAATCTGTCAAAAATCAAAATGGAGTTATGAGGCTTGTTTCCTCCGGTGCAGATGTTGATGGTAAAGATATATTTTGAGTTCCAAGTCAATACCTTTGATAATATGCAAGATATTTAAATTTATAAAAAACTTAACAAAAATTCTAACATAAAAAGGGGCATAAATCTGTCAAAAATCAAAACAGAGTTATGGGGATTGTTTGCTCAGGTGTAGATGTTGATGGTAAAGATATATTTTGAGTTTCAAGTCAATACCTTTGATAATATGCAAGATATTTGAATTTATAAAAAACTTTAACCAAAAATTCTAAGTTAAAAAGGGGCATAAATCTGTCAAAAATCAAAACAGAGTTATGGGGATTGTTTGCTCAGGTGTAGATGTTGATGGTAAAGATATATTTTGAGTTTCAAGTCAATACCTTTGATAATATGCAAGATATTTGAATTTATAAAAAACTTTAACCAAAAATTCTAAGTTAAAAAGGGGCATAAATCTGTCAAAAATCAAAACAGAGTTAATGGGATTGTTTGCTCAGGTGAAGATGTTGATGGTAAACATATAGTTTGAGTTTCAAGTCAATACCTTTGATAGTATTCAAGATATTTGACTTTATTAAAAACTTTAACCAACGCAGACGCCGACGCCGGGGCGAGTGCAATAGCCTCCTTATTCTTCGAATAGTCGAGCTAAAAATGAATGATATTCCATTTACATTTTAATATAGACTATCAAAATCAGAAATGGTACATTGTGATAAAAGTACTGCATATTAAGTTGCTAACCATTTACTTGGTTGCAATTACTGTGTTCTGTACTTATCATTTTCTGATTACATGTACATGTATCTAGGTTAATTGTTAAAAGTCCAAATTTGGGTATAACTCCCTCCGACTCAGACTAGAACATTTGCAGTTTTAATAAATTAATTTGAAAATTTATAACTTCAGTGATCTTTTTATCCAGATCAACTAAAAGCAGCTGTTAAAACTCAACAAGTTCTGCTTTTACAATATTATACTTCTTTCCAAATCTGTCTGATTTTAATTACCTTTGCATTAGTTTGCTCCTCATTTAATCCTTCAGTGTTTTGCTAAACAGTCCATTGGTATTATCAAATTGTCCATAAAATTTCCACATTATTGTCATAAGGGTTCTGTTCTTAAAAAAAAGACATTAAATTATCACCAGAATATTCTTTCTCATGTACACATATCATAAAAGTACTTTCAAAAAAGATGTCTGCTTTGAATCCACCAATCAGAAAGCATGCAGAGTTATTTCCTGATATTTCCTCAAGGCTCCAGTGGGTAAACATGTGTTGCATTCATAATTTTATCTTTGTAAACATGAGCAAATTCCTTTGATGAACCTAGAGATAAACTTGACCACTGGTTCCCAAGGTTACAGTCTGTTATACTATGCAAACGGGATGCAGGTGTTCTGATACAATGTACAATATTACAACAACAAAAAATGTACATGTAGTGGATGTTCCTAGATTACTAATGAAGGAAATTTTTAAAAAATGCTCCAGATTTGTTGTAAAATGAATGCTATATTTGTATTTGTACATGAGTACTTAGTAGTATTTAAGTACACAAATACATGTACAAGTATTATGGTATATTAAGTGTTATTTGAAAATATATATGATTTCTCAAAAGCACATACTATTAGATTGAAGATCATTGAGTAATCCCCACATTTTTTTTTTGCTGATAATATTGGTAGGAAACTTGAAATAAGCTGTAAGTTGATACAATACAGGGTTTTTGTTCTTGGACACTGCCCTTCTCCTTAATGTTCTCTCTCATTGTATGCAATTTGAACAAATTTCCTTCAGTACTTTTAGAGTTATGCTCTAGACAAGAAAAATGTAACAAAGGGGTATTATTAAAAAATTAGGCAAGGTAGACTTACGGTTCTTGTACACTGCACTTCAACTCATCATGCTGTAGTACTGTAATGAAGTCTTTCATGTAATTCCTTTTTATACTTTTGGCATTCTGCTCTGGACAAAGAGTGAGGTTGGACGGACAGACAAGTTGATTTCTGTATGATGTCCTAAGTTCCTTCAGGGCGATAAAAGTCTAAGTTCCAAAATTCCGTGTTTTTCCATGTCAAAAAATGACTAAGTGTTTTACAAAATCTACTGTAGACATTTTCCGCATTAAAAAGAAACTAAGTTCTAATATTCCGTGTTTTTCCTTACTAAAAATTGACAAAGTGTTGAATATTGGCAGCAAAAAGGATAAAAAAATTCTAAGTATAGATTTTCCGAGCTTTTTTACATGCTTTTTCCGCATTTTGTCACAGTAATTCAGATTTCTATGGTTTTCCATGTTTTCCAATCACAAAAACATGTTTTATTTTTCGGTGTTTCTGTAAAAAAAACATGTAAATGTAACAAAAACATGTAAAACCATAGAAAAACATGGAAAATATTAGTTGTTCCATGTTTTTTACATGTTTTTCTATGTTTTTTTGGGGTTGAACACGGAAAATGTACACCCGGGATTCCCCTTTATCAGATTTACTTGAAAAACAAGTCTGGAGCATAACTCCAAAAGTACTTCAGGGATTTTCTTCAAACTCAATACACTGACATAGCACATTGGTAGGAAGTGCAGTGTGCAAAAACAATAACTCTACCTTGCCTACTTTTAGTCAAATAGAAAAATATCATACCTATACTGATAATGAACATTAATATAATTTTGCAAACCTTCTCTTCATTGCCTTATTCTTTTTCCACTTACTTGAAAACTGTACTCAGCATGACCATAACTATACGGCTTTTTAAGGATTTCCTTTCACCAAGTAAAATGTACGAAAGTACAACCTTCTGGTAACTTCTTCCCAGCGGGGGGATTAACCATGTGTTACATGGCTCTTGTTTCATTTGCAGTAATACCATTGATTGTTCAATTGCTTTCGTTTTTTTCATACAAGCATCATTACATTGTTATGTGTAACTACGTTTAAGATATTAAATGATTTGTAATCAGAAAAAGTAAATTGAAAACAACAATTATATATGCTCTGCTAACATTACATCATTTCATTGATGAAAGTGAAAATGATTCCTCGCTGGCTTCATTTGCAGAAGTAATGATAAAGATCAGTAATTTATCATAGCATAGAGAGGTGCCTTTATCCAATTTATTTTCACTCATGTTCAATTTTACGACTTGAAACGGTATTTTATCCTGAAATATGACTTCATATAATGATAATTATCCATGGTTACCTATTTCTAAAAACTTAAAAGAATAAAAGACAACAGCAACCATAGTGAGCTTTAACTTTTCCATTATGAAGAGAAATTATTTTAAGGAAACACTAGGCAAGCATGAGGTTTTTATTGGTTAGATATGGAGATTACGAACCCTGGATCTTTCCTATAGTAAATTGATTTGAAATATGTCATCCTTAGAACTGTTGTCAATTGACCACCGTTAGGTCCCTTGAACCATTAAGTATTTGATTTTCTGAGCATCAGAAAAAATAACCGGCATATTATTCAGTGCAGAAAATATTAAAATGTAATTCTAAGGAGTTTTTAGTGATTTTAAAAAATGATGCAAAATTTAGTTTTAACTTTGAATGTGAAGGACAAATTCTTATGACATATAGCAACCATGCTGAATGAAAGTTTTCCGATTTCGTAACAGTAGTCATACTAAAAGAAAGGATATTTTAAGTCGGGGACACCGTCAGGATTCAAACTAGCTTGCAACAACTTTATAAGGAGTTGTAGGATTTGAGTCCATACATTAGTGTACGTTCTAGCAACATTTAAGTATCAGTCTGTGTCTTGTAAATTTTACACCTATGTACCAACTTAAAATCACATGTATTCAAGAGATAATATGTAGATTCAGGTAGCGAATATAGTTGAAATGTAACGCATATCATTGTATATGGCTGAACGTTTCATAGTTCTAGTTACTAAATATTTTTAAGATGAACTTCCTGTTAAGACAGATGAGCGTAGCATTCTATTCAAATTAAAGTAAAAAATGTAGTGTTTTTCTTTTCCAGCTTAACGGTTAAATTGTAATGGAAACCAGAAAAAATACCAATTATTAAAAAAAAAAAATGTTTGTATACAAGTACTTTTTCCTGGTGCACTAAGAAATGTCCTTTATATAGAGTGGAATAATGGTATATTTGACAATAGTTTCTAAATTTAAACTAGTCTGGTCTTATAAAATCATTATTTGGTGGAGCATTTGCATGGGATAGATAATTAGTTGTCCCGACTTTATCCTTGGCCAGTATATATCTTTCAGTTTATGTTCTATGTAGTGAGCGATACATGTACATCAATGACGGCACTTTTAGTGCTTTTTCTCCACCTCCACCAACTACTGATGTTTATTCTTGTCTCTTCTGTCATTGGTAACTAGATCATGGTCAAAGTCGATGTCATCGGTCCAAAACTGAATTCCATCGATTCACCGACCCTTTAAAGACCAAATGATGATGTTCACATTGTAAGATGGACACGTACAATTTGGAATAAAGTAGGTTAATGGTTAGTCTGTCATTTTTTTTTATTCCAGCATACCAAAGGAGGATGATAAGCCGGACAGTACATTCCTGACTCAGGCACAGGTCGAGATACCCGAGACCACAAAGGCATGGACAGAGAAGCCTCAGGAAGTTTCTGCATAGTGAAAATAAATGGACATTGAACGGACAATAATGTGTTTCACTGTGTACAGATATTAATGAACATGTATATTTGACATGAAACAGAAAAATAAAGCTTATCTGTGATGGTATTTTACTTGCAAACTGCTGCATTTATTAGTATTCATTTTACAAAGAAAATATACAAAAAAATGTTCTTTGTATTTTGTCAATAAGCTGATGGTTTTTTATGTAGAAGTTAACATTGTGAGAATGCCAAAGTCACTTCTCAATGTTAGGATATAAAAAGCAAATATAAATTATGTTAGAAATTTTAAAAAGAGCACACAGGCACAGGTTCAGAAAAACTCTCACTTCTCACCAAAGCAAATCGATTGATTGGCACTAAGTGAGATGGTTCCACGTGGTCATCATACTGGACTGATGGATTTTGGTTATACAGTTCTATACATGTGTTTGTAAAGTTTATTGTACATGTATAATGCGAGATAAAGGTGAAGATTAGAAATAGAAATTTAATGATAAAATAACATTTTAGCTTAAGTGTGCTAGTAAAAATTATTTATTATAGCAGTATTGTTTATTTCTATTTTAATAAATAAATTGTGCTGGGATTTATAACTTCCCTTTCAAATGGGAAATTGTTGTATCTGTATTTTGATACTTTGTTATGAAATGATTTATATCACATTTTAATAGGACTGGTAAACTGTTTAGTGAGAAATGGAAATCGCTTTTTGTTTTTTATGTTGAACTTCATATTTTGTTACTGTATTTTGTTAAATCATTCTAGCTTCTGTCTTTCTCTTTAATTGTTAAATGACAGAAGTTCGCTTAATAAATAGTAAGATAGTGCACTTCAGTCATGTTATAACAAATTTAATGACTGTTTTGTTTTTATGTTTGTGTCAAACAGCATTAATGAATTTATAACTTTATAACACTAGCGGTTAATCAGCAGAAGTATTTTTAAACTGTGAATGTGCCTCATATTAAATATTTTTCATCATTGTGAAAAGGCTAGGACAAGCTGAAATTAAGTGATATGCCACCTGTTCATCATAGTTTCGGTGACTTTCATAAGTGACAAAAGATACAAATTTAATTGATTCTTAATCTTTGAAAATACTTTAAATATCAGTATTACCTTTGACCTTTGCTTGAATAAATGAAAGACAATGTCGGTTTAGTTATTTTAAGACTTGAAAGTCTCTGTAACAGGTACCTTCCAAATAAAAGGTTGAAATAACTCTTATTCTTGTATAGTTTGCTCCAGGTCTACACTTATATGAAAACCAGGCATGCTAAAGCCTTATCCAGCTGAAACAAACCTTGTTTGCCGAATCTGTAGGCTGTAAACAATGTAAAATAAAAATTTAAATAGAAATTGAGATATTGTACCTTAAGCCCAATGTGTTCATCCTCCAGATATTGTACCTAGCCTAATGTGTTCCTCCTCCATACACGCATCTTCACAGCCCGTCATTTATAAGGATAAGTGGATACGTGTGTAGAGCTAAAAAAATCTTGCAGCTGAATAAATGACATTCATTCACTTAGTTCAGATGACAAAATCATTGCAGACAAAACATTGCCTAGATTTGTTGGATGTTGAATACTGTTACAATGTTCGTTATACAATATTGAATGATCTTGAATGCGATACCTCAGAACAGTGAAAGAAAACATATGTGAAAACAAAATAATGAAATTTGATATATAGAACAACCGTCGTATAAAAAACTTAATAAAATCACCATTTCTACTATCCAACGCTCTACACGTCAAACGTCTGCTTTTTAGCTCACCTGGCACAAAGTGCCAGAGTGTGCTATTAGGATCGCATTCCGTCTGGCGTCCGTCCGGCCGTCTGTGCATCCACCATTTCCTTCAAACAACATCTCCTCTGAAACCCCTAGGCCAATGTTGATTAAACTTTGCAGGGATATACTTTGCATGAAGCTCTATCAAAGTTGTTCAAAGAATTCCATTCCATGCAGAACTCTGGTTGCTATGGCAACAAATAGGAAAAACTTTTAAAAATCTTCTCTGAAACCACAAGGCCTAAAGCTTAGATATTTGGCATGTAGCATTGTCTAGTGGACCTCTACCAAGATTGTGCAAATTATGACCCCCGGGTCAAAATTGACCCCGCACGGGGGTCACTTAGTTTTACATCTATTAGGCTAATATAGGAAAAACTTTAAAGATATTCTTCTCTGAAACCACAAGGCCTAGAGCTGAGATATTTGGCATGTAGCATTGTCTAGTGGACCTCTACCAAGATTGTACAAATTATGCTACTGGGATCAAAATTGACCTTGCCCGGGTGTCACTTAGTTTTACATAGGCTTATATAGGAAAAACTTTAAAAATCTTCTCTGAAACCACAAGGCCTAGAGCTTAGATATTTGGCATGTAGCATTGCTTAGTAGACCTCTTCAAAGTTTATTCAAATTATGCCCCTTGGGTCATAATTGGTCTTTCTCTGGGGGGGGGTGTCATTAATTTTGTTTTTCAAAGATGTATATAGGAAAACTTATTTGGTATATAATATTGTCTAGTGATCTTCGACCAGGAAAGTGGACTTGTACCAAGGTGAGCGATATAGGGCCATCTTGGCCCTCTTGTTTCATGCAACGGGACATCATGTGCGTGCGTCTGAGATAATCACACTTGGTTTGAAGGGGTCCTCCATATGAAACATTAATCATCTAATCGCTCGACAACAACATTATGTACCTTTGACAATTAAATTAGGTTGAAGGAAATGTCTCGTGTCCACACCGTAACAGCTAGCAACAGGTGTACAGCTGTTTCAAGTTTCACCCAGACAGTTTTTAGGCTGACTATTCGAAGAATAGGGAAGCTATCCTATCAAACGTCAGCGTTGGTGTCAAACATTGGTTAAGTTTCTCATACCACCCCACTTTTTGGATCGATTGGATTTATTCAATCGTATCCAAATTTAACAGAGTATTTCAGACCATTACGGCCGAACTCTTAACACAAGGTTTTGTCGAATACGACCGAAAAGTAGTTCTACATGTATATTACTGTCCTCTGTTTTAAAAATTACATAGTAACAGATCTAAATGATATCAAAATATTACAGAATAGCATATTATTATATTGTTGTATTTTCTTATAATTTGTAATTTAAATCAACGAGGTATTTGTTCTGTATAGAACTATTTTCCTACGCGGTTTTTATCGTCAGACCGGTGTGACATGAGAAATGTAAGACCCGTGAAATACGTATCGCTACACCGGATACACTAAATTCAGTGTTCCGCGAGAGCGCGTTTTCTGCGGTTTTGTCGCACTCATTTTGTCAATGACGCAACAGAAATAGCAAAGAGCGTCTTCTATGACGCAATTAAAATGTGTATGATCAAATTACTACAAAAACAACATTTCAAAACCTCTCAAAACGCTTCGAAATGCGAGATAAATTGTTAATAAAATACGCTTCCGGTATGGGATATGTCGTTTCGTCGTCGTTGTCGTCTGATTTCGGATCGACCCGCATTTTGTACCATTGCGATTTGTGTGTGTTGATTCCTATGATACCGTCATCATAGATCGTAGACCCACAACAAGAGATGTGTGTGTGTGTGTGTGTGTGTGTGCGTGCGTGCGTGCGTGCGTGCGTGCGTGCGTGCGTGTGTGTGTGGATAACACAATAAAGAGCAAGCTCTTATTTCCATTGTGGTCCTTTATTTTAGAGAAAGAAGCAGATACAAGGGAATCCGGGTACCAGACCCTAGCTCTTTTACTAATGGTCGACGAACCTTAATACGGGAAACAAAAACGTCTTTCTGGGTGATTTTAATGATCATTTTGTAGTCATTTCGATCAGACTGTCACTATTGAAAGGGGTTTAAATGTGCCAAATAATATCCAAATTTAACGTCTATGGTTGAATGCACTTATGAAAAATTCGCTTTGTGGACAAATTTGACTTTTGAGATGCAGTGACAAAATGGAAAGCATCCACAGAGAAACACCTGTTGTCTTGCAAACCCTTTGATTACCCACAATTCTGTGATGTATCACATGCAGTTTTACAGAAGTAAACTGAATAAGACTTCTTTAACAAATAGTCATGCCTTTTATTTTTTTACAATAAAGGGTATGACCCTCGGAGTTTCTAAATGACCCTCAAATTATGATACAGGGAATTGGCACCCAGGGTCTTCCTCCTCCATGAAAGCCGGAAGTTGCAATATGACCTTAGCTGTTGGGTGCGACGTTAAATCCGAATTAATTCGCACAATACAATCAACCTTATGGGCATATCCCATAACTTTTGAATGGCATTTAAATTTGTTCAAACCATAAATTTTCAGTTCAGTTTTGTCAAAATCCATTTCTCAGTTACGATTCACAGCTTTTAAAATACTTCATAGGGTAGTTGAACATAGTCACTGAATGACATAATGTAAGCACATGGGTTCCTATCTCAAAAGTAAAGTTTACACAAATGGTGAAAGGTCAAAATTTGTGGACAGTTGTGTCTCCAGTTTATAACTTTACTCGTGCAAGGGTTGTCCTGATATTCACACATATATATGTGCAGTCTATGTTGTCCTGATATTTACACATGTATGTGTGCAGACTGTGTTGTTCAGAGACAATCGATCCTCCAGCACTTTCAGTCCTTTGATTCAGAACCATTACAAATATTGCTTTAAAACTTGCAATACTTATTTACCATCATTACCTCCATTAACTGACAAAAGTCATAACTCTGTGAAGCTTTTTGTCAGATTTTGGGCATTTTTCGACTTAGAAAAAACATTGAATCTGGGTAAAATCCACTTATTGACTCAGCTATTTCAGATAGCTATGAAACTTGGAAAACTTGTTTGCATCATGATCCCCCTCTGTAGCAAGAGAACGTAACTCTGTCAAGGATTTTATTTTGAAATACGGCCCTTTTTCGACTTAGAATCTTGGTCCAGGTTTGCGTACCAGTCAATGTTTTAACTTAACCATTTGAGATATGACTTTGAAAGTTGGAATACTTGTTTGCCACCATGACCCCCACATGTAAGCAAGAGAAGACATTTCTGTCGAGGATATTTTTAAATTATGGCCCTTTTCTACTTGAAATCTCGGTTAAGTGTTTCGCACCAGTTGAATTATTGAATTAACCATTTGAGATATTACTTTGAGATATTACTCTTAGACTAGATTTTACTCATTTAGTTTTAATCGAGTGCGTTTAAACTTTAGACGATCAACATATTAGACTGATTATCTGGTTTGTTAGGCAAACACGTTTGTGTCATA
Source organism: Saxidomus purpurata (assembly GCA_022818135.1). Lineage (NCBI taxonomy): Eukaryota > Metazoa > Mollusca > Bivalvia > Venerida > Veneridae > Saxidomus > Saxidomus purpurata. Next base: position 40,016,691 of record JAFMSR010000001.1, on the reverse strand, counting down.
CTAGACATTGATCTGGAACATAGCAAACTATGGTATGTTTTGGTCATAAAGAATATTTGAGTATCATTTCAATATGTTTTTATGAAAGACTAGGGTTAAAAGTTAAAGAAACTTCAATTTAAGATACAGTCGCATAAAAGGGAAATTAATCATCTTCACCTGCATATATTCCGGATGTTTAAATGCTGAGTTTTGTTACAAATAATTTTAAGCTGTCTTGTCGCCCCGTCAAACCGAAATGTTGGAAACACGTCAAAATAAATACTTGTCGCGTTTTCGTGTTTTTCTGTTCTCGACCTTTCGCCCCGAAATGTCGAGAAAACGACATGGTAGTGATCATAAACCATAGTATTTAGTATGTGTTATGTCCAACACACCACTGTTATAGGTTATATAATTATGATCTATTGAAATGCCGAGCGTTTCAGTTAAGAAAATTTAGTTAAGAGACCAGTACAATTTTGCAAAGAAGATAAAGAGTTAGTTACTCTATTGACTTGTCCATTCCTCAAAAAAATATTATAGATCAGAATATTTAAGCAATAGCACATATATGTCACCTGAAATTAAATAAACCGAACTCGAAAACGTACAATATAACAAATACAGTTTTAACCAATAGCACATATATGTCACCTGAAATTAAATAAACCGATCTCGGAAACGTACAATATAACAAATACAGTTTTAACCAATAGCACATATATGTCACCTGAAATTAAATAAACCGATCTCGAAAACGTACACTATAACAAATACAGTTTTAACCAATAGCACATATATGTCACCTGAAATTAAATAAACCGATCTCGAAAACGTACAATATGACAAATACAGTTTTAACCAATAGCACATATATGTCACCTGAAATTAAATAAACCGATCTCGAAAACGTACAATATAACAAATACAGTTTTAACCAATAGCACATATATGTCACCTGAAATTAAATAAACCGATCTCGAAAACGTACAATATGACAAATACAGTTTTAACCAATAGCACATATATGTCACCTGAAATTAAATAAACCGATCTCGAAAACGTACAATATGACAAATACAGTTTTAACCAATAGCACATATATGTCACCTGAAATTAAATAAACCGATCTCGAAAACGTACAATATAACAAATACAGCGGATTATCCAACTAATATTTTAATGTCTTACATTTATATGTAAATTTTGTCGAGAGCCTTTAACAATAGATGGTATATACGGCTGACTGTTTATGTGCTGACGGAGAATGTTCTTTCAGCCATTTTACCTAGATTTTTACAATGGGCTCTTCTAACTTCCGATTTGTCATGTCTATTTCTTCAAATGGGATGTTTTGCAAAGTCGTGATCCAAGAGGCTAACGATGAGATGACATTGTATTTGTCGTCTGCTTCGGAACGTTGCTGTGATAAAAGGTATATATTTTAGTAGACGATTAGGCACACATGGGCTTTAAGACAATAGATAACTACATTAATAACTGTTTCTTAAAAACGTAAACACATCTATACTTTGCATAGTTTATTCAGGTGTATAAAGCATAAATGTTGCATATAAAATACGAGATTATTTTTTTACATACTTTATAAAACTCGTGCACATTAAAACTTTCTTTAAGATTTATCTCAAGCTTTTGCATAGACATTTTGTTGGTTAGAATACATACAGCGGCTAAAAGTGCTTTTTAGAAGCAGCGCAGCTTTTTATGTGCCGAATAGCATTAAATGACAAACAAATTTTGTTGCCGTTCTTTCGATGAATTTTCAAGTACTTGTTTACCATCCTACTACAAACAAATGTCATTGTCCAAATGAAAGGATGAAAAAGTAGACCTTGGAAAAAGTAGCTTCGGGTAAACATATCTTGCGTTTTCGTTGTTCTAATCCAATCATGCCAAAGGAAGCCAGATAGAACATTCCTGACTCAAACACAGGTTGAGGTACCCATGACCACAAATGCGTGGACACTAAAACTTCAAGATGACTTCGCTTGATAACGATATAAGTGTAAAATAACAACCGCAATATTGGACAGTTGAATTTTTTCTCAAGCTCAACGAAAGGCCAAGTTATTCCGAAATCTACACAACTGAATCAGTAATTTAGTAGCTTGCATGATTGATTTTATTCATTATCTTTCCTTTGCCAACTCTTTATTATTTTTAAAGAATAAGAAGAAAAACAAAGAAACTTGTTTTTCATGACTTCGCGAATGCATGTATGTCTAAATCATATTACGTAAAATAAGCATGATAAAGTGCATATATAACAAAATAATACAACTGTAACTCTATGTTAGAACAAGATGTGCTGGGAATCGTCTATGATACTGATTTTTTTTCTGTATTTTTAAATCACGTATTCTAACACAAGCGGCTGCATTTCCTATATAAACATATAGAGAAAAGCCTGTATTTTATTTTACGATAAAATATAGCACGCTTTACCAAGGACGACGTGTCGTAAATGACGTAACGACGTGACGTATGTAAACAAGCGCGTCCAATCGTATTTCGCGTTTTAAGGTAACCATGATGTACTACTACGCGTTAAATAAAGTTCGGGGTAATATTCAAAGAAAATAACGTATAAGAATCGAAATAATAAATTGTTCCCTATATTTTATCGTTGAATAAAATACAGTCAGTCGTTTGAATGCGAAAAATTAAATCACTCGTGCTACGCACTCGTGGTTTAATTACTACGCATTCACATTCCTGACTATATTTTATTCAACGATAAAATACAGGGAGACATTTATTATTTCTTAAATAAAATGATATATATAATTTTTTTTATAGATATACGTCTCGTGAGTTTAATAACTATTACAGGAAAATCCGCACTACTACGTTGATCTGTTTCACCGTTTTACCCAATATGTGTTAGATCAGTTGTTAAAGCTGCTCGTTCACAGTTTCCGGGTTTCAGTTTTCAAAAAAGATATACTAGAATATAAAATCTAAAAGTAATGGCTAGAATTAATAACATAAGTAAAAATCTAGGTAGCAATTCGCAAAAATCCTTTGAAAATGATGGTAGGTTTGGTTTAACGGCACCGCTACGCTATGTATTTTTATTACCTTTCTAAGAAATTTCTAGCCATTTGATTGGTCAGCGACCCGTTTATAGATATTGATATGAACGGACATGCCGGTAATGTACACTTGACATATCCCGTCATTGTACCCCACGCCAAAAGTGAGAGTGTTCGCGTACAGTACGTCAACGTATTAAAGTCTGTTCCACCTAATTTTGGACCATTAGTTTCTTGTCGCCATTGCATGTATTTTTGCTCTTTATAGCATATATATATATCTGAAAATTTAATATCTCCAGGCATCTTTTTTATTTTTCCATTATTTCTTACTAAAACGTAAAAATCCGCATTTTTGTGATTTTCTCCATAGGGCGTAATGCAAAGTGACGTCGCGTCGATTTCCAAGATGGCGGCGTCCATAGCTGACGTTACCAGGGACGTACTCAAAATTACCAACGTCGAAAGAGACAAATTTCTGCGGTGCATATTTAGTATTTGATAAATGTATATATGCCGACCTGAACAAATCCGTATCGACTGTTCAACGATTTCGGCATACCAACTTGCTTTAAAGGGAACCGAAAGTCAAAAAAAATTTATTCCCATGTTGTAGTCCGTACAATTTAATACAGAATCGCTTATTTGCAATCAAAATTAATGCGATATTAATTTTGATATACTTGATTTAAAACGTCAATTTTTAGCCGGTCGGTCGCTCAATGTAATCCGCCATATTTGCTTTATACAGGGTCCGTAATATACGGACCCTGTAATAAGTAAAAATGTACAATGTATTATATGAAATGGTTTGCCTCAAAACGGCCGACATCCAGTTAACAGGTGCGTGAAAGACCTCGATGTACTTCCGTAATTTAGACAGCGCAGTGTTACGTCACATCTGGTTACTTGGCGCAGGCGCAATAAGGCTTTAAAGCTATCAATGGCGGCGTCCTTAAACCAGATGGAAATCACGCAATTTCAATGAAAAATTGAATAAATCATTAAAACGCAGTTGACCACATTCAAACGCATTTTTGGAAATGAAATAAAATGACAGGCTCGTTTGAATTTCGCTGTCGAGTTTTCTGACTTTCGGTACCCTTTAAATCACCGGCATCGTAGGATCAGCCGGTACATTTTCGTCATTTTGTAAGGGCCCTAAACTGTTAATTGTCGGCATTAAACATGTGAATCCGACAGGCAATTTTCGGATCATAGAAAAACATAAAATAAAGTATCTATCGTCGAAAAACGGCAAATATCAAATTCTTAGTCACCCACTGATATAGAAAATATATGACATGTAATAAGAACCCCGCACTCAGGTGCGGACGACGATTTCAGCTGTTTAAAAAAGGGGGCTTTCTTTGGGAGTCCACCTTAACATTAAGAGATCATGACCATATATTTTCAGAAATGATTATAATAATAATTATAAAATTATTTATAAAACTATTCTTTTGTGAATAGATCTTTGAAAAAAATAGGATGAATTCCTAAACCGCGCGTCCTAGAATAGACACTGCAAGGCTGTCACTCCCGTAAAAGGTAATGTTTCAAGTACATCTATACAGACTACGGACATACAGACGCACACACACATGTCAAATATTATTTTTTACTTAGAATATATTTTTATACAACAATAACAAGTCATTTTAAAGCTGCTCGCTCTCAGTTACCGTCGAAAATTTTTATTTTTTTTAATTGACATACTTATACATAAATATAAAATTAAAGGCTAGAATCAAAATATAAGCAAAAATCTAAGTAGGAATTTGCAGAGATCGATTGAAAATGTCAGTTACACGGCACCGCTACACTATATGTTTATATTGGAATTTCAAAACCGTTTGCAACGCTTGTGAATTTGGAAGCATATTGTTTGAAATTTAGAGATATACGTGACAGGAATTTATACTGGAGCCTTTTTATATGACTATATGTTCTAAAATACGTTATTTTCATACACTTTGAAGAACTTTATTTTTTTTACCAAAAATCTGGGAGCGATCAGCTTTAAAGCCTTCGCACATATAAAACTGACATTTATATCAGACACATAGATCTATCACTTTTCGCTTAATTCTAAAGTAGAATACCCAACTTTGTTGCGTATTTTGCGACCCAATCTGTCGTCGGATAAGAAATAAAACCTACTTAGCCGTTATGTTAAAAGACTAAAGCACATATTAAAATGAATTTGAAATCGATACATAACTCAAACTGTTGAAGATGAAGACATCCAATGTAGCCCATTTACAGTACATTTACAGTTCATGTACTGCGTCCAGACGGACAAAGCATTTGTTCATGAGAGAACTCTACTGGCTTCAACATTCCTATACAGTACTATTAGATTCCTTTGTGTTATTTCAATTTATCTAGCTAGGTACCAGTATGCATAAGGGGATGCGCGCAAATGCACGCTCCCACATCGGATCCACTCGTGTCGCCTAGATTTGTTATTCATACTACGTCATCTAATCAATACGTCACGAGCAAGTTTCGGAGAATTGAAATCTATGTTGTCGTTTTAATATCAATAGATCTAGCTCATTACTGTGAAGGAAAATAAAGGATTTAGAATGGATTATGGAGTGTTCAGGGTTATACTGTGACATGCATGTTGGGCCACTGTTTAAATGAATGTGTGTTTCACTTGCATGTTATGCTACTTCACCTGAAATTCAACAACTGCTTAAGATTTTTCAAAATGTTGAGTGCTGTCATGACTCATGGAGTAAATCTGAAATGTGTGACGGACTGTCAGTACGACATTAGCCTACTGCAGTAGGCTAGGAATCATTTGAAATCAGAATTATTAGGTAAATCTTTTATTGTAGATCTTATTAGATTTTCAACAGTTTTTTTTACATTTAAGCGTTACTTTTGTGCTTATATACCTCATTATTAATAACCATGCATCTGATTGTAATATTGAAATGTTCCCCGAACATTTTATTGAAAAACACGTGAACTTTGGCGTAACTTCTCTGTTACGGAAGAGTAAACGTCAATGGCGTCCAATGTAAACAATGGCGAGTCTCCATAGAAAATAAAAATCGGCATCTTTACAAAATGACGTGATTGTTTCAAAAACGCTTAAAATTCTCGAGGGTGACTTTTTTGTAGATCACAAAACAGGTAAAATTTATACGAAAACCGCTCAGGATTTTTCAGTTCAGGTCAAAGTTGGGGGTCCAAAGTGGAATGGAACAGACTTTAGTACGTGCTGATTTGTGATGTTATTAAAGGACGTCAAGACTTTGACACACAAATTTTACCGATATTCTCCACTGCGGATATCGTTGGAGCCCGTGTGAAGGTCTTCGTACATGAACAAGTACAATTTACTTGTGATGTTGAAAAATAAATGAATATTTTATGATTCAACTTTTTCAAAGCAATTGCCGTCTTTTCGGCAAAGTAGACCGTGTCTTTTTGTTCTTAAAGTTCACGGCAAATTTCTGTTTTTCTGTTATACTGCATATAACAATTATATTCCGTGATGAAACGACATAAATACAAAGGAAAAAAATACGTCAACATTAGTTTAGAACACATAACTCTCATTATTCTACATGTACCACTGAATTTTTAATCATATCTTCTCCGTGTCAATTCAAAGAGATTATGAGGAATTTAGCAAAGCAACTGAAAATATTCTTAGAAAGATAAACATGATGGAAATTTACTGTTTGAAAGAACATTTTGAGGATCATTTTTTTCCAAATGTCCAAGAGCAGCCAGTTAGAATGTCAATACAAACTGGACAATTATAATTACTCATAAGGTCAACACAATTAACCATTAACTGGTTAACTAAAACTAAAATTGAGTTTTAACATGATTAAGCACAGTTAATATACAACGGTACAATGTGCGTTAAAAATCTACGAAGAAGAAAAAACATTCGACGTCAAGTGTCCATCATTGTTTACTGTTTCTACTTATGTAAAAGAACACCACTAAATGTATTCCAAAGGTTGTGACCTTGATTTAACACTGCTTCATCTGTACATTTTATCCATACTTGGTCCCCTTTATTCAAGACATCCACAGCATCCGCATTGTAACAACAGGAATTGTCTTTGTCATACATCCAGCCTCGTTTTATTTCTTTGTTTTTTGATATCACTGCATATCCAATACCATCGCCTCCAGACAAACAGAATTGCGCGGCAAATAGGTAGGTACCGGACACTGGTGCAGTGAATATGCCGGTACTAGCATCGTAGCCATTTCCTTCATTCATAATGACTTCTCCGTAAATAACTTTTTGCGAAACACTCAAACTCATATCAGTTGGTGTTTTGGCGACAAATCCAACGGTTGGTGTACCTGGTGAATCTGAAGAGATAAAGAATAAATATACATATCAAAAAATTAAAAACTTAAAATATGCTTCAAACAAAGGCAGTTATCATTATCCAAGTATTTACATATACGGTATTAAAAGCTCTTTCGACGTTTCAGCCGAAAATTTTAACAATATCAAAAAGGAATAGCTAACCTGTGACATTTTCAGATATTTCCTCTGACTTTTGAATCTCTGTCCTGATAATTTCTTTTATCTCCGTCAGCTCTTTCTTTGCTATTTCCCTTTCATTCCTTAAGTCGAGTTTCATCTCTTCTCTTACGTTTGCCAAATCACCTAAAGTATCTGTCACTCGTTTTTCGATGTCGTCAATATCATCTTTAATTTTTTGCACGAATATTTCGAGCTTGATCATTTTCTCAAGAGTCTTTTCTTCGTAATCGAAACGTGAACATCGTGGTTCTGAGGCAAGGAGACTCTTTGACAAGAAGAGCAGGATCAGAATTCTGATCATATTTCTTGTTGCTTAGCAGTAAACAAAATGAATGCTCTACTAGCTACTGAGAGACTTTATGATACATATTGTACTTCACAGCGAAAAGGAATGTTTCAAAAGTTTTCTTTCAGTATTCGAGACCTTTTCGATACTAAAGTGATATTACCATTAAAAGTGACCATTATTATTTAGAGAAAAAGTTAAGTCAAAGTACTAAATAAGTTACTGCAAAAACATATAAACATGAATAACAGTCAAACGCAATAGACACAATGCACGGCAACTTTGAAGGCTAGTGTAACGTAACGCTAATGTAACGTAACATGTTGTTTTTGGAAATTATAACTTGAGAGATTGCAACTTTTAAACTTTCCAATAGATTTATCACCGATGCTTTACAAAATGTCGGTCAAATGACACAACATGTTTCTTCCGTATAATTATGAAGTATGCAAGTGTTTTATCATTGAACCGAAATAAATATTGTTATTTTACTTCATAAAGGTAACTCCTGTCTTTTCAGACTTTTCTCTACGTAGTACAAATGTAGTCATTGTCAATTAAGGGCGCATAATGCAATGAAGGAAACCTAACTGTCAAACATATTTTTCAGGATATTTTGAATCATCCCCTTTTTTCTGCAGGTTTAACGATGTTATACTAGAACGTAAACGCAGCTTGCACTTACATGTAAATGCTATCTTTTTGCTCAATTACTTGCAATAAACATGAAATTAGGAAACTTGTGACCCATAAAATACTAAAACTAACCGAAAGAACCATAGAAAGAATCATGCCATCATTACAGTGCTTTTCACGAATGGAAGACATTGTAAAGATTTTCTATACAAGAAGCAGAATTGTAAGCTACAACTGTTACGAACGTATTTTATTTTGTTCATTATATGACTGATATTATAGCTTAGCAGTTTATTCTTAATAGTACACGCTTATAATAATCGTATACTAATCGTTGAGCAGAAGTATGAATGTATGAGACTTGACCTGATTTGAAATAAAGTCTCTTCAGTGGTCACTGTTCATCTATTATTCTTCATTTTTTTATCAAAGAAGACAATTACTGTTTTAATTTGTGTTGTCTTTAATCTTTCTGAGATATTTTCAAAGGTTTATGGTAGCAGATTTCTGCCATGTAGCCTTTTCGCGTGGCGGGGGTAAAATGCAAAGGCGAAAAACACATGGCACCAAGCGACAATCGTTTACCTGCTAACGCAACGAATAGTCTGTCGTTTTCGCCTTCGTGAAATTCTTTAGCGCATGCCTACCGTAAAACGAAAGGCGAATCACTGTTTCTAAAGGCCTACTGTGTTGAAATTATATATCGGTTTCTTTAGAGAAACAAGTGTGTCTGTTTAGATATACCTCTTGCGCTTTTTAAAATTGTCATTCATGTCTAACGAACAGTTTCGAGGAGATCAGGATGAACTAAGTGGCGTTGCACTCCAATATTTATTAATAAATAAAATACATGCTATGACGAAACAACATACATTCTAGACTTGACAACATGCCGATTAAAATATTAATTTCATTTTACAGAATGACATATTGTTTATCAGTCATTTTAACATATTAATGCCTCGTTTCAAAATGATGTCGTATCAACCAATTACAACATATAAACATAGCATAAAACGTTCTACTTGAAAATAGTTAACTATTTTTTTCTAACGAAATGGGACGACAATTATATTTTGCACAAGATTATGTTTTACAGCGTGATGTAGTTTAGTTCAGCATACGTTTCAAGAAGTTGAAATAATAAGATATAATTAGTAGTACAGTGGTAAGTCATTTAAGCCACAAACCCTGCGAATGCGCGCAGGTCATGCTGTTATATAGCAACTGTTAAAACAAACGCATGTAAGCGCAGGGTTTGTAGTTTAGTGGATACGTCGTTGGGTATAGATTATACTAGGGAAACCGGGTTCCTCCCGACACGTATATTTTTGTATAGTTTAAGGAGCGGGTTCGATGTCTAGTGGTAATGCGCTGAATCAGTAATACAGGTGTTGTAGGTTTGATCCCTTGCTTTACACTAACATGTATAACTAATGATCTTTTGGATGAGACATTAAGTTGACGTCCAATGCTCAGGGGCCTTACTACGGATATGTAAAAGAGCCAGGGGCACCTTTATAACGTTGGCACTTTTGTACCTTGCGCTTTTCTCCGTAGTTTAAATCATTGATCAGTAAATCGTTGATCATTTTCTGTGAAATAGATTAATAAGAATACAAGTTTCAGTAGCATCTCCAAGGAGCAGATCAGTGGTCGAGTTGTTAACTTACTGGATTTGTAATCCAGTGATCGCAGGTTCGATCCCCCGCTCCTTTACTAACATAACTAACGGTCTTTCGGACGAGACCTAATTTCGATGTCCGATGAATCGGTGCTGTACACCGGGCATGCTACGGAACCAGGGGGTGTTTCTGGAATTGGACGCGTTCTGTATCTTCAACTATCCCCCTAAGCCTGAAATGACTAAACTCTTCTGGGGGCGTTGGTCATGTGGATTATCCGATACCAACGATAAAACTCTAAAATACAAATACATTTAACATCTAAAATACACATAAAAGTGACTTTAAGGTATCAAGTAGTTTGTATTATCTGATTGGTTTCTTTTCAGTGCCTTGTCCACAGCTGTGGTTCTGATCTCTTGGTAAATGGATATAAGCTCTCAAAAGAATGTTATTGTGCTACAACACTGGACTGGGTTAATGCTAACAAAAGCAGCTACAATACATGATCTTTTTTGTGGCATGAGATCAGTAATTGCTTTCAAGGCTATGTTAAAGTCCGTTTTATTTCTAAGAATCAGTTTTCGCTTCTAAAATTCAATATTCTACCATAGCGTCGCTGTCACAAAAAGTAACCAGTGGGCCCGATTTTTTAATTAAAATGACACAAGCGCGTAACTATGGTTTTATTAATTATATACATAATTTCATAGTTCTTTAGCATCATAATATATTTACAAAGAATAGAAGAAATACAAGGGACACGTAATACAATAAGGTACATGTCAGGTTTGATTTATTACACAAATATAAGGATTACAATTTGGTACATGAAATACAAAATAATCATAATGTCTGCAACTTTACATAACTGTCATAAATCACCGATAAACTTTTATCTACCTGTACAGTTTTTGCTTATTGACGACTTATTATTTTGGTTTGGTGGTGCCACAACAAATCTGTAAACAAAAAAGAAACCTGATATTCGGCATATTTTGTCAACAAAAATGAACCTAATATTCGGCGTTTACGACAAAACGTTCGGTCAAATGAAAGGCCGATGTTTTACCATGAAATAAATAAAATCCAAATATGCAGAAATAAACTTTTTTGGTACTAGCACCTGTTTCATCTTTAAAGTTCAAATGATGTAGATATGTCACAATGGCTGGTGTTGGCCATGCTAATTCTATTTCCGGTATGCAAAGACAACTTAATGAAAAAAGGATGAGCAATAAAGGGTCATAATGGCTCTGATACTTATCGGTATACACCAAAGTCATTCAATCAAGTTTTCACATTGACAATCATTTTTCTAATTTTGAAGTTGATTAAACATGTATTTTTTTCGGATATGTGAAAAAATTCGGATATGTGAAAAGGTTATATAGACCTCTGACATTTGAGTATACATTGACCATAACATTATTCTAATAAATCAACTCATACAAATTAAACCTAGAAATATCTAAAACAAACAAAGAAAGATACACGGCTATAGTAGCCAATGTGCTCTTCAGTCATGTAGAGTACATGTTTCGAGAAAAAAAAGCAATACGTAGATAAGTGTGCTTGTGTCTTATGCATACCAGACACACTGCATTCGACAGAGAGCAATTAATTATCAATTAATTTGATCATACTTTAAAATCCGCACAGGTCTACACAATATTTTCCAGGGCTAAACATAATTTTAAGAACTCTTAACAACACAAATTGAGAATTTAAAATAATTATATTTATTATATCTATAAAATAATTGATATATGCAGTTTACAATAGTTTGTTTTAAATTTTCTTACAGTCTAAGTCCTATTAATATATCAAATATGTGATGAACTTACAAGTTATGATGTACATTGTATAAAGTGCAACAGCAAGTATTATACAATTTGCTACGTATTTACAAAGTTAACTTTAACGTTTTTAGGTAAACCTTGCGAATTTATCTTTAACAGAGAAAGATTTTGAAAACGTTTTCAAAAGATCTGAATGCACAACTATCACTTCGTCCTAAATTCTACAACAAAATTATGGCAAAAAATGTGGTAACTGTTTTTTTCCCTCGAGATATCTTGAGCTCAAGGATCCGTAACTATACCAGGCATTATGTTGTGATTGCACATACGAATCTTCAAGTTTTACTTGTACAATTCAATAAATCAATACAATTATGTATATGATACATACGATGAAGCATAAAGACTGAATCTTTTAAGACCTCATATTCTGCAACTACTAGGAACAAAACATCTTCAAAATAAATTCATCCTAATTATCAGGAAACTGCATTTCAGAAAGTGAATATACTTGAAATTTATTAACACTACTGGTCATTTTTTAAAACTATCTTTTGTTTTGAACTCCAGATTGAGCAATTATTATCTGACACATTTAAAATACAACGATACAGAAATAAATATGACATCTCTATATATTAATTTTTTATTTAAGAAATAATGTCTGATTTGTCGAAAAATCACTATCTTTACATATGCACCAGAACACATCTAAATGTGTTCCAATAATTATTGTCACCTTCAGGTAGCGTGGTTCCATCGGTACATTTTGACCACACACGATCCCCTTCATTCAAGACATCTAAAGCGTCCGAACTAAAGCAGCTATTACTGTTGTCGTTATCCATCAAACCTCTTTTAATTTCTCGGTACTTATACATTATTGCAAATCCAAGGCCATCAGGCCTCGGGGTACAGAATTGCATGGTGAAAATATAGGTTCCTTGCACTGGTGCTGTGAATATACCGGACATCACTATTTTTCTCAAGGATGTACACGAACTCCACTAAAGGTGTTCCAGAATTCGTCACCTTGAGGCAGCGTAGCCCTGTTTGTACATTTTATCCACACATGATCTCCTTTATTCAAGACATCTAAAGCATCTGAACTAAAGCAGCCAGGATTGCTGTCGTTATCCATGAAACTACGTTTTATCTCTCTGTCCTTTGACATCACTGAAAAAACAATGCCGTCGATCTTAGGGGTGCAGAATTGCACAGTAAAAAGGTAGGTCCCTTTCACTGGTGCTGTGAATATACCGGACATTTTGTCGTACCCGTTCCCTTCATTCAGAATTACATCTCCGTAAATAATTGTGTGCGATACGATCAAATTCATATTAGTGGGCTGCTTAGCGACAAATGCAACTGTAGGTTTCATAGTTGATTCTGAAAAGAGTTGATGAAATGTTATATCCGGTATATATATATATATACAAGGATTAAAAAAAATGACTTTATACGGCTTTAAAATAAAGATTTAATTAATAAAAATATATTGCCTTTTCCAGCATTTTAAAGGTTTAAAACCTAAAGACAATATATTTATTACACTTCCACGAAATTTCCAGTCGTTTGATTGGTCAATGACACGTACATAGATATTGATTATAACGGGCAAGCCGGTAATATACACTTGGCATATCCCGTCATTGTATTCCACGCTAAATGTGAGGGTGTTCGCGTATCGTACATCAATGTATTAGTACGTGCTGATTTGTGACGCTATTAAGTGACGTCACGAAGTGACATAAGGTTATCATAAGGTATTTGACGGTCTTTTTACTTTCAGCCGTTAAATGTATAAAAAAGAACCAACTCCTTCAAAATTTAAGAATGGAAAGGGTAATAAAATTGTTATTTGATTTTTGACGTGGTATATGGGGATATATTACCTGCCTCGACAAAATATCACCCTCGCCTAACGGCTCGGGTTATATCAGTCTAGGCAGGTAATATATACCCATATACCACGTCAAAAACCCAAATGACTTATAATGGTATGAACAGTCATACAAGTCTGAATCTTAGAACACAAACCAAAGCATGCGTAATACAAGGGCTCAACAATACAAATTACTGAAACATTGCTTTCATATAAACAATTAAAGGTCATTTGCTTGCATATAGTCGAACAATATTACAAATTTTACAGAACGATAAACATACCGATGGCGTTTCTTAATATTTCCTCTGACTTTTCAATCTGTGTTTTGATCAATTGTTTGTTCTCTTTCATGTTTTTCTTCGTAGTCTCCCTTTCAGTTTTTAAGTCAAGTGTCAACCTAACCCTCTCATTTTCCAATTCGAGCAGAGTATCCGTGACTCGTTTTTCGATCGCGTCGATATCTTCTTTTATTCCCTGTACGAAAATTTCGAGCTTTATCATTTTCTCTTAAGTCTTTTTAGCTCACCTGGCTACGCCAGGGTGAGCTTTTCTGATCGATGATTGTCCGTCGTCCGTCGTCCGTCGTCCGTCAACATTTTGATTCAAATGACATCTCCTCTGAAACCTCTAGGCCAATGTTGATAAAACTATGCAGGAATGTTCCTTGCATGAAGCTCTACCAAAATTGTTCAAAGAATTCCATTCCATGCAGAACTCTGGTTGCTATGGCAAAAAATAGGAAAAACTTTAAAAATCTTCTTCTCTGAAACCACAAGGCCTAGAGCTTAGATATTTGGCATGTAGCATTGTTTAGTGGACTTCTACCAAGATTGTTCAAATTATGACCCCCGGGTCAAAATTGCTCCCGCGCGGGTGGGCCCTTAGTTTTTGCATAGGAATATATAGGGAAAACTTTAAAAATCTTCTTCTCTGAAACCACAAGGCCTAGAGCTAAGATATTTGGCATGTAGCATTGTCTAGTAGACCTCTACCAAGATTGTTCAAATTATGACCCCCGGTGTCAAAATTGACCCGCCCGGGGCGGGGGTCACTTAGTTTTGCATAGGAATATATAGGAAAAACTTAAAAAACTTCTTCTCTGAAACCACAAGGCCTAGAGCTTAGATATTTGGCATGTAGCATTGGCTAGTGGACCTCTACCAATATTGTTCAAATTATGAGCCCGGTCAAAATTGACCCGTCCGGGGGTCACTTAGTTTTGCATAGGAATATATAGGAAAAACTTAAAAAATCTTCTTCTCTGAAACCACAAGGCCTAGAGCTTAGATATTTGGCATGTAGCATTGACTAATGGACCTCTACCAAGATTGTTCAAATTATGAGCCCCGGATTAAAATTGACCCCGCACCGGTCACTTAGTTTTACATAGGCTTATATAGTAAAAACTTTAAAAATCTTCTTCTCTGAAACCACAAGGCCTAGAGCTTAGATATTTGGCATGTAGCATTGGCTAGTGGGCCTCTACCAAGATTGTTCAAATTGTGACCCCCGGGTTAAAATTGACCCCTGGGCCGGGGGTCACTTAGTTTTGCATAGGAATATATAGTAGAAAACTTTAAAAATCTTCTTCTCTGAAACCACAAGGCCTAGAGCTTAGATATTTGGCATGTAGCATTGCCTAGTAGACCTCTTTAAAGTTTGTTCAAATTATGTCCCTTGGGTCAAAATTGACCCCGCCCGGGGGGGATATTTGGTATATAACATTATCTAGTGATCTTCCACCAGGCAAGTGGACTTGTACCAAGGTGAGCGATATAGGGCCATCTTGGCCCTCTTGTCTTCGTAATGGAATCGTGAACATTCTGATTCCAAGGCAAATGACACCTTTGACAAGCATAACAGCAAAATAGTTATTCTAAGTATGCTTAAATCCTTCTTCCACAGCGTTTGAATAATGAATATTTTTTCTCGAACTTCTTTGATACCGTATCATAGTGAATTCGATACACTGACAAATGCCGTTCAAAATGTTTTCATTTATTTTTCTATAACCATGATGT
Source organism: Saxidomus purpurata (assembly GCA_022818135.1). Taxonomy (NCBI): domain Eukaryota; kingdom Metazoa; phylum Mollusca; class Bivalvia; order Venerida; family Veneridae; genus Saxidomus; species Saxidomus purpurata. The sequence goes on along the minus strand of JAFMSR010000001.1, from coordinate 40,000,858 downwards.
TTGCGGCAAGTAGCCATGCTATAGACAATTGAAATGGACACAAAGTAGTTTCGGATAATGCATTGCCAAGCAATTTATGGAATATAGATCTTTTGTAGAAGTCGGGTGTCTGAAATTCATGTTTAAATCTTTTGTGACAAACAAAGAGCAAGTTTTAACTATGAATTGAACAGAAATTATCTATTAACTACGAAATTTTAAATATATGTTGGGTTGTTTTGGTATAAAGTTATTTCATGTGTGTTTAGCGAACAGTCAACAATATTGTTCCGATGTAAAGTCCGACTTCGAGCACTGTGCCGTGAATGTACTTTTAGCTCATTGTAAAAGAACGGTACAAACCGAGGATAACATAAACGTCATAGTTCAAAGGTCAAATTCAGACTATACATGTATTTAAGGATGACTGTTAAACTGTTGCCCGAGTAAAGGCAAACTTACCGGTCTAAAGCTCAATATACTAGTAACATGTAATTCGTCATATTTTATTATTTCTTTTTATGTCATAGGAATAGTCCACACAGTTTAGATTGTTTCACGTCCTACGCCCTACGACGTACTGTTAAATGCGCAGTTAGATGCACAGAGAACCAACGATGAACATTAAAACAAATAATATGCTGAAGTTTGACGGACTATCAAATACATTTGAAAATGACAATTAAGCATTTAAAACAAATTACATGAGTAGCATCAAAAGACTGGTTCACACTCTCTTGCTCTATGAGACAAGAATTAGGCGATAAAACACTTGAAATAAAATGTATTTTATACGTGTTTAAGGGAACAGTAAAACTATTGTATCTCGGACTGTTGGCCTTGGGACAACAGTTTAAAGGTCTTCCCTGATACTTCGGGACAATAATTTAGACTGTTTCGAACACACAAAACACATTATTTCACAATGAACAAACAAGCCTATGACAATGTTGCTATTGTCAAGTGAATTCAGGTATCTAGAAAACTTCCGCGTATCCTTTGTTTTTATACCTATGTTTGATTTCCTGGGCATCTTATTGCACATGAAACAGTTTGCCCATGGGCATTAAGCATTAAACACTAAAGCTGTTTGCCCTCTTTCCGTGAATTGTTCTCTGACTGCCTGACTCAGGAGTGAAAGAAAAACAGTTACAGTCAAAAATGGCGAAACACATTTCTTGAGAGAATTAAGTGATGTTATAAAATATTTCATTTTACTTACATGTATATGATATTTTTAACCAACCCACAAGACGTTAAAGGAAGAAACAATCTTAAAGCGATATTTTGGATATCTCCTTTAGAATTCAGATATAACAAACAAATAATATATGAGAACGTTAACGTGACTGAAAACTGAACGTAAATGTTATCTGTTACTTTTTATCTATTTACTTTGAAACAAACATGCAATGCTCATTCTTATGACCTACAAATAACTATTGGATAACTCAAACCAACACCCAGCTATGCAGTTTGATCTGTCGTTGATAACAAATTTAAAAAAGCTATAGCTTTAGAAACTGATACAGCGATAAAAGATTTATATCTGTCCACAATACAGGTAAAACAATTGAGACAAATTATTGTAAAGGAATTGCACATCATCTTATGAATACAATGATGAAGCATTAACACGATATTATTGGTATTTGACCGTCACAGATTTAAGACCGGGTGTATATGGAAGCAATATATTTGTTTGTATTACTCGTAGTCTGTCAATGTTTCTTTATTTTGTGGAGAAACTCTTTAAACATTTTGCATTCGATAAATCTGGAAGCTGACACATAAAATAAAATATCCAAAATATTTCTAAAGAAAATTCTTTGTTGAATTATTACCGGTATTATAATATAAGTTAAACAAAAATCTTTATACATGTAATACTGAAAAAAAAGACCAAAAATCTACAGTTTTGTATTGATTTAATCCTTACTCTTCTGCATTTCTAAAACGAACTTTCCTATGTTTCATTTAGACAGTGCATTTGATTGTTGAAAAGTATGAAAAAATACTGAAAGATTGCGAACAGTGAAGACCTTGACGCGACTACACTTTGATGTGGAAGTTGGCCATGATCTCACCTGATCGCAAAGGCAGAAACACCTGAAGATAGCAAGAAGAAGAAAATAATTAAATAGAGTGCTTTTACAAAAAGTAGAAAATTATTAAATTGTTCAGCAATCCCGAGCTAAATTTTTGTCTGTTTTTATGTCTGCAAACAATTATTATTTCTAGTCAAAATTTAATACATCATGATTATGTTTGTATGTGTGGCGATCTCTGCAAAAAATGTTGTGCTTTTTTTTGTTGTGACTGTCTCAGTAATTGAATATTGCATATTTTTATAAAATGTTAAAAATGTATGTTAAATCACTCGAACAGTGAATTAATGTTACAATGCTATTATATTTTTTAAATTAAATAAATACCGATTAAAAGTTTCCTAAAACCCCTCAATCGAGTTTTCTCTCGATAAAAGTTGAATTATTACAAACACATCTTAAACAACCAATAGAGAAAGTTGAAATCGCTAAAAAAACATGTACTCTTTAATGGTTATCTTTAAGGCTAAATATATAAAATAATTGTTTGAATGAAATAAAACGTCATGTAAATTCCAAGCTTGAATTAGTTCAAACGACTTCTTTAGTTATAACTGTCATTGTCTTAAAGTCCCAGGACCACATTTACAAGTAGCTCATATTTTACCAAGAAATATGTCTTACCGGCGGAAATGAATTTTATTTGTACCAAAAACATTCATAACTTTACTTTTTAAATCGATGTACATGTTAAAAATATAGAGCAGTACTTTTTTCAATGATATTGCAAAAAAAAGGCTTCCTGGCAACTCTTTTTCGTGAAAGCGAATTGAATACAAAAGAAATGAATATGTCAACATTGTTTTAGAGTGAATAGAACATGGTTCTATCATTATCCTATCAGTATTATTTATGTAACAATATCAGTAAATTCAAAAAGATCCTGGGACTTTAAGCTTTGACTGTATAAGTTAAATTTATTACCCTAAAGTGTTATAGGGCAAGGTGCTGTTCCTTCAGTTGTGCATGCATTTTTACTCAAACTTTAACTGGTTAGAATTCCAGCTAGCTGAGATCACAGCCACATGCCACAAAATAGCATTGTTATTTTTCCCTAGTGGGGTGGACTAAGAAATGAACAAATGCGCTTGGTGTTCTATTTCAACCAAATGGAATTAGGAAAGCTTGAATAGCAGACTGCAACTCCAAAAACTGTGGCAGACTATCGTCTGTATTGATAACTCTGTTCGGATATTATTAGAAACCAAGCAGTTAAGTCTTACGGTTAAGGACAAAATATGTATTACTAGAAAAACAGTTCATGTCATGTTACTCATGATAATAATAAATGGAATGATACAAAATCTGCCAAATTTTCTTCATTGAGATACAATCTTTATTTAAAAACCGAACAAGGTAGGGGTAGGCTGAATTTTAACATTAATCTTTTAAATTGTAAACTCGTTTGTGAAGCTTCGTGTAAGAATGTTTAAGAACATAACTCAAAGTGTTTGTTTTAGATACAATGTATTTATATACGCGATACTGTCGTTGTCGTTCTGATTATACCGGATTTTGCACTCATATTCATACACCGAAACCAACACATAGCCTCTCTTTATATATTGCCTTCTGATTAGGGCATAATTGTCTTAATCTGCTCATATTAAGTTGTTTTCCCGATTTTGAAAATGACAAAGAACTTCATGTTTCCTATCAGATAGATCTTTTGGATATTCATAAATTTGTTCTATCATGTTTCTATCTTCGGAGTTTCAGAGAAATGTACATGCTTTATTTTTAATTGCTGTTAATAATTAATCAATAGAATCATTGGTTGCCTCTACAGGACACGATATTAGAATATCGTTGACCTTATTGTTACTAGTTGTTTATAGACATTTCTAGCATTAGATGCTATAACATAAATCGCCAAAGGACTACATGTTTGGTCTTTAATGAAACACTTTAGGGAACAAACATCATAAAAAAGCTTACATGATAATCTTGTGTAATGATTTAGTATACTTTACGTTAATGCTTCCGTACATATAAGTCCTCTTGGGGGCTGCTATTCGTTCACATTATTCTTGACATATCAGGTGTAAGAAAGCCACGCTTGATGTACTTATTAGTTCTTGTATAGGAAGAAGAATAACGTATCAACTTTCTATGCCGTTGTCTAATTAAGATGATGATCTACCCTAAGGCTTATGTTTTGGAGCTAATCACTCAAGTATGGTTTACCGTTCGATTCTTTTGCATCTTTATTCATTCGACGCCACTAGAAGGCGTCGAGTATTTGGAATGAAAAACAATTTGAACCATGTACGCGAGGCTAGGTTTAGTTTCGCGAGAAAATCAAAATTAAAAACATCATTTTTCCACAATCAGGTTCTATGAGACATGAAGTTTGATATGTGCACAAACGTCAAGAACAGTATCGTAAATTAAGCCCCTGTCTACAATTAAATTCAGTGAAAAATACAATAAAATAGGGTATTTTAAATGACAAATTGAAAATCCCACTGAATAGATTTTTGCAAAGAGTCAAACTGAAAAGTAGTGCTTAAACCTGAATCATTTCAATAAATATAGGAACAGTTGTTACATTTTATATACTTCAATAAATTCATATTCAATTTGATAAAATTGATAACGAATAAAATTAATTCTATGATTTGCCTCTCTTACTAAAAAATAGAGAAATAAAAATTTCGGCAAAAAATTCCTTCTTGAAGTTTGAAATATTTTCTGTTATTGATGACGAACAAGCTAAAAAAATCTGGTTCTTATCATTGTATGTTCCGTCTACGAAGACGATCGTACTTCACTTTGAGCACAAAAGTTTGGCTGACACATTTAAGTCTCTTTACCCATAGCTTTCTAATCTTCTTGTTTGCCGGAAATCTGTGCAGTGAAATGCTCTTTCCATCTACTATTTTTCCTCTAAAAGTGCTACAAATGCAACAGTAACTACGTTTCTTTTCCGTTGATTTTAGCACTTTTTTTATATTTCCTCCATTATCAGCTGATTATTGATTTGCTATCCACCGGAGGTTATCGTGCGCCTTCACAATTAAAGATCGATTAATGGGCGTAATTATCAGGGGAAGTAACAACGGTTATGAAACAGGACTGTAGTCATAACGCGTCGTTATACTTTTATAGTATCCCTGTATTATTTATGAGTCGTTATGATAGATTGCACGTTTTATCATTTGCTTGATAGAACGCATAAGTATATGATAAAATCTCAAAAGAGTGTAATTGCGCTACAACACAGTGGACTGGATTAATCTTGGCAAAAGAAATCCGTTTATGGCACGAGATCAGTTATTGCTTCCAACGCTAGGTTAAACTCAGTTTTATTTCTTAAGAAACATTTTTCGTTTCTAAAATTTTTAGTCTTCTGTTTTGGCGTCGCTATCATAAAAAAATTTACCAGCAGGCTATAAATTTATTAATTACAGTCACATAGTCATAGTAGTATAAAGGATACCTCGTTGGACAATAAATACCCTAAAACTAAGCAATCGGGTAAAAGGAATGATTTATCATCTTTATATAAGGATACAAGGTACATGTAAGTTGTGATTTATCACACAAAAATAAGACAAACAATTTGGTGCATGTAATATAATTAGGTACGTGTAAGCCTGAACACAAAATTTTAATGTCTTAAATTGCCCTGTATAAAGACCTTAATTTACTACGCACAGGGTATATAAAAAGTTGCCTTACTAATGACATTTAGGAGCGCAATAGCTTTCCCGTTCCTGTTTTGGATAGTAAAGTTGTACTATTCTTAAAACATTTATGGATATTCGGGAATATAAGCAAGCGATAATCAGGATCAGCTGAGAGAAGAATATTTTGTATCGATAAGACCACTTTTCTCGCATTACTTTATTTACATATCTTCTAGATTTTTGTTCAAGCACCTTTCAGACATTTTCTGGACCGTCGATTAAGAGTTCTATCTTGGCGTGTATTTGACTAGTTTACTTCAGGTGAAATTATGTTGCTTACCTTTTCTGACTCTTCCTTAAAGTTAGAATATACAATTGTAGTACTAAATAAAATAGAAGATATCTCTCATCAAATTGTACACTTTATTTGATGTTGTTTATCAATATGGCATGACCATGACGTTGTACGGACGCAAAATGGGTAGGAAATTCAAGTTAAAAAGATGTTGATTTGTCACAATGGTTGGTTTGAGTCGTCGGTATGCAAAGACAACTTAATAAAACTTTTTTTTTCGAAATCAATGGCTAGATTTACGCTATTTATCTAATAAAAGTTTATAAAACCAATCTTTCACACTATGACGTATTGCGGGTGTAAATATCAGGTAGCTACAATGAAACTATGATGGGCGATACAGGGTCATTATGACCATTATACTTAGCGGTACAAATGCATATAATATTTCCAGTTTTCATATTTGCCTATATACAATCATTAACTAATTTTGAATTTGATTATACAATAGTAATCATGTAGTTTTGCAGATCTGTGAAAAAGTTATGTAGACCTCGGACATTTAACTATACATTGACCTTAATATTAGTCTAGTATAAGTATAAGGTATACTCCATACATACAAAATACTGACATATCTTTTAAAACAACTACAATAAATTACACATATGTCTACACAGTATATTTCAAGCCTAAACATATTTTTACGAACCCGGATACATGATCACTATCATTAGTAATACGCAATTTACACGTGTTCTTTTTCCATTTATTTTACAGTTGGGTCCCTTGAATAAAGCAAATATATGATTCACTGACAATTCATGACGCACAATGTATTCATTACACCAGCAAGTAAGTTTTGGAAATGTATACATTCCTGCACTGTTGTAATAAACGAAGTTAAAGTTTGACTTAACCGGTGAATAAAGTTTTAACAGAGAAATATTTGAGAGGTTTTAATGCACGACTGCCACTTCATCCTAACTTCTAGTGCAAACTTTGACAAATAATGTATTTATTGATTTTTTAGAAACCGCAACTGTATCAGGCAGTGTGTCGTGTGACACTTTTACTCATTGCATATTCGTAATCCAAAACTAGATCGATTTTGTCCTCATAGAAATGAAAAAGTTTATAGTTTTAATCCACTAAATTAAATACGATTAAGCATTAGAACTTAATCTTTGAAGACTTCATGTTCAACAAACACATTCCTCCCCATTTACACAGAACTGCATGTTCGAAAGTGAACCTATGGAAAATAACATTTATTCAAAATGTCAACTCCATTTCATTAGAGGGCTTTATGTTTTAAATGCAGTCTCGTCTATCATTACTTTCCTTTAAACTATATACAATGCAAGAGGTCAGCTGGTTTTTAAGCCACAGTGTTTCATTTGTGCACAATCACAATTTTGTTCAATGATGTACACGAACACCACTAAAGGTGTTCATGAAATCGTCACGTTGAGGCAGCGTAGCTCCGTTTGTACATTTTATCCACACACGATCCCCTTTACTCAAAACATCTAAAGCATCTGAACTAAAGCAGCCAGGATTGCTGTCGTTATCCATCAAACTACGTTTTATCTCTCTGTCCTTTGACATCACTGAAAAACCAATGCCGTCGGGCTTAGGGGTACAGAATTGCACAGTAAAAAGGTAGGTCCCTTTCACTGGAGCTGTGAATATACCGGACATATTGTCGTACCCGTTACCTTCGTTCAGAATTACATCTCCGTAAATAATTGTTTGCGATACGATCAAATTCATATTAGTGGGCTGCTTAGCGACAAATGCAACTGTCGGTTTCATAGCTAATTCTGAAAAGAGTTGATAAATATTAGGTATATCTGAGTATCGGTAAAAAGGTCAAATAATTCTGAATCTGAAAAATAAACAATGGCTTATAAAAATAATTTACTGAAACATTATTGACATATAAACAATTAAAGGCCATTTGTTTACACGCAATCGAATGATGTAACAAATATGAATACAAGACAAATTGTCATAGCCGCTTTCACAGAGTTACATCTTCGTAAATAACTATTTGCGATTTGCTCAATTTTATATCAATGCGCTGCTTAGCGACAAATGCAACTGCAGTCGTTTTAGCAGGATCTGAAAGGAGTTGATTAATTATTATAATAGGTATTTCTGAAAGAGCAGTACACGTATAATGGTTCTTATAGGTCTGTATTCCGAAAAAATCAATCAGCGCATGCGCCAAATAACCGCATACCATTATTATACATGTATAAGGCTTACTGATTATATGCAACCGAATGATGTGACACATTATGTTATAGCAGAAAGGAAAACATACCTATAGCGTTTCTATATACATCCTCTAACACTTGAATCTCTTTTCTGATTGTATTCAGCTCTTTCTCCGTAATTTCCCTTTCATTTTCTAAGTTGAGTTCCATTTTTTTCTTTTCCCTTTTCCAAATCGAGCAAAATATCTGTCACTCGTTCCTCGGTTGCGTCAATATCATTTTTCATTTTCTGCACAAAAATTTCGAGCTTTATCATTTTCTCTAGAGTCTTTTCTTCGTAATGGAACCGTGAGCATTGTGGTTCCAATGCAAGTGACACCTTTGACAAGCAAAAGAGCAAAATGATGACTATTCTAAGCATATTTTCTGCCTCTGTGGAGTTGAGTTTGAGTAATGAATAAATTCTTTAAAGTTCTTGATTCTTATATGATAATGTTGTAGTATTCGCAGTTTACCAGAAAGGGACGTACCAAAAGTTTTCCTTTTTCCTTTTAATACCACAATCATTTGAATCAAGTTACCATTTCTGAAAACTATTTATTTGATATGAGTTTATGGAAAGCAAGAAATTCGTAGTTTTTAAATATTGATATTGATGATAATTATGAAATCCATATTTAAGATTGTAGTTGCGAACAAAGGGCAAATTTTATCAAGATATTGATAAGATAGTGTCTACGGACTAGGAAAAGCAAACTATTTTGTGTATTTTAAGAGCACCAACAATCTTCTGTTCCATTTAACTTGTAAATTCAACCAACATGCGATCAAAATATAATTGAAAATATTGTAAAAAGTTTGGATCATTCCTTTCGAATTCAAATTAAAACATCCAAACAAAATATAGATAATTAGAGGAACATGACTGTTATCTGTTAACTTAATTACTTGAAATTAAATCAATTACAAAACTTGTGATCCACAAATAACTTTTGGAGATTTCAAAAACACACTGGAAGGATTCCTGCCAACTATACAATGTTACATGTACCCATGCTTGATAAGAAATGTAAGGATTTTTTTTCTGCAATCTGCAAAAAACTGTAGTGTTACGAAATCAACAAAGATTTATAGAGGGAAAAGTTATTCAACATCACGGAAAAAAGATAAATACATCGGTTATGTCTGATTCAGTCGATTATAAGCGTTGAGCATAAGCGCGAGACTTTTGCCTGTCACAGGCTAGTATGACATGATTTAAGATTATGTTCCTACGGAAGCATGGTATGTTATTCTCTCTATGTACAGTGTCCAATAATCTTTCTTTCTTTTGTCGTTGAACTCTTCAAACAGTTTGCACTCGTTAACTACAACTGTATTTGATATCAATGATAATGTTCTTCTACTACATCTTACTTGACATACAATCCCCATAAAATTTCCAATACCAGTTGCATTATTTTAATTGAACACTATTCTAAAACATACTGAGAAAGAAGAATGAAAGGAGCATAAATGGAGCATTTATTCAACCGTTGTCTATGTGACATCACTTGGAATTGTGCTGAATAATAAATTATGTACAACATTAAATAATGCAATTGTGAGTACAATGCTGTCTTTGTCGGCTTCATTCATTTTTATGTCTGCAATACCACCAAATATCTAATCTATATAAAATAGATTTACAGTTTATTTCAGTCTTATCATCATGTACATTTACAGTACAATAAACATGAATAAAACATAAAACATATTTTATGCTGTCACTCAATATTGAGTTATAGAAGACTATATATGTAGTAGGACCAATATTTAAAGCAATTATCCATAAAGTCTTCATCGTATCGTTCGCCTCTTTCGATTTATCCCTGCTAGATTAGATGACCCTTTGATTTACTTATGCTTTTAGTTTTACTTCTGCATTTTTGGGCAAGTCTCGTTTTGTCCAATACGAGAATGAGTGAGTAGATTTCAACAAAAAGCGCGGTTAGTTCTGTTGAAGACATGTGGTAGAAGGTTGAAGGTTTGGCTAGATATTTCCAAGGTTCTTGACTGTTGGGGTTATTATCATTTAGTCCTTCAGTTCTTGCGAGGTAAATTATGGTTTGCTGCAATGATTTAGTGATCGTATATTTGTAATTTGGCATTCTTAAATCCCGTAGTTTTTGCAAATGATTTATTTTACAAGATGACGGTCGAAATGCAAATTCTTCTATTTTCAACCATCTCTTTAAAGTTGTAACATGCATGTATCACCAATCAATTTCTTATTAACAGTTCCATGCACAGGTGTTCAGTTGCTTACAAATAACAGGAATCTGGTGAGTTTGATGCTATTGAGTGCTGTTCCAAATTGTATATTGTTTACCATTGAAAGACATGTATATTTTGTATGTTAACTGCTTGTAGATGTTTGGCCACTGAACTTTAAAACCATATTTTAAGTACATGTATTATTTGTGTGTAAATCAAATAATCAATTTCATAATTATCTTCTTGAAGCTAATACCATTTAGTAAGGACTGTATTAATATATAGCTCAGAGCCAAAACTGATTTGTATTGGATAGGACGCCTTACTTTTACTTTGTGTATCAACACTTTGGGCACTATAGTATAGTGTAAATTGCCTTACACTTCGATTAACTTTGTTATCATTTGGTATACAGTATATTATACTACATAAATCGACCACAACCTCTGCTCATTTCTCAGGACACTGGAGCTACCCCCAGAAAGTACGAGTGTTACATATAGATAAGAGTATTTACGTTATCTATAGCATTTTTTCACAGACTGTATGTACATGTTAAAAGTTAAGTTACTTATAGCATTATCACAGACTATAATTATTACGTACATGTAAAATATATCACAGCGTCCTCTTTGTGGTGATCTGTTAAAATTGTCTTGCTCCATTTATTGTAACTGTACGATGTATCGATTTCTTGCACTTTCCAGTGAACAGCTGTTTCATTCTGACTACATGGTATCTCTTTTAAGAACAAAATATATGAAAATCTATATTAAAATAAAGGAGAAGTTGCTCTACATTAGTATTTAACAGAAATCTTCAATATAAGTTAAGCAATAAACGAAACGCTGAGAACGGCGTTAATTTTGCAGGTGACATGCAACAAAAATACTTAATCGGCATGGTATTTGCTCAACTTTACTCATATATGAGTCTTTCAATGCATATTGTCTCAGTACGTTGACTTAGAAATGAGTTTGCTAGTTTACACTAGATGTATAAATGAGTACTTTCTCCTTTTCAATTCATATTTAATTTATATGTCTATATACTGTAAGAATAACTGGTAGAATTTATTTTATAAAGTTTGCAAATAATTTTATAAATATGTACTCTTTAATGGTGTTATCTTAGGGATGAATGTGTATTGTAGCTGAAATGTGTCTGTATTAGTATTAGTGAAGTTGACAATCTCTTATTTCTAAGCTTGAACTCGTTATTCATACTTAAAGAGGCACTCCCTATAACTGATGTAAAATTAAATAACTTAAAAAGCTTAAATAAAACAATATTTGCATATATTATTACTTAACCTAAAAGTAGTTAGTTTGAAAATATGTTGTAGTACCGTAAAACATTTAATAATCTATGTAAAGTTGTTGTTGTACAATTTATGTATGTATAGCAATTTATTACGGAAGGTCCCTACGTTGATTATTTGTGCCAAAATGAGGCATTTTTCGATATATTTTATTCTTTAAAATTGTATTTATTTATCCTTTTACGTTCATTGAACACATTATTAATGTTTGTAGAAACAATCTGTTTTATGTATGGAGTGCCCCTTTAACATGATGTTTCTCGACATCATGCACATATATTTTAGGTATAAGATGAATGAAATGATTAACGAGGGTAAATGCAGCTAATCGGAAGAATGCACTAAATGTAAAGGTTATATTTGTACATACATATTCAGAGTAACATATCAAATATTATTGATGTTTATGCTATATAAACAACAGTTGAAATAAAAAGTCAAAGGTCGAAAGTTTTGACCATAAGACCCATTTAAGCTGTACCAGACTGAAATATATTGCCTGAAAATAAATATGACAATTAATTTATGTGAAAAGAGATTTAACCATCACTAAACACTTTTAGATTTAATTTATAAATTGGAAGAGATATGTTTAAAATTTTCAAAAGTTTACAGTTTTGTACACGGAGAAATGTCTGCCATTTTATAACTCAGCCTACTAGAAGAAATGGAAAACATGAGGAAAACCATTTAAATACATAATATTAACGGTGGTTATTTTCGCATGATAAAGAAACCTTAAAGCTTACTAATGTTGTTTTCAAAAGTAAAAATGTATATTTGAAATACTACTCGGTCAACAGTACCGAATCTTAAGGCTGGTACATCTTCACATGTAGAGACATAACCTTTACATAAAGTAACAGTTCATAAAAATAAAACCTATTCTAAAGATCTGCTAAATGAAAAACATGATAGAATATATGCACCAAAACTAGAGTCTGGTCCATCTACATGCGTGGAGGCAGACACATCTGAATTACCAGCAAAAACATCTTCAAACTCAAATGAATCTTTTAAATCACCCAACGACTGAAAAATATTGACTTTAAAGGTTACACAGAGGAGTGCAAGTAGAGTTTATGGATGGTACAACTTGTCAACACTATTCTGCGGAAAAAAATGCTATAAACATGTTTTTTTTCTCACAAATTTCATTGACCCCAAGCCAACACCACCTGACCTACAAGACATAACTCTGGCTGAACAAGCAAATTCAGTGAATTTATACCCCCCCCCCCCAAATTAAGCAAATAGCTGAAACAGAACAACTGGAAAGTGTAGTGTCTGTTTCAGAATCATTTTTTTTTTTAATTTCACCATCCCACTGGGGCCAAACCTCTGAGGTGATATTTTATTTCTTCAACTTGAAGTCATAAAGAACTTAATTGTAGTAATCAAATCAAATCAGTACTACTACTTTCAGACAACAAGAATTCTCAAGTTTATATTGAATAATTATATAAGAAAAGCACTACATCCGCTTAAGGGCCTGCATTTCTGTTAAGATCCGGTTTATAAATTTTCTGTTGTTAGAGAATACAAAGTTGATGATTTGTGCCAAACAAAATAATATTCGAACAGGCCTTTTCAGAAAAAAGAAGCATTTTTAAAATTTCACCACCCCGTTGGGGCCTCATCTCTGAAGGGTAATTCTTTCTTCAGCATCTCACAGTGATACAGAACTCAGTTCTTATCAGTTTAATTAAATCAGAACTATTAGTTTCAGAAAACAAAAAATTCTAAGTTTCTGAATAGAGTATTTAAGAAAAGCACAACACACCCTTAAAGCTCTAATACTAAGGAAAGCGAAAATTCAAATATACTTTAAAAACACAGAAATAAGTTATTTCTATTAAAAAATGAAAGTTGGTATGTAGAAATTCTAAATAAACCATAGTACATTTACAAATATTTTTCAATGCATTATGACGAAAGTTAAAAAGACCTGGTTGGTGATTTTGTCGAATCACTGAGATTTCAATATAATACACATACTTTTCTTCGTGTTCCAAACACTTTCTGAAAATTTTTACCTGACAATCTTCATTATTTAGTGTCTTGCATAAGGTAATGTACTTGCCATTGAAATAACTGTCACTTAATTTTCGCTTAGTAGTGGACCTTTAAGGGACCTCATTTCTGAAAAAAGTATCAGAAAGTGTAGGGAGTGGATATTAGAAAGAGTGATCGTTAAATTATTTGGGCTAACTACAATTTAATTTTGATAACCGGTTTCAGAGAAATAGAATTTTAATGTTTTTATATTGAATATAGAAGGGCAATAACTATTGAGATACTAATCCGATCTTGACGAAAGATGTGTGTGCGCCGCGGCATTTTTTTATGCTAATGTACACTTGTTTTAAGTTTCATGAAATTCTATCCATTGGTTCATGAGTTATGACTCCGGACGGACGGACAGACGGACGACGTAAAAACAATATCCCTGCGCCTTTGGCGCGGGAATAACCAACTTATATGCCTTAGTGCGACAATTTCGTAGATCCTTATGCTATGCTAAAACATGGAGGTACATTGTATTGCTGCAAACGGTCACTGTGGAACATTCCTATGTATATTTATCTCTTAGTAATCACGCCTCTTGCGAGTATTATTATGGGCAGGGTGCACAACGGGTGTTAATGGTAGAAAGAATAAATGAACTACAATATAGTTCTTCTAGTTAAGAAAAGAATGATTGTTAAAATTTTTGAAAAGAGTAAACGAATAAAAGGTTTAAAAACAACTGTTGTATGATTAATCATTTAGCTGGGCCACTGCCTATTTGAATGATTTAAGATCAGGCAGGGTTACTATATACCGGGGTATACTATGTTATAGCATATTATTGTTATAAATATAGTAATGTGATCTGCTCGAATCGTGAGTCGGATCATACGGGTGAGGAGCACTAGTATGATCTGACCGCGACGAGAACAAGTTTGGATACGTGTCTGCGCAAATAAACTGAAATAAATGAAATAATCATAAAATTAAAGACAAACTATAATTAGCGCGAAATAGGCGTTGTATGCGACGTCATTATATATAATGTTGACGTCATCGTAAAAAGTAGTGTTAACGACACAATCAAAAGCGACCTCATTAACGCCATGTGTATGCATGAATCTTCTATGGGCCAGTTGAATGTATTTATACACATAATGGTACTGTGTGGATGCTTACATGCAATACGGAATTTTATTTCTGTTTGTAAAAAAGACAGTCCATTTCTATTCAGCATAGGAGGTTAATTGGTTCTGGATTGTATGTACGAAATGGGCCCGATCCATACTAGTTTATTTACTCTCGATTTTGAAACAAGTTCTTACAACTTACATTAATCGCTCTCGAGACTTAGATGGAATCAACCTCGAAGAGGGAACTGAACGTCCTTACGTATTCTGATTGAAGCTTGCAGAACCACATTTCCTCATAGTAGTACTTACAATTTCTACCAAGTTTTATTCACAAGCGCAAAACTATTTCATTGGTTTGACTTATTTAGGTTTCTATAAATATTATAAAGGGATACAGCAAAATCCTTTTAAGTGATCATCTTAATTTTAAAAGCCTTGATAGAATGACATTAGGTTGTTGGTCTCAACCGGTCAAAGACTGATTGGATCCGCCCGTCAATTCGTCTGTCTGCACTTTGTGTCCGGGCTGTAAATTCGAAATGCATTGACTGAATTTCAAATTACTTTATACAGACGTTGCCTTAAACATAAGCCTTAGGATGTGTCATGAATGTAACTTTAAAACGCATTGACCAATTTTGAAAGAAGTTCTCACAGTTGTTACTCATACCTTACCCTGTCAAGGTCACACTTCTTATTCAAAGAACATAAGACTACATCGACTTGACTCCTTCAAAGTTTTTTTTTCTGGTCAAATGTTCCCCTCATGGTTTCAACCAAATCTGATCAAGGACGTAAACATCGTGTTTCTTTATTTCTTAAATCCTTTAAAGGGTTGTTTTTGGAACTTTAGGTAAATGCACAGTCTATTTTCACTCTTTATTTCTGACGTTTCGGCTTTTCCGTTTGTCCGTTTTCCAAATGCACTTTACTCAAATGTCAAGGTACACTGAAGTGTTAACGCTAACAAAACTATATCTCCTTAACCTTTTGAATGATTTTCATAAAACGTGTGCCAGACATTTATCTCATCATGCTGACAAAGTGTACATTTGTAAGTTCAGTCTTGGTGTCAAAGGTTATTTGACTATATTTCCAAAACCTTTTAATGGATTTCCATTAAACTTGGATCAAATGTTCATGCAAGGACACTCTTTAATATAAAATGTTATGACACTATATCTCCTAATCTTGTGGAAGGATTTCAATGAAATTTATCGTATATTCATCTCATCGCTTTATACCCGTGTTGGGCCTTTGTAGTGCATGGCAATGCATGTACTTCGTTCACTTCTTATTTAGATAAATCAGAATTGAATTCTGATCAAAATTGTAAGAAAAAACGAAAACTGTAAAGGTAGGATTCTATTAAGAATATGTACTAAGAAAAAAAGGTTCAAGGACCAATAACCTAAGAGTAACTGAGGTAATACAAAACTTGCAGAGTCACATTCTCCTATTGTAGAAAATATGTGCTCCAAATTCTTTTTGAATTTCTTACATACCCTCGGACTGATGGATGGCCGAATTACGCAAACATTATTATGTCCGCTTTCGTGGTCGAGTGCATAGAGTCGAAGACTTGAAATCATTGTAATTTCATAGATTGAGGGTCCTGGGCTCTGCTACCGACAATGTCTCTTATGTGAGAAGTTTCTTACGGAGGATAAGAGTCTAGTACTGGTTCTTCCCAGGAACGATGGATAAGTTAACAGTCCGCCTGTAAAAATGATCAAAACGTTTGGAACGGGCGTTTAACAAAAACTATAGCCCTCCGCTTATAGCAGGGGACAAACCATTTTAATGTGATATATCTATACACTATTTTTCAGTACTAAACATAATTTCACAAGCCGAGACGGCGAGTAATTACTGTCAATGTAAAATGTGTATTTATAACAGTTTACAAGTGTTGTCCGTTTCAAATATTTTACAGTCTGGGTCCTTTGTTCCTTGTCAAATATTTGATGTACTGACAAGTTATGATGCAGATTGTATTAAGTATAACAGCAAGCAAGCTTACGACAAATTTATATTCATACAATGTTAGCGTTTGTTCGGTAACATGGAGTGTTTTCAGAAGATCTTATTGCACGACGACTATTGCAAAACTTTGACAAATATGTATTTTATTGTTAAGTTGTAAAGATCTCAAGGATAGCGCAACTATATCAAGCATTCTGTTGTGTAACACTTTAATATTTTATTCATTGCATATACGTAGTCCCAAACGTCATCGATTTTTCTACCATAGAAATGAATAAAAGAATACAATTATTATACACTAATACGATTAAACATTAGAACTAAAGCTAGCTTTTAAGATTTCTTATTCAGCAAATACATACGGAACGAAATGATTTTCGAAATAATTTCTTCCAGTTATTGAAAAACTGCATAAACGAAAGTGAACAAACTAAGAAAACGTCAACACTATTTCAATAATTTAAAAGTTCTTTATGTTTTAAATGCAATATCGTCTATCATTATATTTTGTTACATTTGTTATACAATGAAACAAAATAAGACACTATGTGTTTTAAGCCGTCATGCTTCGTTTTTGTACAATCACTATTTTTCTCACTGATGCATAACAAGAACACCACTGAAAGTGTTCCAGTACTGGACACTGTGAGGTAACGTGGTTCCATCGGTACATTTTATCCACACACGATCCCCTTTACTCAAGACATCTAGAGCGTCTGAACTAAAGCAGCTGTCGTTGCTGTCGTTATCCATCCAACCTCGTTTTATCTCTCTGTTCTTTGACATAACTGCATAACCAATGCCGTCGGGCTTCGGTGTGCAGAATTGTAAAGTGAACATGTAGGTCCCTTTCACTGGGGCTGTGAATATACCAGACATATTGTCGTAGCCGCTACCGTCGTTCAGAATTATATCTCCGTATATAATTGTTTGCGATTCGCTCAGTTTCATATCAGTTGGATGCTTAGCGACAAATGCAACTGAAGGGCCTGAAACGAGTAGATAAGATATTGTAGTAGTAGGTATATCTATAACAACAATACAAAGAAAGGGTCTTAAAGGTCTTAATCTTAAAAAATAATCCGCACGTGCGTCAAATAACGGCACACCATTATAAATGACACATTATTGTACACACAAGACATTAAAAGGCTCATATGTCATATGCAAGCAAACGATTTGACACATTATATTATAGCAGAAAGTAAAACATACCTGTGGCGTTTTTATATACTTCCTCTAACACTTGGATCTCTTTTCTGATTGCCTTTATCTCTTTCTCCGTTATTTCCCTTTCTTTTTCCAAGTTCAATTTCATTCTATCTCTTCCCTTTTCCAAATCGAGCAAAATATCTGTCACTCGTCCCTCGATCGCGTCAATAACATTTTTCATTTTCTGCACAAACATTTCGAGCTTTATCATTTTCTCTAGAGTCTTTTATTCGTAATGGAACCGTGAACATTGTGGTTCCAAGGCAAATGACACCTTTGACAAGCAAAAGAGCAAAATAATGGCTATTTTAAGCATATTTTCTGCCTCTGTGGAGTTAAGTTTGAATAATGAATAAATTCTTAAAAGTTCTTGATTCTTATATGATAATGTTGTAGTATTCGCAGTTTACCAGAAAGGGACGTACCAAAAGTTTTCCTTTTTCCTTTTAATACCACAAACATTTGAATCAAGTTACCATGTCTAAAAACTATTTATTTGATATGAGTTTATGGAAAGCAAGAAATGTGTAGTTTTTAAATATTGATATTGATGATATGAAATCCATCTTTGAGATTGTAGTTGCGAACAAAGGGCAAGTTTTATCAAGATATTGATAAGATAGTGTCTACAGACTAGGAAAAGCAAAATATTTTGTGTATTTTAAGAGCACCAACACTTTTCTGTTCCATTTATCTTGTAAATTCAACCAACATGCGATCAAAATATAATTGAAAATATTGTAAAAATTTTGGATCATTCCTTTCGAATTCAAATTAAAACATCCAAACAATATATAGATAATTAGAGGAACATGACTGTTTCCATTTTGTTTCCATTGCGTGTGTTAGAGATTCACCTAGCAGGGATTACTTTTATTTACACTGTCCTGTGACTTTGGAACATGGTGGGGGTAAGAGTGAGGTTGGGTGCGCACCATAAACCGGTTTAAGCTCCCCAGTGGTGTTTTTGCCACTGACCGTTCCAAGGCGGTGCCCCACTGTGTTCCTTTAATTGTTCGTTTTGTCCTCGTGTGTTTGCTTTGTATGCTAGTGTGTGTTGGTAGTGTATATGTGTGTGTGTACATGATTGTGTGTATGCGTGTGTGTGTGTGTGTGTGTTGGTGGTGTGCACTTCTGGGTGCTGTGGGGCTCGTTTTGGGGAGGCTGCGTTTTTGGTACGTGGCATTCCCTGTTTGATATTATTTTTGTTTTTTTGTTGTTATCTGTTAACTTAATTACTTGAAATTAAATCACTTACAAAACTTGTGATCCACAAATGACTTTTGGAAATTTCAAAAACACACTGGAAGGATTCCTGCTAACGATGCAATGCTACTCATGCTTGCTTGATAAGAAACGTAAGGATTTTTTTCTGCAATCTGCAAAAAACTGTAGTGTTACGAAATCAACAAAGATTTATTTCTGTCCATGATACACGTAAACAAGAGGGAAAAGTTATTCAACATCACGGAAAAAAGATAAATACAACGGTTATGTATGAGTCGATTATAATTCTTGAGCATTTGCGCGAGATTTTTAATTGTCACATGTTAGTATGACATGATATAAGATTATGTGCCTACGGAAGCATGGTACAGTGTCCAATAATCTTCCGTTCTTTTGTCGTTGAACTCTTCAAACAGTTTGCACTCGTTAACGACATCTGTATTTGATATCAATGATTATATTCTTCTACTACATCTTGCTTGAAATACATTCTCCAATACCAGTTGCATTATTTTATTTGAACACTATTCTAAAACATAACTAGAAAGAAGAATGAAAAGGAGTATTTATTCAACCGTTGTCTATGTGACATCACTTCGAATTGTGCTGAATTATAAGTTATGTACAGCAATAAATTAAGCAATTGTGAGTACAATGCTGTATTTGTCGGCTTCATTTGTCTTTATGTCTTCATATCATGAACGGCGTTAATTTTTTCAGGTCACATGCAACAAAAATACTTGATAGGCATGGTATTTGCTCAAATTTACTCATATATGAGCTGAGTACGTAGACTTAGAAATGAGTTTGCTTGTTTACACTAGATGTATAAATGAGTACTTTCTCCTTTTCAATTCATATTTAATTTATATGTCTATAAACTGTATTATTAACCGGTAGATGTTTTTTATAAAGTTTGCAAATAATTTTATAAATATGTACTCTTTAATGGTGTTATCTTAAGGATGAATATGTATTGTAGCTGAAATGTGTTTGTATTAGTATGAGTGAATTTGAGAATCTCTAATTTCCTAGCTTATAGAAAATATAAGAAAATATGTTGTAGTACCGTAAAACATTTAAGAATTTATGTAAAGTTTTTGTGTGTGTATGGGAACTTACGTTGATTCTTTGTGCCAAAATGAGGCATTTTTTGATATATTTTATTCTTTAAAATTGTATTTATTTATCCTTTTACTTTCATTGAACATATTACATGTATTAATGTTTGTACATATAAACTGCTTTATGTATGGAGTGCTCCTTTAACACGATGTTTCTCGAAATCATGCACATATATTTTAGGTGCAGCTAATCGGAAGAGTGCGCGTAATGTAAAGGTGATATTTGTACATACATATTCAGTGTGACATATCAAATATTATTGATGTTAATGCTATATAAACAACAGTTGAAATAAAAAGTCAAAGGTCGAAAGTGTTGACTTTAAGACCCATATTAGCTGTACCATACTGAAATACATTACTAAAATAGTTTTGACTATTAATTTATGTTAAGAGAAATCACAAAACACTTTTAGATTCAATTTATGAATTGGAATAGATATGTTTAAAATTTTCAAAAGTTTACTGTTTTGTACATGGAGACATTTGAAATGTCTGCCATTTAATAACTAAGCCTACTAGAAGAAATGGAAACATGAGGAAAACCATTTAAATGCATGATATTAACGGTGGTTATTTTCGCATGGAAATGAAACAGTAAAGCTTACTTAATGTAGTTTTCAAAAGTAAAACTGTATATTTGAAATACTACTCGGTCAACAGTACCAAATCTTAAGGCTGGTACATCCATAACCTTTACATAAAGTAAAAGTTCATAAATATAAACCTATTCTAAAACATCTGCCTAATGAAAATAATGATAGACTATATACACCAAAACTAGAGTCTGGTACATTTACATGACATTGTGTGGAGAAAAACACCTTATCTAAATTACCAGCAAAACATCTTCAAACTTAAATGAATGTTTTAAATCACCTTACGACTGAAAAATGTTGACTTTAAAGGTTTCACATGGAAGTACAGGTTGAGTTTATTAACGGTACAACTTGTCAATACTCTTCTGCAGACAAAATGCTATAAAAATGTGTTTTTTTCACTCATTTCATGGACCCTAAGCCAATACCACCTGGCCTACAAGACATAACTCTGGTTGAACAACAACCTATACATGTATTCGGTATTGCGACAATAATGTAGATACATATGCTATGCTAAAACTTGAAGGTGCATTGTACATATTGCTGCAAACGTTCACTGTGGAACATTCCTATATATCTCTATCTCTTAGCAGTGCCTCACACCTCTCTCGAGTATTTATAATGGGCAGGGTGCACACCGAATGTTAATGGTATTAAGAACAATGAAGTTACTGCAAGATAGTTCTTCTAGTTAAGAAAAGCATGACTGTTAAAATTTTTCAAAAGAGTAAAAGAATAAAAGGTTTAAAGGCAGCTGTTGTAGGATTAATAACTTAGCTGGGCCGCTGCCTGCTTGAATGATTTAAGATCAGACAGGATTAAAATATACCGGGGTAACCTATGTTATAGCATAATATTGTTTTTAGTATAGAAATGTGATGCAGAATTCCGGATTTGCTCGAGTCGTGCGTCTGATCATT